>OY804605.1:11413505-11670275 GCA_963680895.1 Fragum sueziense | reverse complement strand
CATCAGTTATTTTGGTGTATTATGGCATAATAGTTTTTTACGACGTTTTTTATTAAAAAATGTCCTTTTTTCGACAAATACGTCTTGCTTATTATGTTATGAACCAACCTTGGGTGTTCGTGTAGCCAAGTTACATAAAGGAGGATTGCATTACCTTGGACTACAATTGAGCTTGAAGCGTGTATTGTTCTAAAACTGTTAGTAATGACCTTGTGAATGACGACCAAATGGATTAAAATGGGTTAAAAGTTGATTTTTCGAAGAAAGTTCGAGGTAGAGCACAATTAATTCCAGTATCATGGCCGTTTTCTACTTTATTTACACGCTAGATTCAATGAATATTGGTCATTAAGAAAAATACATCTGAACAAACTGTTAAGATGAATCGATCATAGTCATCTCGCTCTAATTTCTTAGCAGAAACATATAAATCATTTAGTCAACCATGTAGTTGGAGCATTTTCCTTCTATTGAGCCAGGGTATCTGCCTTTAAACCTAAGAAAAATTTTAACATGAATTTATTTTAGGCGTGCAATTAAGTACCAAAACCTCGTCTTTGGAAAGCGTTAAAATCATGTGGTTAATGTTGATTTTAAAAGGAAATAAATTATTGCTTATTATGCCCCCTTTCGAAGAAAATGGGGGTATATTGTTTTGCAAGTGTCGGTCGATCGGTCGGTCGGAAGGTCGGTCGGTCGGTCTGTAGGTCGGTCGGTCGGTAGGTCTGTCCGTAGACCAAACCTTGTCCGGAGCATAACTCGAAAAGTATTAAAAGGTAGAATCATGAAACTTCATAGGTGGATAGATCTCATTTTGGAGAGGTACAGTGCACAAGAACCGTAACTCTGCCGATCAAATTTTTGGAGTTATTGCCCTTTGTTGCTTTTATAACTTGATTCTTGTCCGGAGCATAAATCAAAAAGTATGTAAGGCACAATCATGAAACTTTACAGGTGCATAGATCTCATTATGGAGAGGTGCAGTGCTCGAGAACCGTAACTCTGCTGATCCACTTTTCTGGGTTATTGCCCTTTGTTGATTTTCAATCTTGATTCTTGTCCGGAGCATAACTCAAAAACTATGTAAGGTAGAATCATGAAACTTTACATGTGGATAGATCTTATTATGGAGAGGTGCAGTGCACAAGAACAGTAACTCTGCCAATCAAATTTTTTGAGTTATTGCCCTTTGTTGATTTTCAATCTTGATTCTTGTCCGGAGCATAACTCAAAAACTATGTTATGTAGAATCATGAAACTTTACAGGTGAATAGATCTTATTATGGAGAGGTACAGTGTACAAGAAACGTAACTCTGCCGATCATATTAATGGAGTTTTTACCCTTTGTTGATTTTCAAACTTGATTATTGTCCGGAGCATAACTCAAAAAGCATGTAAGGTAGAATCATGAAACTTTACAGCTGAATAGATCTCATTATGGAGAGGTGCAGTGCACAAGAACTGTAACTCTGCCGATCAAATTTTCTGCATTATTGCCCTTTATTGATTTTATAACTTGATTCTTTTCCGGAGCACAACTCAAAAAGAATGTCAGGTAGAATCATACATTTTTACAGGTGAATAGATTTCATTATGGAGAGGTGCAGTGCACAAGAACCGTAACTCTGCCAATCAAATTCTTGGAGTTATTGCCCTTTGTTGATTTTTACACTTAATTCTTAAGCTTGCCTATATCTCATGTCCTTTTACACATACAGCCTTGATATTTCACACATAGATACCTCCTATCAACATCGTTCACATTTAACCATGACCTTGGACCTTATGACCTTGACCTTGGAGTTCGACGTACTTTAAAAAAATCAAACCCGGCATATATCTCATGACTTTTTACAAAAACAGCCTTGATATTTCACAAATGAACACATCTTACCAAGACCTTTTACAACTGACCATGACCTTTGACTTTTTGACCTTGACCTTGGAGTTTGACCTACTTTTAAAAAAAAATTAAACCAAGCCGATATATCATGTCATTTTACACATACAGCCTTGATATTTGACACATGGAAACCTCCGACCAAGACCTATCACATACGACTATGACCTTTGACCTTGTGGCCTTGACCTTGGAGTTTGACCTACTTTTAAAAAAATAAACTGGGCCTATATCTCATGTGCTATTACACATACAGCTTTGGTATTTCACACATGGACACATCTTAGCAAGACCTTTCACATTTGACCATGACCTTGGACCTTGTGACCTTGACCTTGGATTTTGACCTACTTTTAAAAAAACTTAAACCAAGCTGATATATCATGTCCTTTTACACATACAGCCTTGATATTTGACACATGGACACCTACGACCAAGACCTTTCACATTTGACCATGACCTTGGACCTTGTGACCTTGACCTTGGTGTTTGACCTACTTTTATAATACTTTTACCGGGCCTATATTTCATGTCATTTTGCACATACATCCTTGATATTTCACACATGGTCTCTTCCAACCAAGACATTTCACTTTAGACCATGCCCTTGGACCTTCATCTTGGAGTTTGACCTACTTTTAAAAAACTTAAACTTGGTCTATATCTCATGTCCTGTTCCCTTTGCAGTCTCGATATTTAACACATGGACATCTCCTACCAAGACATTTCACATTTGACAATGACCTTGGCCTGTGTGACCTTGACCTAGGAGTTTGACATACTTTTAGAAATATTTAACCTGGCCTTTATCTTATGTTCTATTACACCTACAGCCTTGGTATTTCACACCTCCTACCAAGACCTTTCACTTTTGACCATGAACTTGAATATTGCAACCTTGACCTTGGAGTTTGACCTACTTTTAAAAAACTTAAACCAGGCATATGTATCATGTTCTTTTACACCTACAGCCTTGATATTTCACACATGGACACCTCCAACCAAAACCTTTTCACATTTGACCATGACCTTGGCATTTGGCCTACTTTTAAAAACTTTAACCTTGCCTTTATTTCATTTTACTTTTACATACAAAGCCTTGATATTTCACACATGGACACCTCCTACCAAGACCTTTCATATTTGGCCATGACCTTGGACCTTGTTACTTTGACCTTGGACTTTGACCTACATCAAATGTAGGCCCTTGAGGGGGCATATATGGTTTACAAACATCTCTTGTTAAATATTCATTTAAATTTCAGAAACAGAACATTTACAAGATGAAGAAACAAAAGATCTGACTGCTTTATGGTACGTATACAGATTGTTTCAAAATATCTAGATTAAGAACATACAATTCGTATTTTCAAAAAAATCCGAATATGGATTTTGTTAATATACCCCCTTTCGAAAAAAATGGGGTACATTGTTTTGCAAGTGTCGGTCGGTGGGTCGGTTGGTTAGTCGGTCGGTCTGTAGACCAAACCTTGTCCGGAGTATTAAAGATAGAATTATGGAACTTCATAGGTGGATATATTTTATTATGGAGAGGTGCAGCGTATAAGAACCGTTACTCTGCCGATCATTTTTTTGGAGTTATTGCAAAATTGATTCTTGTCTGGAGCATAACTCAAAAAAGCATGTATGGTAGAATCCTGAAACTTCAACTGTGGATAAATCTCATTATTGAAAGGTGCAGTGTATAAGAACCGTTAGTCTGCCGATCAATTTCTTGGAGTTACTTCCATTTGTTGATTTTCACACATAATTCTTGTCCGGAGTATAACTTACAAAGTATGTAAGGTAGAATCGTGAAGCTTCATAGGAGGATATATCTCATTATGGAGAGGTGACGTGCATTAGTACCGTTAGTCCGCTGATCATTTTTTGGAAATATTGCCCTTTGATGATTTTCAAACTTAATTCTGGTCCAGAGCCTGAGAAAACTTTAACCTGTCCTATATCTTATGCGCTATAACATATGCAGCCTTGAAATTTCAAACACGGAGACCTCCTACAATGACCTTTCACATTTGACCATGACCTTTGACCCGTGACCTTGACCTTGGGAGTTTGACCTACTTTCAAAAACTTTTACATGGCCTCTATCTCATGTCCTTTAACACAAACATCCTTGATATTTCACAAATGGACACCTCCAACTAAGGCCTTTCACATTTGAATATGATCTGGGACCTTGTGACCGTGACCTTGGAGTTTGACATACTTTTAAAAACTTTAACCTAGCCTCTATATCATGTCCCTTTTATACAAACATCCTTGATATGTCACACATGGACACCTACTACCAATTAAGACCATTCACATTTGACCATGGCCTTAGACCTTGTGACCTTGACATCCGAGTTTGACCTACTTTAAAAAAAACTTTAAAATTGCATCTATCTCATGTCCCTTTACACATACGAGGGATGATCCAAAAGTAATGTCACAGTGTCTATAGTTTGGTTATTCGACGTATTCTTGTACAAATAAAGACTTATCATTTAAGCTTATCCTATTGGAAACATGCTTTTCTGAATTATTTGAACATTGTTTATATATCCGAGAAAAGAAAATGCCAAAAAGAATCCATGTCGTGCATATGCGCCGCACGCCCTAGACTATTCTTTTGAAGATTAATATTACTTTATGTTCTGTCATTATATAAAAGAAAAATCAAGACAATTAAGCTGATATTTAAATGCCGCTATGTCATGATATTTCTCAGCAACTTTAGAACGTTTCAATAAAATCAGTGCGTTGAAATACCAAATAAGTCTATTGAATTCATCGCTCGCATTCGGGATAATGACAGAATCGGATAAATGCCCACGACGTGCAATTCTGAACTTTTGCTAAAGGCTTGCAAAATAGTCGATTGAATCAACAGAAACAATAAATTCAACCTAAAAGAACGGACATTTCATGAAGAGACGTCTGCCGTTAGTGCAAGCTTTTTTGAGAGTGAATAATGAATCGTTTGAAGATCAAAACGAGCCGAAAGACATGTGGAGCTGGGGAATAACGCCAATGTCTATGTTACTTTGCGCTATTTCCGCATCTTAAGCTGATTTTGAGAAGAATTTATCATGTCGAGCTAAACCAACTAAGAACAAAATGATTCAGGTAATGCATTCAAGGAATTGCTGAACGAGTTGTGTAAAAATGCATTTATGAAGCGGGTCGAACACCACGAATGTTGCATTAATTAAACACAATGGGCGATATTTTGAGAAGGAGTAGAATGACGTCAATGACGTCGTGTATTGTGCGGCACTAGACACCGATGCGCTATGTACAAATGTAGTTTATTTTTGTAATTTTACACGAAACTTTATGAAAATTCGTGCATCTATTAAACGAATGTTAATCTTTCGGCATCTACAGCTGCATGGGGATACGTTCATAAAATCACCTAAAACAATATTTGTGACATTACTTTTGGATCATCCCTCGTACAGCCTTGATATTTCACACATGGACATCTCCTACCAAGACCATTCAAATTTGACCATGACATTGGAACTTGAGATCTTGACCTTCGAGTTTAACCCACGTTAAAAAAATAAACATGGCCTCTATCTTATTTTTTACACATGCAACCTTGATATCCCACACATGAACACCTCCTATCAACATCATTCACCTTAGACCTTGTGACCTTGACCTTGGAGTTTGACCTACTTTAAAAAAACTTTAGACTGGCCTCTATCTTATGTCCTTTCATTCTAATATTCTCGGATCTTATCGTTACTCAAGATCCCCTCGAATGTATTACAGTTGCCGGCATGAGCCGATCCGGCCCATATCACTCCGCACGCATAACAACGGTAGTGCGGTCACGACAACGGAAGCAGACCAAACAACTATTTAAATCTACGCCAGAAAAATATTTGAAACAAACAGCGTTCAAAAGTCGATTGTATCCTCGTAAATGTCACAAAATTTTACCAGATAAAATAATTTGTGTGATTTACCGATCATTGACAGAATATTTCACTTGAATTATAACGTTAGCGAAAGGATTGAATTGTTTTGGTGACGTAATTTACGCGCGTCTGCTTTCACGTTCAATATGGCGGTCATTGTATTACGCTCGAGATCATGTTGTAACCACGTTCCAACGCGGCAAAAGGTTGCAAACAGTCTCGAGGGTCGCGATTGATGTCCTTTTACACCTACAGTCTTGATATTTTACATATGGACACCCCCTACCAAGACCTTTAATATTTGACCGTGGTCTTGAACCTTGTGACCTAGACGTAAGAATTTGACCTATTTTAAAACATTTTAACCTGTCATCTATCTCATATCTTTGTATAGATACAGCCTTGATATTTTACACATGGACACCTCAAACCAATACTATCAAATTTGACCATGACCATGGACATTGTGACCTTGACATTGGCGTTTGACCTACTTAAAAAAAACGCTTTAACCTGGTCATTTTTTTGCTTTTACACATACAGCCTTGATATTTTACACACGGACACTTCAAACCAAGACATTACACTTTTAAACAGTGACCTTTGACGTTGACCTTTGAGTTTAACCTACTTTTAAAATAGCTTTAACCTGGCCTATATCTTATGCCCTTTTACCTATACAGCTTCGATATTTCACAAATAGACATCTCCTTCCAAGACCTTTTACATTTGACCACGAACTTGGACCATGTGACATTGACCTTGGAGTTTGACTTACTTTTAAAAAAACCTAAACCGGGCCTATATCTCATACCCTATTTTGACATTTCACACATGCACACCTCCTACCAAGAATGGTCACCGTTGACCATGATATTGTGACCTTGACCTTGGAGTTTGAACTACTTTTAAAAAACTTGAACCTGGCCGATATATCATGTCATTTAACACTTACAGCCTTGATATTTCACATATGAACACCTTCAACCTTTAACATTTGATCATGACCTTAGACCTTGTGACCTTGACCTAGGCATTTGACCTACTTTTGAAAAAAATGCAAACTGTTCTATATTTCATGTGCTCTTACACATACATCCTTGATATTTCACAAATGGGCACCATCAATCAAGACTATCAAATTTGACCATGACATTGGACCTCGTGACCTTGACCTTCGAGTTTTACCTATTTTAAAAAAATAAATATGGTCTCTATCTCGTTTCCTTTTAGCCGAGCCCGGATAACTCAGTCGGTTACGTCGGAGTGTGTCAATCCAGGAGTCTCGAGATTGAACCCCGGCTCGGCCAGTATCCATTCTGACATTTGACAAAAGGCATTTGTCTCTCACCAATTGGTGTAATTCATCTATGTAAGACAGCAACTGGAGGCTCGGTTTAGATATTGTGGTTGTACTGTTGCGAGAAATACCAGGAACCCAGGGTTAGGTGCACCAGCCGCCGCGATATGACCCTGGTTGTTGCAAACGGCGTAAAACCCCAATTAACTCAAACTCGTTTCCTTTTACGCATGAAGCCTTGGTATCCCACACATGGACACCTCCTATCAACACCATTCATATTTGACCATGACCTTAGACCTTGTGACCTTCGAGTTTGACCTTCTTTTAAAAAACTTCAACCTGGCCTATATCTCATGTCCTATTACACCTACAGACTTGATATTTCACACATGGACACCTCCTACCAAGTTCTTGCATATTTGACCATTATCTTGGACCTTGTGACCTTGACCTTGGAGTTTGACCTACATCAAAGGTATGCCCTCGAGGTGGCATATATGTTTAACAAACATCTCTTGTTAAATTTCATCTGATATTTCAATACTATTTTCGATTAGTTCAATCGTCAAAATTCTGATTCTTGAATGAAATAAATTAGTCTGGCAGTCCAAAATAAGAACAAGAGCTGTCCGAAGACAGCGCGCTCGACTTTCTAAGTTACTTAGTATAAAGGGGGCATAACTCCAAATATAGTGGAACCAGGGTCATGGGCCCTTGTAGTAAGGTAGAGGGTGTGATGGTGAATAAGTATTCCAAGTTTGGGTTGAATACCTTTGATATTATGGAAGTTATTGATGTTTGAAAAAAAAACTTTAACCTTTGTTGCAACGCCAACGCCGACGCCGACGCCCGGATGACAGTATGAGCTCTCATTTTTATGCCCCCTTTCGAAGAAAATGGGGGTATATTGATTTGCAAGTGATTGGTCGGTCGGAAGGTCGGTCGGTCGGTCGGTCGGTCCGTAGGTCGGTCGGTCTGTCCGTAGACCAAACCTTGTCCGGAGCATAACTCAAAAAGTATTAAAGGTAGAATCATGAAACTTCACAGGTGGATAGATCTCATCATGGACAGGTGCAGTGCACAAGAACCGTAACTCTGTTGATCATATTTTTGGAGTAATTGCCCTTTGTTGATTTTCAAACTTGATTCTTGTCCGGAGCATAACTCGAAAAGTATTAAAGGTAGAATCATAAAACTTCACAGCTGGATAGATCTTATCATGGAGAGGTGCAGTGCACAAGAACCGTAACTCTGCCGATCAAATTTTTGGAGTTATTGCCCTTTGTTGATTTTCAAACTTGATTCTTGTCCAGAGCATAACTCAAAAGGTATATAAGGTAGAATCATGACACTTTACAGGTGGATAGATCTCATTATGGAGAGGTGCAGTGCACAAGAACCGTAACTCTGCCGATCAAAATTTTTGAGTTATTGCCCTTTGTTGATTTTATAACTTGATTCTTGTCCAGAGCACAACTCAAAAAGTATGTAAGGTAGAATCATGAAACTTTACAGGCGAATAGATCTCATTATGGAGAGGTGCAGTGCACAAGAACCATAACTCTGCCGATCAATTTATTGGAGTTATTGCCCTTTGTTGATTTTCAAACTTGATTCTTGTCCGGAGCATAACTCAAAAAGTATGTAAGGTAGAATCATGAAACTTTACAGGTGGATAGATCTCATTATGGAGAGGTGCAGTGCCTAAATATCGTAACTCTGCTGATCATATTTTTGGAGTTATTGCCCTTTGTTGATTTTCAAACTTGATTCTTGTCCGGAGCATAACTCAAAAAGTATATAAGGTAGAATCATGACACTTTACAGGTGCATAGATCTCATTATGGAAAGGTGCAGTGCACAAGAACCTTAACTCTGCCGATCAAAATTTTTGAGTTATTGCCCTTTGTTGATTTTATAATTTGATTCTTGTCCAGAGCACAACTCAAAAAGTATGTAAGGTAGAATCATAAAACTTCACAGGTGGATAGATCTCATTATGGAGAGATGCAGTGCACAAGAACCATAACCTTGCCGATCAACTTCTTGGAGTTATTGTCCTTTGTTGATTTTAACACTTAATTCTTAACCTTGCCTATATCTCATGTATTTTTACACATACAGACTTGATATCTCACACATAGATACCTCCTATCAACATCATTCACATTTGACCATGACCTTGGACCTTGTGACCTTGACCTTGGAGTTTGACCTACTTTGAAAAAAGATTAAACCGGGCATATATCTCATGACCTGTTACACATACAGCCTTGATATTTCACACATGGATACCTCCTACCAAGACCTTTCACAATTGACCATGACCTTGGACCTTGTGACCTTGACCTTGGACTTTTACCTACTTTTATAAAATTTAAACATAGTTGATATATCATATCCTTTTACACATACAGCCTTGATATTTGACACATATACACCTGACCGAGACCTTTCACATTTGACCATGACCTTGGACCTTGTGACCTTGACCTTAGTGTTTGACCTACTTTTATATTACATTAATCTGGCCTATATTTTATGTCATTTTACTCATACAGCATTGATATTTCACACATGGTCACTTCCAACCAAGACCTTTCACATTTGACCATGACCTTGGCCTGTGTGACCTTGACCTTTGATTTTTACATACTTTTAGAAATCTTTAACCTAGCCTTTATCTTATGTCCTATTACACCTACAGCCTTGATATTTCACACATAGACACCCCCTACCAAGACCTTTAACATTTGACCATGACCTTGAATATTGCAACCTTGACCTTGGAGTTTGACATACTTTTAAAAAAAACTTAAACCAGGCATATATATCATGTCCTTTTACACCTACAGCCTTGATATTTCACACATGGACACCTCCAACCAAGACCTTTCACATTTGACCGTGACCTTGACCTTGGCATTGGCCTACTTTTAAAAACTTTAATCTGGCCTATATTTCATTTTACTTTTACATATACAGCCTTGATATTTCACACATAGACACCTACCAAGACCTTTCATATTTGACCATGACCTTGGTCCTTGTTAACTTGACCTTGGACTTTGACCTACATCAAATGCAGGCACTTGAAGGGGGCATATATGTTTTACAAACATCTCTTGTCTTCGAAAAGTCGAGCTTAAAATTGGAATTGGAAGGCCGGAATGGGAAAACGCTTTGTGATTGTCTAACATGTGTGCAATATGTTTCGGCTTGTATCCAAATTAAACATTCGCTTTAAGGTCAAATCAGGGGTCAACGACCTAATAAGTGTCAACGTTTCCTATTTAATTAAATCTGAAATCCCCAAACCAATACGTTAACCTGTAATTTGCTGAAAGTTGTTTTCCAGTTTTCTGGTATATTGGAGACCAACACTTAAGCATATATACATACTCATTTTTTGGTTGTTAAGCTCTAACATGGTCCATAGGTCACTCAGTGCTAACTGTCCATAATTTTCACCGATATTTCGATTACAAAACTTCCAGACACAGAACATAAAATATGTCGGTTCTTTTTGCTATTACGAGGGGTGATCCAAAAGTAATTCCACAGTCTATATACTTGGATTATTCGACGTTTTCTTGTATATTTGTTGTGCGTTATTTTAGTTTTTTGGCGATTTTCGTGACTGGGCATGCCCATTTACGTAACTGGGCACTTATGTCTTATGTTATTAACTTTGCCTATGTTCGTAACTGGGCATCCATTTTCGAAGTTATGATTAAGTAAGTTCCGTGTGTCATGCAGAATCTGTCGATTTTTTGCGTACTTTTATTGATAATTGAATCAAACAAATCCGAAATGTTAATAGTATTTACGATTTACTGCAAAAAGGTAATGCAGGACTATTTCTGTTGATTTATTCTCATATTTCCTCAGTGATCGATTGAAAGTGAAACAAACAACGCCCGAAATGATTATTTCTACGGTTTACTTCGATTTTTGATACTTCCTATGTGCTCGTTGCTGCCGCGGATCCAGCATTTTGTAAGGGTGTTCGAATTTACAAATAGAGAAGTCGTTTTCCTATAATTACACAATTGTGACTGAATTTCCGCATGCAGATGAAAAAATCGGCATAGAGAGCACCGGACCCCCTCACGTTGATCCACCGCTGCATTATAAACGGTGTAAACCAGATTATCATAACTTAAACTATGGATCCAAGGCGATATTCGAAGCCTTTTCGAATCCAGTCTATTTTAAAATGAAAGTAACGTTCTCCATAATATTAAATAAAATAATATTTCTTATATCAAGTTTTGTTGCATTTCAGTCATTAATTAACAAAATATCAAACAAAATTGTCATTTTTTCTGCGACGTAATTCTAATTGTTACACTGCGATTTTTGGTGAACAAACTGGGCCTATTCGCGTAATAGACATCGAAATTTGATTTCCGTTCGGCAAAATATTCTACAGCATTTCCACTGTCATATAATATATTTTTCAATATATTTGGCGTTACTTAAACGCAAAGTTGTTTATGAATATCCGTCGCCGTTGAAAATTTATGTTACATGTTACGCGCGTTTTTTTGCCGAATTTACGAACAAAAAGTCTTTATAGCAAATTTATATACACTAACAACCTAAACAGAGTATGTTATTGAAAAAGATCATGCTTCTACGGTTATTTTTACATACAACAAAGTTTTGAGAAGGAAAAGTGTTCTTGCAAAATTCAGTTATGAATCGCAGAGGGTAGCGTTTTTTGAAAAGTTTCCCAATACCGTGCGCGACGTCACTATACTAAGCACAACAATATAGGGATAATGAAACTCAATGATAAATGGAAATTAGAATTTAAAGGTTATTGGCAGCTGTTATACTTTTTTTTTTTGATAAAACTATTATTACTTTTGCTTTGTGTGAAAATATTGTGCAGTCACAGGTCGTTGATTTCATAACATAGGCATATACTCTAAACAAGGGTTAGCATTGAAAAATCACAAATGGGCCATTTTGTGAATACACATGCGATTTCCACATTTCTTGATGAAAACTAAACAGTACATATTCGCAAACAAGTCCTTATCTGTGGAAAGATGGTTCAACGTTGTCGTCTAACCGACCACCAATACTGGCAGATTGTAGAAAAGCTCGAGCTTGCAGTTAACCAAACTAATGTTGTATTGAAGATTGCTGTGTCACAATTAAAGCGTATAATTGTGGGATTGCATTGACCAAGCAACCGATCGGCGCGTTATTCCGTTCTTTCGCAATCTTAGGTTTTAAGTTCACTGATTGAAATAACCGGCATCAACACACTGGGATCTTTCAGGACCACTTTAAACATGCAGGCATCCAAATACAGGGATAATCTCATGAAACACAGATTTGGACCCTACAAGTCGTATACGCAGTATATTGACACTATTATGCGATTTTCGAAACAGACGGTACTGCTACATATGCCCGAGGATTAACCAGTCTATAATAGTGTGACCGAAAACCTTTTGATTTTTTGTTCTTTAAGATGTTGAGGAACAAGTTTATTGAAGAAATTTGAGTCAATTTTGGAAATTTCGTGGTAAAATATTAAACCAATTCCGATATCCCTATATTGTTGTGCTTAGTATAATTGAGTTCGATCCTTTTAGCAATATACGCAGATGATTTGTTGTTGTTGATATTTCTGTTTTGGAAGATGGCTCACATAATAATTTAGATACACGGTTGTAAGACGTTGAGTGTCCTAAAACTGATTGTCCAAAAACAAAAGAAAAAGAAATAAAGAAATTTGAAAATGTTTTATTCTTAACTTCTTGTTTACCTAGATACGAAAATATTTGACAAAAATGTTCTGGACATCTTTTTTTCGGAATGAAGTGTTGTGATTACAAGATTACATGCTCAATTCGAATCAATACATGTAAACTGCCTTGAAAATTAAAAAAAAATCTAGTTGTATTTCCATGGCATCCCAATAGCACCAGGAGCTCCTTTGCCATGACCACTTTCAAAAAATGACTAAGTAACATCTTCAAAACCCATGGAACAAAGATATACAGATTCATACCTTATAAAGAAATAGTGTATAATGTCTCTCCGATATTGAGGAAAGGTCATTTCAGAACGATCATTTCGAATTAATCTTGTCAATTAATCTAGAATTATATCCGTCATACAACATTCCAAGGTGATTGACAAAATATCTCCATTAGATTAGTGATAAAATTAATTCATTTGCGGTACCAAGAATCCATAACTGTGTAAGGAGTCCTTGCAATAACGATTCCAAGTCTGCCCCGTAACAACTGATCGGTACACATGTTTGGCAACAGTAATCATATTTTTTCGGCTGAAATATTACGCTTACCTATTATAGTTTGAGACAATTATGCATCAGGACCTTTTTCTCTTTGGCAAAAAGTCATTATTACATAAGAAAACTTATTATGTCTTTGCGGTAACGAATTTCGTACTCCCAGTAACAAAACTGTCGTTATTGCGAGGACTGTTATAGCGAGGAATTCCGCGACCATTCGCTCCAAGTTACACACAAAGATAACTAGGGAGAAAGTATGTTGCATGCTGTAAACGATATGATTCTATATCTGAATAAGTAAAGCTATACGATTTAAAGATCTGAGCAATATAGTGTGGTTGGTCGCGTTGCATAGAAAACAAAAAAATAAGTCTACGCAGCTAACGGCCTACCTAATTTGCCTCGCAACTTCGAAACCAAGTATTGCTTTGTCATCAATTAAACATCGTAGCTTTGATGAGTGTTTCCACCTCCGTTTGGGTTGCATTTAAAGGAAATCTAACCAAAAATACTTTGATTACGCACATGTAGGTTATTGCAAGGACATTTCGTATCAAAAATCCAGGGACAGACATAAATGGCCAAAAATCTTCGTCGTATTTATATTTACTCAAAAAGGGCTGACACTATTAATAATGTGAGATATAAAACATTAATAAAATGAAGAAAAATCCGATCGTTACCGATTATTTTATATCGAATATCATGTTGGAAATTGATAATTTCTTCCAGGGACAAGAGAAAATGGTCATTTTCCGGTACAAAAGTGCAATATTTTCAGAAATATTCCATCTGCCAGGCCAAATAAACTGTCTATATTTTTGGTAGTGATGGTCGTTACACGATGTACCTAAAATGACATGTTTATGAAAAGCCATTTCTGAGAAAATAAGCAAGGACAGCGATTTCCACGAAATAAAATATTGGCTCTTATATCAGGAAAATGATTCTCCAATAGATATATGGGTATTTAACCAGCGTATCGTTCATAGATGACCGTGATTTTTCACGACTGATCGCAATTATTTAACGTGTGCGACATCACCTGCAAATGACGTTAACGTATTTTTTTCTAAATTGGGACATTTTTGAAACGCTGCTTAAAACACAACCATTGCTTTATTTTACGCCAAATCATTACAAAACTTTGCATATCGCAAATATGGCTTAGATGTATTCTTATTACAAGCTACTTTTGGATAATTCTAAATGCAAGGGTAAAACTCGCTGCTTTGAAAAAAACACTATTATGCGTATGCGACTTCACCTGCAAGCGATGTTCACGATTTTTTTTTGTTTTTTTTTTTTTTTTAATTGGGACATTTTTGAAACGCTGCTTCAAACACAGCCATTGGTTTATTTTACGCGCAATCATTACGAAATTTTGCATGTCGTAAATATGGCTCAGATGTATTTTAATTACAAGCTATATTTGGACAATTCTAAATGCAAGACAAAAAATCACTGTTTTAAAAAAAACACTATCAGGTTTTCATGCGTATGCGACGTCACCTGCAAATGACGTTAACGTATTTTTTTCTAAATTGGGACATTTTTTGAAACGCTGCTTCAAACACAACCATTGCTTTATTTTACGCGCAATCAATACGAAATTTTGCATGTCGCAAATATGGCTCAGATGTATCTTTATTACAAGCTATTTATCTATACCACGCAGATATCTTAAAAAAAAATGTTAATTAAATCAATGCTTTAAAAAATGACCCTTGAAATTTAATTAAAAAGTTACAAAACTTAGCGGTGCCATTTTTCGCCACCACCTTGCTGCCGGTTGACACCATTAATGTGAAAATAGCACAATGTTTTGGCTAGCACCAGTGCTCTTCTGTGATGCAATTTCGCGCGTTTGTTATAAGAATTCGCAAAACACCTATATTTGTTCCTTTCGATGCAAAGCGTAAAGTGCTACAAGTTACAACGTCATTTTTGCTGTATTGTACATGCATTACATTAATAAAATGGCAGTTATGGTTGTCTGAGTTAGTCGAAAGATATATGGTATAAAAGAACAAAATAACAGGATTCCGATGGTATGGAATTATTCTATATGTTTGTTGACAAAAAACAAATGTTTTCCGTTCAGTACACTGAGTAACGTTTTTTCACACGTGTACCCTAACTTTTGACGTCGCGTCTTAGTATTCACATACTCTGATGGTCAAACAAGACGTTTTACGGTACTTGTTGTTGTCGCAAGTAATATTTGAACCAGGCGCTACCGCCTAGCAAATAAAAATTCTGACACCGCTCTGTTTAAATGTGTTACTTTTCGAAACAATTTGACGATTTGTTCACCATCATTTTTCAACAACAAATAATCAAATCTACTGATGGAAAAAAGTATTTGTATGATCAAATCAGACGTACTGAAAAATCAGACATTTAATAGGAATTTAAAGCGTTTTTAGACGGCAGTATATAATTTAATTCAGTTTTGACATATTTAAGTCAAACACGTTTAGATTTATAACAATTTCAAAAATCAAAATTATTCTGAAAATAGTAAATGCCTCATATTATAGGGCTAGGTTCACATATAGCTAAACATAGTCATGTAAAGTTACATTTCAAAAACGTTCCAAAATTTATGTAAGTATTTTTGTACACTTTGTTCCTCTCCTCAACAACTTTGCAAAATGTTTTCTGGGTCTCTCTAGTTATTCCAGAAAAAAGTAACTCGAATACACCGCTTTTAATCTAGAATAGCATATTTTTACTTTTATTGCGCAAGAATGTCGCCACAATTATGGACCATGTATTCGACACCTTAACATGATGCAAAGACACAATCATCATCATGTATTACGCACTCATGGACACGCGACTTCCTTTCCTGATCTAAATAACCACCAGTGTATCCACAGACATGCACATATTTCTCCTAGTAATTTGGGGGGGGGAGAAAGAGAGACAGACAAACAAACAAACAAAGACAGAATACCCAGACAGAGACAGACAGACAGACAGACAGAGAGAAAGAACGATAGAAAGCCAAACAGAGAGATGTTTTTACGCGTCCATTTAAAGCATTGCTCTTTTCCACAGGGAGCTCCATACAACTTCAAAAATAAAAAGAGATGCACTGAGAGTTGCTCAAGCGCTGGCTAAAATTTCCAAACAGGAAAAAAAGCCATACAAGCTCGCCAAAATCCTCAATCTAGGAGATGATGTACCCAATAGATCTACTACAATAGGTGATTTGGTAAGTACTTATATTTATAGCCACTCTTAACCTTTACACTTTGACGGTTATTTAAGTTGAATACCTTTTTAGACGGTCCATTATGGGCTTCGTAAATACGTACGGTCCGTGTTACTTTATAGAATCGACCAAGGAACTCGAAAAAAAGAGTTATTCCTTAAACCCACATTTTATTAAGGTATTTAAGTCTCCTCATGTGGCATACGGCTCGTACGTGTACTATACTACCATACTATATATATTCGTATACACACATCAGAAATAGTCCTATAGATGTAAAACTAAGTACAATGGATGTTCAAATTGAATAACATTATCTGGAAAGCATTTGTAATGTTCTAGAACAACTCACAGAATTCGATTCTCCTGCGTGAGTGGCTGAGCCCCGATAGCTCAGTCGGTAACGTCGGTGTTTCTCAATCCAGGGGTCGTGAGTTGGTATCCGTCTCGGTAAGTATCCATTTTGACATTTGATAAAAGTCATTTGTCACTCACCAATAGATGAAAATCATCTATGTAAGATAGCAGCAGGAGGCTCGGTTTGGATATTGTGGTGGTGCTGGTGAGAAAATACTAGGAATCCACGGTTAAGTGTTCCAGCCGCCGAGATATGACCATAGCATTTCAAAACGGCGTAAAACCCAAATAAATCAAATTAAATCACCTGCGTAAGCCCATCGTATGTAACGATATTTGAAAAGGGGTGATAATTTACATTATTGCCTAAAATGTGTGTTTTCATGCCGTTATCAACATTTGATAACGGAAGGAAATCGGTCGGATATCGTGAAAAATCGGTCGTTATTCGGTAAATTCTCGTGCGATATCGGACTGGTTTAGCACTCAAATATCATCGATCGGGGAAATGTTGTGAGCGATTCAGAAAATTGTAAATAAAGCCGAAATTTTGTCATTTTCCTTTTCCGCGACGTAAAATCTTAGAAGACCCTATTTACACCCTCATAAATAGTAAACTAGTTATCTGCCAGTGTAATCGTATCTGATGACGTAATATAGCCTATTATTGCCTAAAATGTGTGTTTTCAGTCTGTTATTGGCATTGGATAACGAGCAGAAATCAGTCCGATATCGTCAAAAACCGGTCGTTATTCGGTACATTCGCGTGCATTATCGGACTGGTTTTGCACTCAAATATCCTCGATCAGGGATTTGTTGTGAATGATTCAGACAAGAGGACCATGATGGTCCTATATCGCTCACCTGAACCAAAATGATATGAGTAATACTTTTATTCAATTCAATTAATATTTATGACTTTAAGACTAAAAACGAACTTATGGTAAATAACATTGTGAAAAACGAACTCATCCGAATCTTATGGTGCCGACCATTTTGTCCAAGTTTTGTCTTAATTGATCAATAATAGTAGATTCTAGAGTGTAAACAATGTTGAAAACGGTCGAAAACAGCAATTTTGTCAAATTCAAGGGCACATAACTCTCGACTTCCTGATCAAAGCAGACTGAAAATCAAACTCATCTGAGATCTTATGGTCTCCAACATTGTGTCTAAGATTTGTCTTGATTGGACAATAATTGTAGATTCTAGAGTGTAAACAAGATCGAAAAACCGCTGGAAACGGCAATTTCGTCAATTCAGGGGCACATTACTCTGGACTTTTTGATCAGATCAGACTGAAAATCTGACTCAACTGAGATCTTATGGTCCCTAACATTGAGTCCTAGTCTTGTTTTGATTGATAGATAATTGTAGATTGTAGAGTGTAAACAAGGTTGAAAATAGCCGAAAATGGCAATTTCGTCAAATTCAAGGGCACGTAACTCTCAACTTTCTGATCAGATCAAACTGAAAAAGGAATTCATTCGAAATCTTATGGTCTCCAAAATTGTGTCCAAGTTTTGTCTTGATTGATCAATAATTGTAGATTCTAGAGTGTAAACAAGGTCGAATATAGCCGAAAATGGCAATTTTATCAAGTTCAAGGGCACATAACTCTGGTCTCTCTGGTAAGATCACACTGAAAATTTAACTCATCCGAGATCTTATGGTCTCCAACATTTGGTCCAAGATTTGTCTTGATTTATTAATAATTGTAGATTCTAGAGTGTAAACAAGGTCGAAAACAGTCAAAAACAGCAATTTTGTCAAATTCAAGGGCACATAACTCTCGACTTCCTGATCAAAGCAGACTGAAAATCAAATTCATCTGAGATCTTATGGTCTCCAACATTGTGTCTAAGATTTGTCTTGATTGGACAATAATTGTAGATTCTAGAGTGTAAACAAGATCGAAAAACCGCCGGAAACGGCAATTTCGTCAATTCAGGGGCACATTACTCTGGACTTTTTGATCAGATCAGACTGAAAATCTGACTCAACTGAGATCTTATGGTCCCTAACATTGAGTCCTAGTCTTATTTTGATTGATAGATAATATAATTGTAGATTGTAGAGTGTAAACAAGGTTGAAAATAGCTGAAAATGGCAATTTCGTCAAATTCAAGGGCACGTAACTCTCAACTTTCTGATCAGATCAAACTGAAAAAGGAATTCATTTGAAATCTTATGGTCTCCAAAATTGTGTCCAAGTTTTGTCTTGATTGATCAATAATTGTAGATTCTAGAGTGTAAACAAGGTCGAACATAGCCGAAAATGGCAATTTTATCAAGTTCAAGGGCACATAACTCTGGTCTCTCTGGTCAGATCACACTGAAAATTTAACTCATCCAAGATCTTATGGTCTCCAACATTGGGTCCAAGATTTGTCTTGATTTATTAATAATTGTAGATTCTAGAGTGTAAACAAGGTCGAAAACAGTCAAAAACAGCAATTTTGTCAAATTCAAGGGCACATAACTCTCGACTTCCTGATCAAAGCAGACTGAAAATCAAACTCATCTGAGATCTTATGGTCTCCAACATTGTGTCTAAAAATTTGTCTTAATTGGTCAATAATTGTAGATTCTAGAGTGTAAACAAGGTCGAAAATGGTCGAAAACGACAATTTTGTCAAATTCAAGGGCACATAACTCTTGACAGTTTTGTCTGATCAGACTGAAAATTGAACTCATCCAAGATCTTAAAGTCTCCAACATTACATCCAAGTTTTGTATTGATTGGGCAATAATTGTAGATGCTAGAGTGTAAACAAAGTTAAAAACAGCATTTTTGTCATTCAGGGGCAGATAACTCCGCACTTTCTGGTCCGATCTGGCCCATAATCGAACTCATCTGAGAACTTATGACCATCTTTGTTTTGACAAAGTTTGGTCAAGATTGACCAATATTTGTGGATGCTAGAGTGTAAACACGAAATTGTGGACGGACGGACGGACAGACAGACAGACGGACGGACAGACAGACAGACGGACGACGGACAAAACGTGACCACAATAGCTCACCTTGAGCACTTTGTGCTCAGGTGAGCTAATAATTGAAAATAAAGCCGAAATGTTGTCATTTCCCTTTTCCGCGATGTAAAATCTTATAAGACCCCATTTCCAGTTTACACCCTAATGAATAGTAAACTAGTTATCTCCCAGTGTAATCTGATGACGTAATATAGTAACGTAGGTTTAATTCTTGGAATCAAAAGATAAACAGACGGGCAGCTGACAGATTTTAAACTAAAAGAGGATTTCGTGGACATGGAAGGATAGAAATTAGAATTAAGTGGTTGTGGTCTATTGTGGGGGTAAGCCTATGTGTTTCTTGTTCTTCTTTTAGTTGCTGCAATCTTTTCTCTACAAAGGGGGTGTTTCACGGATAGAAAAATTAACATGGGAGTCTGCCCACGCTTGGAATTTAATGAAATTTGGCGTGAAGTTAGTACACTAGATAACCGTTCATATTCATGAAATGTTTGGAATCAAACAGTCCAGAATTCAATTTTCTAAGAATTATAAGTTTTTACTGGAAAAAAACAGGGTACCCTCAATAAAAGAGTGTGCACGCATTCTGCTTTTTAGTTTCATGGCCTAATTTATTCTAAAAATGTTGTGCAGTAGTCCCTGATCATGTATGATACAAAAATACATATAGTTCTATATAAAGAACTATTTTATATCAGATTATGTTAGGGGCCAATGCAAAAAATCATAGTTTTTAAATAATTTAAGCAAATTTAGTTAAAAATTTACCCAGTTCCAGTTTTTGTCAAAATAAGAAAATCATGTAAAAGTTGTCCACAAATATACTGATGATTATCATGAAATATCAAGAAAAAATAAAGCCGGTAACATGTTGCTTTTGGAATTTCCATCTGAATGGTGTGCATTTCCAAGAATGGACAAAGTCAAGATTTTTTTTTCAAAAATGTCTTTTTAAACGTTTTGTTTACATTTGTTGGTAATTCTAGTTTACCTAAGGGCAAATCAAGATGTAAAATATGTTTTCGGCCTTTTCCAGTTGTCTGTCCATGTGTCTGTCTGTCTCTTGACATTTTCTTAAAAAACGTCTTTTCTCCCAATCTAATATGTATATCTTTATGAAACTTGGTAGAATTTATCCTTGGGTAAAAGCGGTACAACGCTGCTTCTTAGAATTTCTTTCTGTCAAAAACTGTGGTTTTTGCGGCGGCATAAAAGGGGCAATATATTATATTATAAAAACTATATTTTTTGTAAAAAAATAAATGGCCACGAGATTTCAAATTTAGTTTATAAGTTTGTTATAGGGAGTACTTAAAAGTTGGTTTAAATATTTTTGCCTAGAGTCACATTTAGTCTTGTCCCAAGCGTACCCTTTCTAACATAAAAGAGGAAATTCTATATTAAAAAAATCCTCTTCAAACATTCTAGTCAGCCATGATTCACGAAAGTTAACAACTTAACAACAAAGGTTCTCTATGGATCTTTGAAAACGTAAAAAAGCAAAGCAGAAAAAGTACCTTATTCTCTGATTGTATCTGATTATCATGCAAACATGAAAATGATGTTGCCATGCACCAGAAATAGATAATCAAGCACCCAAGTGACTTTTAAGGACTATTTGTGGCTAAACCCCTTTTTAACCATAAGGCATCATTAAAATGTGCATAAATTGTGCATCAACACAGGTTAATCTATGCATAGAAAAATAATTTTCAGATATAATTGCACCCTGTTGTACCCCAATAGGGAAACGTTTGGCAATAAACAAAGACAATTTCAACTATGAAATTGAAAAGAAGACACTGTTGTAATTGCATCCTATGCATCCTTCTATATCTCGTAATTGCATTAGTGGTTCTTAGAGCTGAAACATTACTTTACTTTTAACTTGAAAAGGCAACATTGGATGCTATACTGTACAGGTTCTAGAAGCCTTTTCCATTTTATAACACAAGACTTGAACATATTTGCATGTCGTAGTGCCACTAATGATGGTGCATGGGCAATATCATCAAATAGAAAAGAACAATTGGCAATGTGCACATGTATGCCTATTTTCGCATCCATATATAAAATTTTGCATATAAAAATGATATTTATATTTAATCAATATATTTTTCAATGTCTGTTTCGAACATGAATATTGCTTTATGGTTGCACTGTATGCTACAGTTGATTTTTACTTAATACTTAAATGTTTTAGGAGCAGAATCGTATTTTGACTGAATACAAGTTTTGGACCAAAATATCACCTCCATCAATTATATGTACCAAATGACACTGTTACCGGTTTTGGATTTCCATGTAATTTAGGTCAAAGTAAGAAGAAACGTGTAGCATGTTTTTTTGATAATTTGGTGTCTTGACAAAGACTCCAACATACTTAACTTTGGAATTCAATTTTGCTCTGTTTGCTAATTTCACAGAATAATATGCATTTTGTAACGATTATTTCAATAAAAAACAAACAAAATAATTTCCTCGAATACTTTTCTTGCATGAATGTAATGCCTAGGGTGTCTCGGAGCAAAGCAAATTAAAAGATCTAGAAAATACATAAAACTAAAGTCTAGGGACACTTGAAAATGGGGTCATGTTTCATGTCAAAGTAGGAATAAGTCAAGGTGGCTTTTCTGTTCCTAGTTTTCATTATCTAAGATACTAATTGCAGTTTCATAGCTTGTATATGGTCCTTTATCACTATGCACAGTTTAAAGAAAATTCGTGCGTGGGCAATTTTGAAACACACCCTTTGTTTGTAATGAAATAAACGAATGTCTGAAACGAACAAGAGATCTACCTCGGAAGTTTTGATCGGAAGTTCCGATCATTTGTTTTATTACTCGCACTAAAATGAACGTTAGAATATCCAGAGTATGTTTCCAAAAGAAAACTTAGTCGAATTGTTACGATTTTGCCAACCTAAATAAAGATTATGTCAGTAAAAATGCGATGAAACTTGACTACATAGAGCTCTACACGATGAAAATCGAACGGCCCGTGTAGTGGATATCGTACTTACTCGATATATGTCGAGTCGAATGCCGGAAAACTCTGGCATCTGTCGGAGTAAATCTGGCTAAATTTTCACAAAGTTTTTTAGATAAACTCGTCTTATTGTATTACATTTCTTTGTAAATTCTTCATATTTTATGCAATAATAGCGTCAATTTACGTTTTTTGGTCGTTAACAATCTCAGATATGATAACGCAAATTGCGGGCCTCTGAGAATGTTAACGACCTCAAAAACGTGAATTAACCCTATAGTGACGTAGTTTTCTTGGAATAAAGAAATAAACAGAAAGGCAGAGCTTTGACGGATTTTAAACTAAATGTGGATTTCGTTGACGGGAAAGGATAGAGATTAGAGTTTAGTGGTTGTTTATCTTATTGTAAGATAATTGTGTAGGTCCAATGTGGTGGTAAGACTATGAGTTTCTTGTTTTAAGTTACTGCAATGTTTCCTTTTCAACTTTGTTTTAATCGAAATGGACGAATGTCCGAAACGAACCAGAGATCTATCTCGGAAGTTCCGATCTTTTTAGCTCACCTGAGCAACATGCTCAAGGTGAGCTTTTGTGATCACTCTGTGTCCGTCGTGCGTCGTTCGTCGGAAGTCGTCAACACGTCTTTAAACATCTTCTTTTCCTTAACCACCTAGCCAATCCTGACCAAACTTGGCACACATGTTCCTTGGGTGGCCCTTTTCAAATTTGTTTGTGAATTTTTGATTCGTCAAAAAATGTGGGCGTGGCAGGACGGGGCTTATCAGACTTAAAGACATTCTTCAAAAATCTTCTCCTCCGCAACCACAGGGCCAATTCTTTCCAAACTTGGCAGAAATGTTCCTTGGGTGACCCTTTTCAAAAATTAATCGTGAATTTTTGATGCGTTAAAAATTGTGGGCGTGGCAGGGCGGGGCTTAAAGAAATCATAAGGTAACTCTTCAAAAATCTTCCTCTCTACAACCACATGGCCAATTCTTTCCAAACTTGGCAGAAATGTTCCTTAGGTGACCCTTTTCAAAACTTGTTCGTGAATGTTTGATTTGTCAAAAATTGTGGGCGTGGCAGGGCGGGGCTTATCAGACTTAAAGAAAGCATTAGGTAATTCTTCAAAATTCTTCACCTCCGCAACCACTGGGCCAATGCTTTCCAAACTTAGCAGAAATGTTCCTTGAGTGACCCTTCTGCAAACTTGTTCGTGAATTTTGGATTCGCCAAAAATTGTGGGTGTGGCAGGATGGGGCTTATCGGACTAAGAGAAATCATGTGAAAAATCTTTAAAAATCAATTATCAAGCCAATATCAATCAAGCTTTGCAGAAATGTCCCTTGAGTGACCCTTTTCAAAACGTGTTCGTGAATATTTGATTTGTCAAAAACTGTGGGCTTGGCAGGTCGAGGTTTATCAGACTTAAAGAAAGCCTTAGGTAATTTTTCAAACATCTCCTCCACAACCACTGTGCCAATTCTTTCCAAACTTGGCAGAAATGTTCCCTGGGTGACCCTTTTTAAAACTTGTTCGTGAATTTTTGATTCGTCAAACATTGTGGGCGTGGCAGGGCGTTGCTTATCGGACTTAGAGAAATCATGTGAAAAATCTTTAAAAATCAATTATCAGGCCAATATGAATCAAGCTTTGCAGAAATGTCCCTTGAGTGACCCTTTTCAAAACTTGTTCGTGAATTTTTGATTTGTCAAAAATTGTGGCCGTGGCAGGGTGGGGCTTATCAAACTTAAAGAAAGCATTAGGTAATTATGCCCCCTTTCGAAGAAAATGGGGGTATATTGTTTTGCAAGTGTCGGTCGGTCGGAAGGTCGGTCTGTCGGTCGGTCGGTCGGTCGGTCCGTATGTCGGTCGGTCTGTCCGTAGACCAAACCTTGTCCGGAGCATAACTCAAAAAGTATTAAAGGTAGAATCATGAAACTTCACAGGTGGATAGATCTCATTATGGAGAGGTGCAGTGCATAAGAACCGTAACTTTGCCGATCAAATTTTTTGAGTTATTGCCCTTTGTTGATTTTATAACTTGATTCTTGTCCGGAGCATAACTCAAAAAGTATGTAAGGTACAATCATGAAACTTTACAGGTGGATAGATCTCATTATGGAGAGGTGCAGTGCACAAGAACCGTAACTCTACTGATCAATTTTTTTGAGTTATTGCCCTTTGTTACTTTTCAAACTTGATTCTTGTCCGGAGCATAACTCAAAAAGTATTAAAGGTAGAATCATGAAACTTTACAGGTGAATAGATCTCATTATGGAGAGGTGCAGTGCACAAGAACCGTAACTCTACTGATCATATTTTTGGAGTTATTGGCCTTTGTTGATTTTCAAACTTGATTATTGTCCGGAGCATAACTCAAAAAGCATGTAAGGTAGAATCATGAAACTTCACAGCTGAATAGATCTCATTATGGAGAGGTGCAGTGCACAAGAACCGTAACTCTGCCGATCAAATTTTTTGAGTTATTGCCCTTTGTTGATTTTATAACTTGATTCTTGTCCGGAGCACAACGAAAAAAATATGTAAGGTAGAATCATGAAACTTTACAGGTGAATAGATTTTATCATGGAGAGGTGCAGTGCACAAGAACCGTAACTCTGCCAATCAAATTCTTGGAGTTATTGCCCTTTGTTGATTTTTACACTTAATTCTTAATCTTGCCTATATCTCATGTCCTTTTACACATACAGCCTTGATATCTCACACATAGATGCCTCCTATCAACATCGTTCACATTTAACCATGACCTTGGACCTTGTGACCTTGACCTTGGAGTTTGACCTACTTAAAAAAAAAATTAAACCCGGCATATATCTCATGACATTTTACAAATACAGCCTTGATATTTCACACATGGACACATCTTACCAAGACCTTTCACAATTGACCATGACCTTGGACTTTGTGACCTTGACCTTGGAGTCTGACCTACTTTTAAAAAACTTTAACCTGGCCTATATATCATGTCCTTTTACACATACAGCCTTGATATTTGACACATGGAAACCTCTGACCAAGACCTATCACATACGACTATGACCTTGGACCATGTGGCCTTGACCTTGAAGTTTGAGACATACTTTAAAAAAAATTAAATTGGGCCTATATCTTATGTGCTATTACACATACAGCCTTGGTATTTCACACATGGACACATCTTACCAAGACCTTTCACATTTGACCATGACCTTGGACTTTGTGACCTTGACCTTTGACCTACTTTTAAAAAACTTTAACCTAGCCGATATATCATGTCCTTTTACACATACAGCCTTGATATTTGACACATCGACACCTACGACCAAGACCTTTCACATTTTACCATGACCTTGGACCTTGTGACCTTGACCTTGGTGTTTGACCTACTTTAATAATACATTAACTTTGCCTATATTTCATGTCATTTTACATATACAGCCTTGATATTTCACACACATGGCCACTTCCAACCAAGATATTTCACTTTTGACCATGACCTTGGACCTTGACCTTGGAGTTTGACCTACTTTTAAAAAACTTAAACTAGGCCTATATCTCATGTCCTGTTACCTATACAGTCTCAATATTTTACACACGGACACCTTCTACCAAGACCTTGCACATTTGACCATGACCTTGGCCTGTGTGACCTTGACCTTTGATTTTTACATACTTTTAGAAATCTTAAACCTAGCCTTTATCTTATGTCCTATTACACCTACAGCCTTGATATTTCACACATAGACACCTCCTACCAAGACCTTTCACATTTGACCATGACCTTAACCTTGGCATTTGGCCTACTTTTAAAAACTTTAACCTGGCCTATGTTTCATTTTACTTTTACATAAACAGCTTCGATATTTCACACATAGACACCTCCTACCAAGACTTTTCATATTTGACCATGACCTTGGACCTTGTTAACTTGACCTTGGACTTTGACCTACATCAAATGTAGACCCTTAAGGGGGCATATATGTTTTACAAACATCTCTTGTTCTTCAAAAATCCTCTCCTCCGCAACCACAGGGCCAATTCTTTCCAAACTTGGCAGAAATGTTCCTTGGGTGACCCTTTTAAAAAAATTTCTGAATTTCTGATTCGTCAAAAATTGTGGGCGTGGCAGGGCAGGGTTTATCGGACTAAAAGAAATCAAGGGAAAATATTTAAAATAAATTATCCGGCCAATTTGGAGCAAGCTTAGCAGAAATGTCCCTTGAGTGACTGTTTTCAACACATGCTCATGATTTTTTGATTGGGTGAAAATTGTGGGCGTGGCCGGGCGAGGCTTATCAGACTTCGAGAAATTGTTAGATAATAATTCAAATATTTTCTTCTTTACCACTGGGCTAATTCTTACCAAATTTGACAGGAATGGTCCTTTGGTGACCCTTTTCAAAACTTGTTCGCGACTTTTTGATTCGTCAAAAATTGTGGGCGTGGCAGGGCCAATTTGAACCAAACCTAGCAGGAATTTCCCTTGAGAGACTGTAATCAACACATTATCATGAATTTTTGATTGGGTGAAAAACATGGGCTTGGCAGGGCGGTGCTTATCAGACTTCAAGAAATCGTTAGATAATTCTTCAAAAATCTTCTTCTCCTTAACCATCAGGCGATTTGTTACCAAACTTGGCAGGAATGATCATTGGGTGACTCTTTACAATATTTGTTTGAGAATTTTTTATTCCTCAAAAAATGTGGTCGTGGCAGGGCAGGGATTATCGGACATGAAATCATGTGAAATTTCTTTAAAAAAGCAACTATAGGGCAAAGTTAAACCAAACCTTACAGGAATGTACCTTGAGTGACTGTCTTCAATACATGGTTGTGAAGTTTTGGTTTATTGAAAAAATGTTGGCATGGCAGTGTTCGGCTTGTTGACTTGTGTTATGTCCTTTTGTTGAAAAACGGCATTTTTTGCAACATTTACATGTGTTGTTTGGTCTGTTGATTTTTTGTTTGCTCTTTTCCCAATTGATCAGCTCACAGTTCAAATGGAATGTACTTCTGAAAATGCACAAAAGCAGTGCTGTTGGGGGATATGATCACTTTCAGTGATATTCTAGTTTACAATAATTTAATGTGACATAATATTATATATATTATATATATATTATATATTTGTTTACAATAAAATTTATATTGTACACAATTAGATACAAGAAGAACTCAGATGAGCGATATCAGTGCCTTTCAGGCACTCTTGTTTAATTTCTCGCACTTGAATGAAAGTTAGGATATCTAGAGTATGTTTTCAAAAAGAAAACTTAGTCTAATTGTTACAATTTCGCAAACTAAAATGAAGATTATGTAGATAAAAATGCGATAAAACTTGACTACATAGCTACACGATGAAAAGCTAACGGGCCCGTGTAATGGATGTCTTACACACGCGATATATGTCAAACAGAATGCCAGGAAAATGCGGTATCTGTCGATGTAAATGTGGCTAAATTTTCACATTATTTTAGCTATTCGTCTTATTTTATTACATTTCTTTGCAAATTCTTCATATTTTATGCAATAATAGCGTTAATTCACGTTTTTACGGTCGTTAACATTCTCAAAGGGGCTTGAACTAACCCTATATTAGGACGATTTTAGCAAGGGTTTTACTGCTTTCATGCATTGGTACATCTCCTCTTCTGTGACATCTTCTGTTTTGTGAGCAAATGTGGTAATAATCCAGTAGTTACCACTTTTCCTTTTTCAGATGCTTCGTTAGAATTATACAATCTGTTCAAATCAAAAAGCTTACCTTTCTAGACATTTTCCTAACAATGAATCTATATTCTGTCGATATCGTCTCTACTGCATTTTCTAGCGATTCGGTGACTGTTTGCTCTCTTTCTGCCATAGTCATTTGACGCATCTTGCAAGTACGTTATTTCATTTGCAAATTCCGTGCGCCGCCGTCGAGATAGAATATTCAATTTTCTGTTTACCAAGAAAACGATGGTATTTAATATGGACCCTATTAGGGTAAAGGACGAGGGCGCTATATTTCTGTCTGAGTAACCGGGTCTATAGTAGACTTACGTATATTATACTGATACCGATTAACAAATACATGACACGCCTAGACAAAACTAGTCCTTTTATAAAAGCAAGCAGTCACAGATTGTTACCTTGTAGCAAACACTCAATATCTGCAAATTTGCAATTTTTCAGAAGAAGAAACTGTATAAACTTGATCTTGCCCATTTTCTTACAGAGGAATACTTATATATTAACACCGAATTGCAATACTGACATATCGTCGGTGTGGATGCAAAACCTGCATTTTATATGTTTCGTTTCTTCCCATTTGAAGAAACACTACTGAGGACAAGTTCAATATATGTCCTAATATATAACAGTTCATTAGATAAAAACATTGTGGTATAATTAAAGAAATATCAATGGCAACGAATCTGGGCCTTATATTTGTTTCACAGGCATATGAGAATTGTAAATCTCACTGTACAAATAGGCACACATGGTTGATTTAACTTTTCCAAAAAAGCCTTAGAACATGATAATTTAGAGACTATTAAAAAGAAGAAAATGCAGTAAACCAGCATTTTCTCCGAGCTAACTTTGCATGGACCCATGCTAGACAATTAAAACATCGCATGATCACAGCAACGTATTCTTGCAGTATGAGTATTAGGAGTTGTGTGGTGAAGATATTTGGCCTAGAACAAAGGAAACATAACTTGAGCTTATTAACAGAGAAAAGGGGTGGTAAATCAATTTTGTCTGAGGCAGAAAAATTTTGTCAGAAAATTATGAACTTACACTATACTTACACTTGTCTGAACTGTCATCAATTAAAGACATAGAAAAGCAGCTAGCATTTTATTGTGTTCAAACCTTTATTCATTATGTAATCATACCACATCACTGTAACCTACTTCACACTGGTATGAGTTAACGTGCCTGACACCGTACACAACGTAGTGGGACCGGAACCGTAACGTGGATGGGACCGCGAAAAACATGGCGGGCAGCGACTGAGTAGCGAGTGTGAGTACATAAACATGATTTTTCCAAATGTTATTGTCCACAAAGACATTGCCCATGTGCCTTACGGAGTGTCTCATATGTTGATATATAAATCTGTAAATTGGTTTGACGAACATTTGCTGGATGTTGAAGTTATGGTTAAAAAGGTCACGTGCGTGGTGTTGGTTTCGAAGTGTTTGGGTGTAAATTGGATATAAAATACTCCATAATAACAATAAACATGGCTATCTGGATGAAAGATAGAACATTTAAGTTAGTGTTCGTAACATATTTTACATATAATGAAACAAAAACAATACCGACAAATAAGAGCTGATAAGGCACAATTGCTACTACAACGAACCTTGTTAACGATTGGTATACAACGATAATGGTAACAACACAGATCCTTTTTTTTAGTGTTCTCCGTATATTTGAAAAAAAAATCTAAGTCGTTCTCTATTTATTTTCAAATTCTAAATCTATCTCTATTCAGTTTCTGAAAATGTCTGTCGGTTCAGATTTTGTATGTGGCCAGAGTACTCAACCCCACCCTTTTCGAGTTGATATTATCTTCAAATCATGTCCACCGATCATCAATGGCATAACCCCTACTTATACCAATTCCCTAAGCTATCAATGTTCTCAACGCCTTTAAAGCCGTTATAGCTGTCACGATTGAAGTTTTTCTGTTACCGAGTTCTTATTATCTGACGATACGAACAATGCCTATTCCAACTGCATACAACCAATAAAACCAGTGAAAGAATGGTACATTGGTACATTTTCCCTTTCTTGCAATGTGTATGTCAGTATGTCATGTTTACAATGTCAAGGGCGAGTCGGAATTATCCGAGTCCTGCGCGGTTAAAAGCGAGCGTCTACGGAATCTATTTTTAAATCGAGTAGAATGACGTCAGAAAGAACAGTAAAAAATTTAAAATGTAAGATGTCTCTTTAAAATGGACCTTTTGGGAAGTGTGTAGCAACCCTAAACAGTCTTCGAGGAAAGCACAGACTGATCAGGATCGGAAATGTTGACACTAAGTTGATACTCTGCATTTACATATTTTTCCTATCACACTATATATTATTATCTAAATACGGACATCGTTAGCGCTTGCTAAATGTGACCTGTCTCTCGAAATATGGCCTTCTGTTGACTTCATAGAAGCACGCTATTAGCATGACGTGTCAAGCAGAATCTAACTGACCCTTTCCCAATTATAACCTTGTTTTGATGTCATCATTAGAAGAGATTGAGAACACATTGAGGTAATAGGAGAAAATCTTGATAACAAGCAATTCCCCCAGTTGCTTAGATATTTTATCTTAACGTGCATAGTTTGTCGTGTTTAAAACTTTCAAAATAGAATATCAAACTTATTGTCGTTTGGGAAAGAGTAAAGCATGACTATCAAAATAACTGGTTAACCCTTTCCCATACAGACCTGCTTTGACTTCCTTTTTGCAAAAACACAGGAAACATTGAGACAAAAGAAAGGAATGTAAATTGTTTGCAGTCTCTCCTATTAGCCTACCTAAATATTTTCTATGTCATATCGTAAATAATTCACATTTCCAATGTCATTGGTTATGCAGTCTTCAAACGATTTCAATTGAGAAGAGTTTTATTTTTTTTGGTCATTTTTGGAAAGAGTTGAACATTTATTCGTAACAGGCACTTGCTGAAATCCCATGAAAATCGGAATCTTTCAAATTTTTTACCCGTCGCACCATAGAGGAACCTTCTGCAAAGTATAAAAATATAGACAATATCCAGCCTGTGCGGACTGCGCAGACTGACAAGATTCGAGACTCATAACTCGTAGGTAATTTTCTGGGCCTTGAATAATTTCTCTATCTTATTATGTGTTCATTTTCTAAATGCGACATCTAGTTTACGTCTGCTTAGTATGAGTCGTTTCTCTTTTTTTTTATTAAACTTCCCGTAAGGTCCCTTTTAGCGTGACGTGTCACTTTTATTAGATACCTTTGTATCACATGATCACCCGACTATAAACGAATACTTACGGCTTTTGCAGGTACCCAAAATATATGATATATAAATCTATATATATAGACACAATTGTAAACACCTGGCAAACTTTTCAGCGCCATGGAAAGTTAGAATGTCAATATACATGCGCTTATTGTGGGTAAACAGCGCATAGTTACTCGCTTGAAATACGGTCTTTTTGCTCATACTTTAATACTGTAAACCATTTTTGTGGCAAATTGGCAGGTTTTTTGACAGCTATAGCGGCTTTAACTTGATCAGGGATGATAGAAAATATAATTATTTTTTTCATATTCCAGATAATAGAAGTACTTCTATAGTCACGATGGGAAAACGTAAATATGCATCTGAAAGTATATGGATAATACTTGATTACATTAAAGTAAACATATTTGTTTTAAAGCGATTTTAAAAATGGCCTAAAAAGGTTTTCTACAGTGCATAAAAAGGGGACGGGCTCATTATCGCTGAAGTGAAAATGGCACCGGAGATCGTTGTATTAGAAAATTGCCGACCTTATTCGTGTTTTAGCAGATTTTGGCCAGATTGACTATTTATTCATTATTGCGTGTCCAGAGGATAAGGTCTTTGCAAATGACAACGTGCCTTTCATCTATTTTGAAAGCATTTATGACCAATCCCGAGAGTTTTTGTCAGAAATCAATGGCATGGGCCGAACTTTTTTTCAGTTAAACGTGAAAACGGAATAACTTTCAGACTAACAACTTGCACGGAGACATCAACAACTATGTCTCACACTCCGTAAGACCAGTCTCCTTAAAAAATAGACGTGATGAACTTAGTTAGCTATGTTTTAATGTACTCACTGGTGTTTCACTGTCACTTTCCGCCATGTTTTTCGCGGTCCCATCCACGTTACGGTTCCGGTCCCACTACGTTGTGTACGGTGTCAGGCACGTTAACTTATACCAGTGTGTACTTGACAAAATTCATCAAAATTACTCTCAGTGACTGAATTGCAACTGATAGCATGGTATTCTGGTATATTAGAGTATAAAAAGCTGATTTACTCTCACAGCACAACCATCCATGATCTGAAATTAGCGGTTCTCTTTCCTCTCTATATAGGGCATCTAACTACATATACTACTAGTAATTTGACTTTTATGTACATGTTATGATGCAGTAATAGTCATGCTGTACATTGTACTTTAACTGGATATAAAACTCCCGATGATGAACAGGAATGCACAATGATACAGATCTTGTCAAAGGCTTCCTCTAAGGAATTTATCATTTTAAAACAATGACAATTTCCAGTCATAAATCATAATACATATTGGCACCAGCCTCTCTAAAAGCAATTAAGTATCAGTATGATGCATGGCATTCATGCAATTTCAAGATTCCAAAACATCATACAATACCCTGCACAAATTACTTAAAGGCACTTTCTTTGACTGCAGAATAGTATTCAACATACTTTGTCAATCATTGCTTTTGCATATATGGAACATTTCAAACATGAGACAGAAATTATTGGTTGCATATTTTGTGAATCCAAGTAATGCATCAAAAGAGTAAATGATCTAGTATTATAATATAACAATATGCAATATATATGATTAAAATCGAGGGTACAATGTCTCCGTAAATAAAATGCAATGCAATATTAGTGAAGAATAGAAAAGCCGGTTTTGCAGCAGTAAACATCAGCCTACGTCACTGTCATTTTCGGCTGGGACTATTGTAGGTATCTATTTGTTTGTATGTTTGTGTTTTAAACAAATCTTTAGTCGTGTCAGGAAGGAGCCGCTGCTTCCTGGGTACCAGTTCTATGGAAATTAAAAATGTCTTGAGACAAACACGTTTGTGCCAGCCTGGTTCGCCCCTACCCCACCGCCCCGACACCTAGCCGAATCATCAGTCAGATTATACCAGGTTGCTATTAGACTTTTTTATTTTTTACGTGCAGGATCAACAGTCAAGATAAGTCCTTATTTTCACAACCAAAGTTTTCCAGATGCATGGTAACTAGTTCTTGAATCTACGCAATCTATGTTCATTTCTATTCATAATTTGATTAACATGCTGTCGTAGAGGGCCTTTCATAAAGACTTTCACTTCAACCCACACTTAAGAGTGAGAGAGACAATCAAGATAAATATTCTTGGCAATATCTTCATGAAAGAAATGCACCCATATACCGTATGTTTACATGTAATAATTGACATACATGCGTAATACATTTGGTTTTTGAATATCAAAGATGATAACCTTTCGGAGCTCACTATCAAACTGCAATGAAACAAGATGATCGTGAGGATTTTAATCCTAGAATTTAGAGAATGAAAACAAAGACACGGACAACTTATCTGTTAATATGCAGCTGATATTCGCCTTTCGCTTTATAAAACATGTAAACATGGTTTCCTAATGTCTTTACCGCCGAAAGTGCTCTTAGTAAGCCAAAATAAGCCATAATTCGTCTTAAACCAAACATGTATTGACTCTGAACGATATTAAATTGGTTTTAACAAGGATGCAGCCAATTTTTCTTTAAAAAGACCAGAATTTGTTTTTATTATCCATGTCAGTTGTATCGATGGTCCGAGTTTGTTTTACCTGCTGGAGAATTTGCACCGTGGTATGTTGTACCGTAGCAACTGACAGTAGCCAATTTCAAATAGTTCTTTTTCTTTTTCTATATTTTTTTATGGGTTCTTGTAAAGAAAACACTTGAAGCGATCCCCGATCCACCGTATAACATCAATTTGACAATAATTATGTGCTTTAATAATGATTTACAGACATTCTTACCAAGATTTTTCGCTTTTCGTGTATCAAAGTCAGAATCAGTAGCATATATTACTCTTCCTAACAGATTTTATGAGACAGAAATTTAGGTAAACATTGGCAAAGTTGTGTACGTTTTCATTTTATGTCACACAAAAATCAACTCAGCCGATATTCGTTGTAATTAAAGATAATAAATACTCACTCTTTTTTTCCCCCGTTCAAAATAAAATTGTTTACATCCGCGTTTGGAAGACCAATCCGTGTTTTTTGTATCTGGATGAACGGTGTGTATAAAAGCAAGTGTAAACTTGTAGTAGCCAGCTACGGAATACAGATCAATACAAAGCATATACGTGTTGGTTGACACACAAAGGAAAGCTGCTACAGAAGTTTAGCACGTATACATTTGTTTTACAAGTGTACCTTGGTTCGGCAGTAAAGAAATTCGGACATCAATATCTTCTTCCTCCATTATCACTGGTGGTGAACTCGGCCAAGGCGAGGGACGTTTTTTCGCGATCAATGTATTCCGTCGGTGTTGTTTTACAATATTGTAACTTCGGCTTTATCGAAGCCGTAGTTACGAGATATTATAACAACACTGACAGTTTGTCAATACAAAACGGTAAACCAAGTAGTCCAGTCAAATTAGGGTTTAACCTTGAAAAAATTGCAACAGAAATCATTCTTGGATTTTTGAACACTATTTGGTATAGTAAACATCATATAAAAAGTCTAGAAAAATCTAAAGGTGGGAAATCGCATTATTCTGACAAAATAAATTCGGATATATGCACTGTCCGGATACTCTTCCTTTCATACTTTCAGTTTCATTTCTTTACATGAAAATCAAATATTTTGTGATGATTGATGCCATTTTAGAGTTAAAACCAAATATATGTGTAAGTAAAGTTGTTGAATGATTAAATTATTGCATTTTAGTCGTTGTACACATCAAATCCTCTCTTTTGGCAGTAGTATTAAATTCGGATGGGTGCAATACCCGGATAGTCTACCTTATGCACTGTTTATTACTCTTTTTCAAATAAAATGTTGATTTTCAAGAAGTAAATGATGCATTTATGCCAAGGAAATAAGAAAATATTTTTGAATAGTACCATGATTAAATTGGTTTGAATCAACCCTTTTCCAAACAAAGAAATTTAAGCATTTAGAAGCCTATATTGGAAAGCTGTTGCTTTTGATAAAATTGAGATCACTGAAAATTGGAATCTGTGTATTATCGAACAATAGATAGTAAGAGGACAAAAGAAAAAATATTATCAGTATTCAATTCTTTTTCTTCAACGTTTTCCTGTATAGGGAAGTCACCTAAGAGCTTGATTTGTGAAGGGATTGGGTCAGTTTCTGTAATTTATTCACTTGCAAATACCATAAACCTATCCTTTTTCAAAAGTTGTTTACCCATTCCCAGATACGAATCTTTTTGGGGCACCACAAGATAAAGACCTTTGGAACACATTGTGGAAAAATAAAGAGATTTCTTTCATCCCCAAACATGTAGGCCTAAAATTACACTGATGTAAAATTGTCGTCCACATAACATTGGGTCACTGGTGTTTTAAATTTTTTCTCACCATTTTACCGCAACATCCTTGCTAAGCCTTCAGATGCTCGTATTCTTCTTTTTTGATTATCCAGAAATTGGTGGGAGACAGATGTAAGAAATGAAATGTGCAGCAAATGGTAGGCTATACTCTAAAGCCTGTCTAATAGGAAATTTAAGAAATAGATCGTACATACATGTAGTTTCAGTCTGTTAAGGTCGCATTTTGCGATTCGTTGATAAAGCAAAATATTTATAGAAACAGATCAGACCCCATTAATATTTTGTGTATGAGATACACTTAAAGAGACTCTGGGAATGAAAACATCTAATCGCTCTTAAAAGTAGTCAATTATTTTGAAATACAGATGTATATCAATGGTCAACATGAAAACAGACAAGAGCTGGATGTCGAAACATAATGATTAAGAACATTGTAATTATTACTTTCAAAGATCAAATTAGCGGAGGCAGTCACATATACATGTACAAAATTATACAGGGTTGAAAGCAGTATGAAAATAACGTACCGGAATAGTAAATCTTAATAATTTAATTTGACAGACATTTAAGGCTAATTCTTGGGTTAGAACAGCAGAAATGAGACTACAAGAATATCTTATTTTAAATGTTATATTCCAGGATACGAAACCAATGACTTTGTTGATATGGTGACATTAAAGTAGAATGCCAAATCTTGGAATAGTGATCCGCTTGCAATTGAATTCATTCATTTCAATGAACAGCTTTCGAAAATGTAAGAAATTCCCTTCTCTCGTTATTGGAGTGGATTGAATGGAGCTAATTACGCCCCACCTGAAACATATTGAGATGAGGCCTCGGTTTGAAATCTCATCCGAAATGGCGGGAAATTGAACCGGCGACCTCTGTGTTACAATTCCAGGGCGTTACAACTGCCAAAAATCCGTCACCTACTCTGTTATCAAGGGATGGAGTTCTGTATTGGTTTAAATCCCGGCACTGTCAATGTCTTTCCAAATGGAAGAATTACACAGTGACATGTGGTTTGCTAAGCATTTATTGTGTTGTAAATCGCTGCAAAATTTATAAAGGCAAGTGATGAGCGGAACCAAGTACGGATATTTTTTCCGGAGGGGCGTGTTGTCAGGGGTGGGGCGACTGTGTTGGCACATGATAAATTCATTAAAAGTAATTATTTTCATAATCCTTGTTTTAGAAATATTAGAGTTAGTGGAGGACGCCCCCATGCCTCACCTTGGATCCGCGCATGGGCAACATTAAAGCTGTATTCAATCGACAAACTAATTAAGTTGTGCTCTAGTGAACTTGTTCTAAGTCCTTTGGAGACAACCTCGCCCCCTTTGTCACAACTAAACAGATGTAAATGGAAGAAGTGTTCTCTAGACTCAATTCCTTTGCTAAATAATTTCTTAGATCACACATAAAACTGACATCCCATATATTTGAGAATGCATGAAAACGTTGGTACCGTCGATTCCATTTTTTTTTTATTTTGAAAGAATGCACTTTTATCTAAAATGAATTTTATTTATACTTACCTGCATAAACTAGGGTGGTTCTGATAAAGTTAAAACTAATGACTATTAGGATCGGTCAAACAAGAGGGCCAAGATGGCCCTGTATCGCTCCACTGGCTTTTAGACATTTAGACTACGAACTTCTTCAAGGAATACAAAAGAGGTCGATCCAAAGAAGATTCATGCTACGCCAGAAATTAAATCCAATAAGTGATTAAGGAGCAGAAATGTTTTTAAAATTTTCTTAAAATTACACTATATTTCATATAGCGAAAAATAAGCCTAGCCCACAGCAGCCAAGCTTTTCATCCAATCGTGAAGGAATTTTGAAAGAGATTCATGCAAGGAAGATTCCTGTGAAGTTTGGTTGAAATTGGTCCTGTAGTTTTGGAGAAGAAGATTGTTTAACAATTTTTGGAAAATTCAATTTAATTAAATTTACTAAAATTTAAGTTCTACACGGCAATTATTTTTTTAAGGAATTTAGAGGAGATTCATGTAAGGAAGATTTGTGTGAAGTTTGGTTAAAATTGGTCCAGTAGTTTTGGAAAAGAAGATTTTTCGAAAATTTAATTTAATCGAATTAATCAAAATTTAAATTCTACACAGAATTTATTTTTTTGAAGGAATTAAGAAGAGATTTGTGCAAGGAACATTTCTGTAAAGTTTGGTTGAAATTGGTCCAGTAGTTTTGGAGAAGAAGAATTTTTAAACATTTTCTGAAAATTTAATTTAATTAGATTAATTAAAATGCAAGTTATACACGGAATTTATCTTTTTGAAGGAATTAAGAAGAAATTCATACAAGGAACATTTCTGTAAAGTTTGGTTGAAATTGGTCCAGTAGTTTTGGAGAAGAAGAATTTTTAAACATTTTCTGAAAATTTAATGTAATTTAATTAATTAAAATTCAAGTTATACACGGAATTTATCTTTTTGAAGGAATTAAGAAGAGATTCATACAAGGAAGATTTCTGTGAAGTTTGGTTGAAATTGGTCATGTAGTTTTGGAAAAGAAGAATTTTTAAAGATTTTTCGAAAATTTATATCAATTAAATAAATTAAAATTCAAGTTCTGCGCGGATTTTATTCTTTTGAAGGAATTTGGTAGAGATTCATGCAAGGAAAATTTCTGTGAAGTTTGGTTGAAATTGGTCAAGTAGTTTTGGAGAAGAAGAATTTTTAAAGATTTTTCGAAAATTTAATTCAATTAAATTAATTAAAATTCAAGTTCTGCACAGATTTTATTCTTTTGAAGGAATTTGGTAGAGATTCATGCAAGGATGATTTGTGTGAAGTTTGGTTGAAATTGGTCCAGTAGTTTTGGAGAAGAAGATGTTTAAAGAAAAAAGTTTACGCACGGACGCACGCACGCTTGCACGGACGCACGGACGACGGACACAGGGCCATGACATAAGCCCCGCTGGCCTTCGGCCAGTGGAGCTAAAAATCGATAAACCAAAACAATGTGTCCCATAATTTTTAATACCATTTTCACACACCCTATTGGTCATATTATGCTACCTGCCTGGTCCTATAGCCCTCCGCTGTATTTCAGGCCATCTATATTATTGTTCGCTAATAGTCTCAACCAGATCAAATTTAAACTTTCAAATGTGTATCCCTATAATGGCCAGTTGTGCAATTGGACATTTAAGCCCAGACCAATTCAACTGTTTTGCTCTATGTTGTAGATGCCCTTGCATTTGTTACGTGACAACTCAATGGATATCCCCGAGTGTGTCATTCTGAGAATTTTAAATGCGGGAGTTTTGTGATAATTCGATTCTTGAATTGGCCAATATTCTTCACACAATTGGAACACAGTGTCCATTGTTTTAGCTCTCAACAAAGTAAAAGTCGTAATATGAACAATTGTCTAAGTGAGATAAGCAGCGGGTACACAAATTCATTGCTTTGTAATGGTGCAAAATTACTACACCAACATGGTCATTTGCACCAACCTCCTAAAACATTATTTCAATGGAAGTTAAATTCTTTAATATGTTGTGATGAGCAAAGTTTAATCAATTGAAATGACAATTTTATGTCCATTTTCACACAAATAATTAAACATATTACCACATAATAAAGCTTTCTGGTGCCCTTTGACATAAAGGGTTGGAAAACATAAAGGTAAATGAAGAAAATTTATTAAATTGCTTGTAACTGGCAATTTCTAAGTTTACCACAAATGTTGACAGTTTTCTACATGAAACCCCCCCCCAAAAAAAAAGGTGCGAAATTGTATTCACTTGAAATGTCATATGCAAAAACTTTGAATTTGGAGAAGTCAAAGTTTTTGCCCTCTGGCAAAGGGTTGATAAAGTTCTGTTAAAATATTTTACTTGCAAAACGTGTTTGTAAGGATCAGTCTCCATTGAAACGCTAAATGATAATAGTCTGAGGGCGTGTCCATACTATCAAAAAATACTATCTGTTTAATAGTCATATCCACATACCGTTGTTTATAAAAGTTTGGATGATATTTAAGATTTCTTTTTGGAATCTAAATGCCCCATGCCGGCATTCTGCTTTGAAATATGACCTTGATGTGTGACTTCGCCTACAGAATAGATCCTGGTAGACTCTATCAAAAGAAATGTTTTGTCACAAAGAAAAGACAGAAGTCATATTTGATAGTGCAATCCATAACTTCCTTTCAAAAGTAATGGTATAATGATTGGCAATTTTTCGTGAATGTGACCTTGACATTTGACCTTGACCTTTTCATATGACCTTGCATTTTATATCAAAATAGGGATTTAGATACAAGGAATACATGTGTGAAATATGAAAGTCCTATCACTTTCGTAACAAAGTTCATTGTCAATTTTAATATCCCTAGTGGAGGCACACATATTCATAGATGAGCACACACCGATAGACACACAGACAGACAAAGCAACAGACAGAACACTAATTATATGCTTATGATCCTATCACTGTCTGTCATGATCGATAGATGCTAAGGGCATAAATAATGAAACAAAAAGTTGTATGGAAGTAAATATGTACAATTTAACAATATTATCTGTCTTTGTGATTTTTTTCCTTACCCCACCCACTATGAAAGTCATGCAAAAAGAATAAAAGTAGCCCAGATGTCATGTTCTAAACTGAAATAACTTAGCTAAAGTAAGTATTGATGCTTATAGAAACTAAAAAATAAAGTTTGTGTACAATTCTGCATTGTTAACTGCTTTAAATAAGAATATTTCTCTTTTCTAGTTACACAAATCCTCGAAAATCCATTTTTACAGTACCTTTATTAAAATCCAAAATTCGCAAATTTCCCCTCATTAGATTTTTCTAGACTTTTGATATGTCTTAGGGGACATATCAAGGTATCATAAACAGCCAATATGATTTCTGTTGCAATTTTTTCCAGGTTTGGCCAAAAATCGAGCTAATTTGACTGGACTAAAGTCTTTTTTTTTAGAACAAGTTCATTGTCATTAGAAAACAAATCTATACAAATCTATAAACTCATATCTAAACGCAAAATATCTAAACCTTGTTGTAGCGAAAATTGTTTTAGTTCAGCACCAGTGATTAAGTAGACTTTACACGTATTGGTGAAATGAATCAGTGAAGCGTAAACGTCTTATCATTATAAACTAAGCATTTCATTTAATTCTTTCCCAAACAATGACCCCTTTTGACACTCTTAACATGACTTGTGAAAACATTCAGACAAAAGAAGAAAACCCTTTCGTCAAAAGCAAAACTTTTGATTGTGCCAGTATACACGCTACGGGAGCCTGACCGGCGGCACCTATTTTTCGAGCAAACAAAATGGCAGACAAGGAAGTGGATTCTGACAGTCCCAGCAGTTATTTGGACGTAAGTTGTGTTTTTTGTCCTATGACACCAACTTCGAAGCATAAATTGGTCGGTTTATGATGCAACTTTGTAATTGTCTTTGTCTTTTGCTCATCGGACTGGCATACGTAACGTAAACGATAAGCAAACGTGATATGAAGGAGTTGCTCATGCATTATGCACATATTTGTCCACCTTTTAAATGATTAAAAGAAATTAAACATATATTTTAGGTACACGTTATATTATCAAAATTACACTGACTACATTATTCTTTGAAAATCCAAAAGCCTAAGAATGATCGCAAATGTTAGAATTGAAATATTTATGTTTTTATTCACTGTACGGAGGCCAAAAATTCCCCAAACACGTGCATGACAGTACCGATTTTTTTAGTTTTACTGGCCGGGTATTCGGATTGAATTGATTTCATTTACAGGTGATTTGAGTTTATTTCTGTACAGGTGTTAGGAGCGTTTTATATATTTGTAGAATACAGAAATCTTTGGTGTTAATCCGTTTACAATAATTTAATGTGACATAATATGAGATATTTAATTCCACGTCTGTTTCTTTTTCCACCAATGCTTATGAGGATTAAATGATACAGAGATTGGAATTCTTGGCTAAACACGCCAAATTCAGGTCGTCAGCCGGATTGCGTTGTTCAATGGTTCAATTTTATGCGCAGTTATTATTCCCCTTTCGAAAAAATGGGGGTATATTGTTTTGCAAGTGTCTGTCGGTCAGAAGGAAGGTCGGTCGGTCGGTCGATTTATTAGTCGGTCTGCCTGTAGACCAAACCTAGTCCGGAGCATAAGTTGAAAGGTATTGAAGGTAGATTCATGACACCAAAAAGGTTGATAGCTCTCATTATGGAAAGGTGCAGTGCATAAAAACAGTTATTCTTCCGATTATATTTTTTGAGTTATTGCCCTTTGTTGATTTTCGAACTCAATTCCTGTCCGTAGCATTACTCAAAAAGCATGCAATGTAGAGTATTGAAACTTAATGGGTGGACAGATCTCTTTATGGTAAGATGCACTGAACAAGAACCATTACTCTACTCTGTCGTTCATATTCTTAAAGTCTGTTGTCATTTATTGCTTTGTATTCTTAATTTTTGTCCTGAGCATAACTCAAAAAGTGTGTAAGGTAGAATAATGAAACTTTATAGGTGGATAGATCTCACTATGGAAAGATGCCGTGCAGAAATACCATTACTATGTGCTTTATTTTACACTAATCTAATATTTATCAACATCAATTATGTGGTAAACAGCTACTTTTGAATTGAAATTATCGCTTTGGAAAAGGGTTAGAATAATTCAAGTGCGCATTTAGATTGGCTCCGCTTGAAAAAAACTTATTCCTTCATTCAGTTCATTTACTGAAAATGTTTAGCGCTAAGATATGTCTCTTAGTTTTCAATGACTGGATTAACCTGTTCAGAATAAACTGGTATTTCCAAACTAAAATAATATAAACAACGAACGAACTACCGCACAGTAGATTGTGACATTGCTCGGAAAAAATGTTCAGTTTTTCTTGTACAGTTGATTCGTTTTTTTTTCTTTTTTCTAATAATACACATCTTTCACGGCTCAGAGTTACACAAAGGTTCTGTCATGCAGAAGTCTACGTCCACACACGAATATAAAACCAGTAGAAATAGTAAAGTGTATTTTTTGATTGATGCGTAAAATTACTTCTCGCTTAAAATGATGAGCACAGCATATCGTAAAGATTGTTGGCTCCATTTTAAATAATCTAAAAATTAATAAGTTCAATAAAGAAGCAAAAGTGGTAAAGCAATATATGTACTCAATTATTAATGAGTATGAACGTGCAAAATTAAGTAATAGTCTGCCTACGAATTCCGAAAAAGTGGCTAGAAAACATTTTCGTAGGCATTTTTTGAATATTGGGTTTTGATGTATTATTTGCAAAGTATAAGGCTTGCCTGATTTGATTAGACCGGTAGTCGCATCCAGTCGGCCGTATTAAGGTCACAAAACAAGGTCAAAGGTCAATGAGTGTAAAATTCACCTAAGCCCCCTTTAAATGCGTATAACTCTGTCAATTATATGTCTAAATGCACGAAAATGGTTTTAAATTAAAGCCAAATAAATTATCTTGCATATGAAATATAGTTAGTGATACTTTTCTCATTTGCACATTAATTGATATTTGGCGAAATGTAAAAAAGGCCAAAAATGTGCAAAATTTGAACGTTGTGTAAATGGAAATCATGCTGCATATGAAATATTATTGAAATTTCAATTACACAAACGCACTGAAAAAATTCTATAAACCCTAAGCAAAAATTTAAAATAACATTTGGTAGTAAAATGTCACTATTTCTAAATGTTGGTACAGCTCAAAGTCAGATCAGCTGGGGCCAATATTTATAACGATCGTTGCTTTTATACAGTGTACATGGCATTTCAACAGTATAGATGGAACTAAAATGATATCATTACATTTTTAAATTGTCTGTATATTGACTCTAAATAGATCATATAAGTATATACCTGCGAAAATGATATTTAAAACAATGGCTTTCACGGTGTAAATGTTAAAAAAGAGAGTAAAAGTTACCCCACCCACTCAAATAACCTGAGAAATTGGTACAATTTACTTCTGCGCCCAAAACACTTCAAGTAATGTAATGAATAAACATTAACAATCTAGAACAATTCGTTTATAGTATAAAAAGAAAAAAATCACTAGTTCGGAAATGGTTGACAAGGTTATACGAAGAACACATAGGTCTGTATACATGTTTGGACTTACTACGCCTCGCAACCTATAAATTCTGATCGGTTACTGTACACTCATAGGCCTCAGATTGGAAAGAATGGAGACATAACTACAATTCATTAGACACAGAAAAGCTTATTCACTAAATAAAAAAGATGATTGGCACGATAAATTGTTACGTTCACGCCCGTAGGAACAGGGGGCTAGTGTTGGGGGGCTTAGCCTCCTTCCAAAAAATGGCCAAAAATGCCGATGTTTCCTTATTTTACACCGAAATTTTAGAGAAAATCAAATTTAGCCCCCTCTAATATGCAGAAACAGGGGCTGCAGCCCCTCAAATATAGAATTGCTTCTTACGGGCCTGACAAGTACATGCAGAAGTAGCAAAAATGGCAGTTTTTATTTATTGAAAATCGAAAGCCCTTTTGGTCAAACTAAACAATAATTTCTGTTTTCATGGGAACTGAAAAAGTAAGTCAATTTCGACAACGTGATATGCGATTAACTACTTGTATCTTCATATATTTGCTTAACTTTACAGCGTGTATATAGATCTCACAGAGTGGGAGCAAACACCAAAATTCTAAAATATACAAGTGAGATCTTCAATATTTTAGGCAGGTTTCGGTGAAAATCAGTAGAAAAATGATATATCATATGAATTCAGTACTGTTAATGATACATTAAAACAACGTCCGACATTCGTTTCTTTCTAGCAATGTGCTATCTTGAAACAGTTGAGCCGGGGCACAGAGTAGAAAAATATAGAAACTGGTGGATTTTTCACAATAAGTGGTATTTTACAATATCAATTTTGATTGCCATGTCAAAATTAAGATTCAAACCAGCTTTAAAGTAGGTGGGCCCAGGGCAATTCTTGTACTAGTAAATCCCACAATTTAATGACATAGTTTGACAAGAGTGGCTAGAACCTTGGCTCAAACATCCTTCCACAGGCCTACACATTTCACAAGTGAAAAAAAACTTTTACGGATAAGCCTTACGATCGTCCTTTTATAATCCAGGCACATCAGACAGCTGTTTCCACGATGAACCATTCTTTTAAAAGCAATACTGTCTGTTTCGATTGACAATTGACGGAAAGTACGTTCACAAGAATCATTGAAATTATTTGCCAAATGTGTTGAAGAGCAATTGCCTGTAGTTTATGACGAGTCATCTTCTTTTTGCAGCCATCAAACTCTTGGTGAAGAAATCCAGAGATACGGGCAGGGGTCGATTAAGATGAGAATTGTGAAAATGACTGCTACTGTGGAGGACTTCTATAGATCAAGTATAAACAATTGGCAAAATAGATGGAAAAACAGTATAGTGTTGAGTTCGAAGAAGTCTAAGTGGAAAACGAAACAAAACAAATTAACACAAATATCTGGTTCTGTCTATGCGATGATAAAAACGTTTTGACCCCCCTTAACACACAATGGCAGAATCATGGCATATACTGTAGGTTACAGTGCATACACTTTGACGTATATTTAATCTGTGAAAGCTATTAATAACATTGTTTGAATATGTCTAAATGTGATACTGTATCATAAAAAACGAGAAAGTAGGAACGGTTTTTACTGGACTACCCGTTCTCGTAGTGTGACGAAAATGGTTCTTCAACTAAATCTAATTTGCTAAACATGAACACAGACTAGTCAATTTACACATTAAAACAGACCAGATAGTCTATGTACAGGTACCACTTTGCATGTAGCCTGGGTCTAGTCGTCGGTAATATATAATGTGATGGATATGATTCAAAGACATCGATATATGTAAAATTGTGGTACCTGTGAACAGGAGTAGAGGAAGAGCAAGACATTGTTGGACTAGAATCCAGGCTAAGTTGCATGGTGCACAGCATTATCTCTGGAGAATACCCAGAGTTCATTTTAAAGATTTCAGAGATCATGAAACAGAACTGCCATGCGATTCTAGATTTTTATCGTATTCCAACCCTTTCAAAAAGAGGTCTCCCTAAAAGCGTTGTCAAATCTGGCAGATGATTTAGGTAGTCCACCCATTATTAGATACCAAACACTTTGAGTAATTTTTCCTCCATCTTCAGCGTGTCCCGTTACAATGCAAGTCGACAAGGTATCCGGATTTTTAAAAATCTGGATTTCCTTGTCAATTAACGATGTCACTGATGACGCCAAAGATGCAAGCTAATTGGCATCTATTGACGAATGAAATATACATGTACCATAATAGTTATGTGACGCAAATAATTATCCAAGAATAACTGATATGATTAAGCCTTCATCATTTAGAACTTCTGAAACAATACCTGTTGTTGAGCCTAGCTGTTGAGGGAATAGAAGAGCACGCTCATTTCTTAAGTTCTTTCCCGTGGGTGCATTCCCAGAAAAAAAATGTAGTTACGTCTATGATTCTACCAATTAGTCCAGGGTTTTGCGCCCTTAAACTTCGCAAATGGATGTGTATGCTGAGAATCTCTTGCATCGACAAATATATAGATTTCCAAGCAAATGAAGGACTCTGTGTGTGTTGTCATAGGATTAAGGTATAAATTTGATATGAAAGCAAGCGATTTCTGCACTATTGAAATACAAAAACCAATTTTTTGACTTTTATTTAGTTCGGCATGCACATAATACTGACCAATCAAGTAAATAAAAACACGATCCTGTTCGATTTCCTGAATTAAATCACATGATCTGAGTTATGATGCCCAAAAATGTCTGCAGCTTTTAACATACGGATTCACTTTTTATAAGGTACAACAATACTCCTATACAAATGAAAGATACACATTTGATTACAACGAATATTATTATTGAATGAAGAGTTTTTAGTTATGTTATTATAGGCTAAGTTGGTCAGTGCCAAGAGGTTAGTCATCTTTATTGTCTAGAGGATAGCTAAAAGCAACTAGTCATAGATTTCCTTATTTATGCACAAAGAGTTCCTTTTGGCCAACTCCACAACCCATTAGTTCTTAATTAACATAGTAACAATTAGCTAGCGATCGTTGTATCTTTATAATCTAATAATCACCAATAACATAATGTAATGTTTAATTAAAGATTGAGTGATTTTCATAATTAGAGATAGGCCTACATACAGAATTATATTTAGTTCAATTTCTAAAACAATTAAAAGACTATTGGTTACAAAATCAGAAAGACTTAAAGACTGAATCTCCTGTTGTCCCTAATGAAAGCATGTACATATCTAAGTAAATTTTTATACATGTATTGATACCTTCATGGGCACTTAATACCTTTACATTCACCATAATTGCATACCAGAAGTGCAGTAAGACTTATGATTGTGATATTTTTTCCATAAAATGGAATGATCCGTTCCTATTTACATTTTATAAACATGATCGATTGTTCTCGTAAGGCCATCATATGTGATCACCCAAATTGCAATAATGGAATTTAACGTTCGGTTTACAGAATGAAACTACACCATTTCTTAATGAACGAAACGAGTCGAAACATATTACTTCTTACCTTGAATGTCTTATGGTCGTAAGATAGTGAAATGACTGCATTCAGCTGCTGATTATGCTTAATTTCTGTTTATTTTGAGTCTTGTTTTATTTAATTGCACTTTTTAATGACTAGGAATTCGTCAAAAGAGGCATAGATTTGACTTACTGATGTTGATATAAGCTATATATAGTTCTAATGCTGTTTTATTAAAGCAGTTTTTTGCCGATGAAATTCTTATTATAATTTAGGAAAATGCATCAAAAGTCATTGCAAATCACGAAAAAAATTTTTTAAACAAGAAATTCCAATAAAACACCATACAAATATCGTAGACTATCATTCATGTGAAGTTCGTATTGCTACACCAATGTTTGTGTTTTTTGTATTTTTTTTTTTTGGAAAATTTACCCCTCCCACTTTTAGCTACGGCTACAAGGGTAAGCCAATGACTAATTCTGTAAGCAAATATATATCAGTAAACAACAGATGTCTAGGCAATTTCTAAGTATAATGTCATTTATCCAAACATACCGTTGGTATTATTTAAGATTTTTTTTTACTTTTCGAAAAAAACTATTTTTGTGATTTTTTGGCCATTTTTTGCTATATTTATCAAAATTTACAGATACACAAATTCGTTAAGTTACATGTTGTTATTTCAAGTAACAGTACTAATCGTCAGCTTTATTTAGATACCAAAAGAATTGTTTTAACTTAAGAAATGTGTAAGTTATGGGGTATTTTAGGGTGCATGTGTGAAAAATGTACCGAATGACCTTTGACCTAGTTTATTTTGAACAACCAATATCGCCTGCTAGAGGCGACTCCCGGGCAAGCCGTACGTACCATGCGTTTTAAAGTCCCATTTTTTTACTTTGTAGGCAGACTATATAAATGTGACAAACCTTCCTTTGTTTACAAGATCTATTTCGCGCAGGATCGTTATGTCCGTCATTTTTGCTCGAAAAAATTGGGTCCGCCGGTCAGGCTCCCAAAGCGTGAGTATAAGTTGCTCATTATCAACAGTTTCTTCATCAGCATATTTTTCCCAATCCTGTTGTAACCAGCTATTGTTGGTTATGTTTGGGAAAGGGTTAAAAAGTACGGCCCTCACTCATCTTCACAGCATTTCCAGAACTCTCTTTTGGCCGGGTAGGGGGTTAGGGGGTAGGGTAACTGGTACAAATGACAGTTTTATTGTCCAAAATAGAAAAGATCTAGGAAAACAATGAGGCAAAAGAAAATGCTGGTAACCAGCAATTTCTCCATTTGTCTCAATGCATTTTACTTTTATTGATTATAAATATTGTCATATGAGCACAATTTTCAAATTGAACCAGTCGGAAATTTTAATGTTTGAGAAAGGTTTAATTCACTTGACCCACAAACTCCTGTCAGAGAAAACAACTCCTGCACAAAGTCCTACACAACAGTGAGATAACCAAAAGGAGTCAAGGATCAAACCAGAACCTGTTTAAACAATGGTAATTTGCAAAACATGGTACCCTGAGGCCTGAGCAGTAAGACGCAGTATTTGAAGGCTGACTTTGATGATAACAGTTTCGTTAGAAATGAAACTGACTTTTTATTCAATATAACTAATTCAATTTACAAAACAAGCAATATTTTTTTGCATTTACAATACATGTAGGTATGGACAGTAACAAACAGACAAAATCTTCTGTTCACACTGTTCTTTATCTGTTTTCCTGGCATCTTTATATTATTCAAGTATTTGTTGAGCCAATTTCTCCTTTCATATGCTGTTTTAGACACCAGGGCAAGAAATTCTTGTAGTGATACAGCTGAAAGTACAAAAATTATTTTATACAAATTCTTGATGTCATTCATTCTTGTAGGCATTCCATTTTTGGAATGCTTTATAAAACATTGGGACAAAAGAAAGTTATGCAGATAATAAGTGCATAAATGTTTGGAAACCATGATATTATTTACTTATTTTTTTCTAATTAGCCCTTTCCGAAACAAGACATGGTATTGAGATCCCTGATAAAATCGTTTTCGGTTAAAAGAAGAAATTTCTTATAACCCACATTTTCTACTTTTGCCTTGACTTTTTCTGTGTTTTAAGGTATAATATCCGTAGTGCAGCCATTTTGAGATTCATAAAACATTGGCTCTTTTCGAGTGTCGTCTTTTCGTGTTCGGGCACTGTCTTAAACATTCGGCGGTGGAAAGTTCCAACTGTCGAATGTTTTCGACTGCGCCCGGATAATTCCGTCGTTGCGCGAATCCCATTATGGGTGGACTCCCTTAATAAATTTTGTTCTCTGCATCAGCTTTTAAATCGGAACCGTCCAACATCTTTACATCTCTATAATGTTTTAGTTATATTAAGGTAGTCCATCCCAAATGAGATTCATGCAAGGTCATAACTTTTCGCGACATTGTTAAAATGTTTTATGTATCCCAATCTATTTGGATGCCGTAAAGATCCGGCGGTGTATATTGTTCCACAAACTTGCTGACAAAAATGTCACCCATCAAGCAGATGGAGGCACGGTAAGGGTGTTGTGGTAGTACTGGTATGAGAAACGCCAGGAACCCATGGTTAGGTGCTCCAGCCGCCGCGATATGACCTTAGTAGTTGAAAACGGCTTAAAACCCCAATAAACCAAAACTTATTTACAAATTAACCAAAAATCAGTCCATTGCTCAGACACAACATAGCTGTCTGTAGTGTCTGAACAAAATAATAAAAAGTGTATAGCTTCATATTTTTTTTCTCTTGAAAAAATGTACACACATGATAGAAATGCCTGTGTGTACATGTGACTGGGTTTTCTTTTGTCCTAGTGTGTACCTTGCGATTTCTTCTAGCAAAATCATCTTTTTTGTTGTCGGTTATGATAGGGCTGGTTTCTTCGCAGGAGGACTTTTAGCAAAATTCTTTTGTCAATTGTGCTGGAATTGGATCTGGAACAGGGTAATAATTGTCTATTGGACTGCACTCTGGGAAATGCTGAAAATACAAAGAAGGAAAATCTATAGTAAAAACTCCTTATAACGCTTCCCAAACAGCAATGTTTTAGATGGTTCTGACTTGAAAGCTAAAGCTTAAGTCGGAAAACAAAAAATGATGTTGATGATTAAAGACGAAATTAAGGTGTGGCAGAGCACATTATTTGGCTGAGAATGGGTGTCCTGTTGTTCTGATGAATTGAATTTTACGATAAATTTCCTTTTCGAACAATATGTCGAAGATTTGCTTTACTCAACGAAATGTTGTATCAACACTATTCGGCATTTTGTCATTCGACGAATTGTCAAGCAACTTCTGGAAACATCAAGAAAAAAGAATTTGCTGAATAACAGCAATCATCGTGCATGACATGTAGATCTAATACTTTTGACAATAAATGTTTGTGTTCCACAACTGGTTTCAAATAGGAATCAGTAAATTGTGACATCATTGTTATTATTTCATCGGTGTAATTCTAAAACCTCGTAACTACATCTTGATCGAGGCTATAATTACGAGATGTTATAAAGCATCGATGATTTATCAATCTACATAGGTAAAATAAGTAGTTTACTTTTAGCCTAGCTGCGATATCGTAGCCACAAACTTGATGATTGGCATTGGTTTGAAACCCAGATCAAAATTCAAAAAAGTTTCGGTTACATTATTGGCAGCTAACTTTTTGCCCATTGTATTGATCAGTCCAAAACTGCTCAAATTGGGAAATGGTTAACCATTTCTAGTTTGACAACAAAATGCTAAGAAATAAATTGGTAGTTATCACACAAATCGAGACAGATCTACTGGAGGGGACTGATGTAGCCGAACTTGAACCGACACGGGGGTGGGGGGGGCGTAAATTAGTCGACGATAAATCTGCTCACCTTCGTGCAAACAAACAGCAATGTGTTTCTCCTGAACAGTTTTCGTATTGAGCCTGTCATGATGGAGTCCGCATGTTTAAATCCATCCTATTCTTATGCATTTTTTGAGATTTTCCCGAAATCTCAGAACGACACACATTGAGAAAGATCCGTTTAACAACAGCCTGTTTAACAAATGCACTATCGGAATCACTTCACAATTTTCCCTCGTCGAATTTACAACATAATTAACAATATGTCCTCACAAAAACAGTATATTACTTTCTTTGCCTTCAAAATGCATAATATCGATATCGGTCGTGAAACGATAAATGTCGTAAAGACGTGCTCTGTTTATTTTACGCTTGGATCGTGACCTTTTTCCTGATCATTCATTCGCTCATCGATTTTTAGCTCGACTTTTCGAAGAAAATGAGAGCTTATACTGTCACCCGGGCGTCGGCGTTGCAACAAAGGTTAAAGTTTTTCAAACATCAATAACTTCCATACTATCGAAGGGAATCAACCCAAACTTGGAATACTTATTCGCCATTACACCCCTACCTTACTACCAGGGCCCATGACCCTGGCTCCACTATATTTGGAGTAACGCCCCATTTATAGTAAGAAACTTAGAAAGTCGAGCGCGCTGTCTTCGGACAGCTCTTGTTTAGACTGGCACTCGGCGTTTGGTCAATTATGATCATGCATGTAATATGTTGAATATCTTGACCAAATTTCATCAATTTCTGAAAGTACTATCCAAAACGTATAAAAAGGACCTCTATGGATAAGGCGAGAAATCTCCCTAAAAGGCTCTAATTGAAAAGTCAATATCTAAAACATGCAACATGATGATTATTTTGAGCTATGTTGTTAGATGTATACCTAAATCATGTGAAAACTGATTTTGTTCAATCAAAAGGATTCGACATGTACAGATAACTCTTGGTTTCTGTACCTACCCCCAAAATGACATTTCTTACCCCACCGGTAATCATTTAACCAGAATTTAGTCTTCTATGATTTTATTAGCAAGATTTTTCTGTAAATGTAAAGACAATTGGTGTTGAAATCATATACCAGTTTTCGTTATGTCCTTAATGCGCACGCGCATCATTGAAACGACTTTAAAGGCGAAATCATCTCGCCAAAAATAAGGCAATTGGTATATGAGCACTATTTTCAGTATAAAAGTATGTTCCCCCGTGACCCAGGAAATCCTTTTACCAAGGAAGCATATGGTCAAGTGACACAACATATGCCAATGGGAAGCTGGGTCAAGGGATGGAACGATGTTCCCCAGCCCATGGAAGGTAGGTATTCCTCGTTTTTTGGCGGGAAAGTGCGCTTTTAAAATTGTTTCAATGATGCGCATGCGCAATACGGACTAAACCAAAGCTGCCATATGATGTCAACACCATTTATTCTTGTATCTGTAGAAAATGAAATGGAAATAAAGCAAAAAGAAACTTCATTTTACGTCTATGAATACCGGTAGTATAAGAAAATTAAACTATTTAGGTGGGCACAAAAATCATGAGTTATCTGTACCTATAGAACTTTATAAATGGCAAAAAATCGGTATTCATTTCATTTATTTATCTTCTTAACAATAAAGCTTAATTTTGTTCCTCAATTTGTTAGTTTTGAAAATTGACTCATCGCGCTGAGCCTTTTAGGGAGATCTCTCGCCTTATCCATAGAGGTCCTTTACCAGAATTAGTTATACATAGTAAATCCTTTCTTTAAATAACAAAACAAATGCACTTAATATGAATTTTAATCCATAAATTCCACTTTCAGATGTCATTTATGATATAGTAAAAGCAGATATATACTTCTTGCATTAAACAATTTGCCTGTAGCAGTGAATTAATTCAGTGCAAAAAGTGAACATAAATAGTTGTTGAGTGTTTGCGCTAAAACATGATCATCTGCAGATATTGAGTTTTGTTTCTTTTTCACAAAATCACATTTCTAATTTGAAATTCAACATGATATTTCAGGACATGTAAACCATACTAAGGAATGGTTTAATGCAAATAAGTATTTTCGCAAAAAGATACATTTATTGAGTTTTTGCAATATGACGACGAGATATTTGTACACTGCGGCACCAAAATAATTAACAGGATTAATTAATTAAAAAACTGATAAAGATAACTTGAAAGTTAAAGTTGTACATTGTGTTTCTTAACACATTTTCTCAACATCAAATTTTGAAGCCATGCATTTAGCCACAACAATTCTTCATACGTGTATATAAAGTTAAGAACCTTTTTAATTTTGTGCAAATCTAAAGAAGGTCCCAGTAAAGAAGTTCTGATTTGCTTTAATTCGGTTTTACGTCTTGATTTATATGAAAAAGTAAACCTACAAATGAGTTATCATTAACTCTGTAATGCGAAATCCCTCTTTTACATTAATTTTAATTATCTATAAAAATTTCACTGAAGACATAATCTAAATACTCTGGCATAAAAGCTCAATCTCGGCAGTATATCGGTAACAGTTAAAAGATTTTAATACTTATGGTTTACTTTTTAATTTTAGCTACAAGAATTCAAACAAGATGACCAGAGACGTTTATTTGGTGCGATCTCTGAAAAACATGATGGACAGTTATTTGATACGCGTGAAAAAAGTACTACATGTACAAGTACAGACGCAAGTGCGCTGTCTGAGTCGGCTAAAGTGGGAAAGAGGTTAGACAGGCTTGAGGAAAACCTGTATACTCTTCTCGAACTATGGAGACTGGACAACAAAGATTCTAACGAGAAACTGTTCCGGCAAGTATCCGCTTGGCGACGAGATGACGTTGATGAACGGGAAAAACTGCATGAAGTGGTCTCTCAAACGAAATATGCATTACAAAAATTACAACCCAAAGTTACGCTAAATGAATCGGTAAGATTGTTTATTACTTTGACGGTAATTTAAGTTGGATACATGTCTCTAAAACGTTTATAACGGGCGTACATGCGGTCCATGTTACTTTATAGTATCGACAAACCCAGCAAACATGCTTATATGGGTCCCATATGGGCTGTGTATGGGTAAGCCCATATGGGTAGGCCCATATTGGACCCATATAGGACCTATGTAGGCAAGCCCATGTGGGTTTGATCATTAGGGACCCAGATGGGTCCCATATTCCAAGCATATGGGCTGTGCATGGGTAATATGCCCATATAGGACCTATGTAGGAAAGCCCATATTGTCTGGACAATAAGGGTTCCAGTTACAATAATTGACTTGCGCCCATTCATGTACAACAGAGTAAAAGTATACATGAGCATATCTAAAATATCCATATTCTGAATCATGTAGCCTATAGAATTATAAGCTTTCAATTTGAATGACGATCTTATTTAGCCTATATCCATCAAAATTTATGACCATCAATTCAATACAAATTGAAAAAACAACAACATTAGATTCAGTAAGACAAGTAAGGCAACATCAGTAAGACATATCTAATCCTTTCTCGAACAAAACCTGGTTTTGCCTTCTCTAATGGAAAGGTAAATTGCACAAAAACATAGGCATAGAGCTATTAGCAAAAGTTGATAATCGGCATTTTCTTCTTTTGCCTAAGTTTTTTTCTGCGCTATATTGTACAGAAGTACATTCTTTGTCAATATCGTTTTTAACCATGGCCTCCATGTTGGATCATCCGAATATTTTGTCGTTTTAACGGTGTTGAAACTGTTATTAAACTGTTAAAATTACTAGAATAATCTTATCAATTAGTGTGTTACATGTAGTTTTATGTATATTAAAGGGAAATGATTTAAAATCTTGAAAATAAATCATATTTTCACAAAGTGTTTACGTAAAGAAAGCATTTGGTTGACAATCCTATGATTTTGTTAAAACAAATCATTTTTGTGTAGACATTTTCAAAAAAGATAGAAATAAATCTAGAAATATAAATATATCAAAAAAAATTTGATAGTTATAGAAAGCATCGAAAATATTATACCTTTTAAGACCAAATTTCTAGGAATCAAACCCTAAGAAGTTGTGTCAAGGTCGTCAGACAAACCTGACAAGACCTTAATCATCAATGACGGGGAATAGTGACCCCTTTCTGAGCGTGAAGCTCTGGAAGGTATTGAAGTTCGATCAGCATTAAATGAAAGCCAATAGAAATGGCTTTGATCAGGGCTGTCTATATGGGTATGCCCATCTGGGACCCATATGGGTCCCATATTGCATGTATATGGGCTACCCAGATAGGACCCATATTGGCCCCAGTTGCACATCCTATATGGGTCCCGTATGGGTTGCCCTTATGGGACCCATAAGGGTGCCCATATGGGACCCATTTGGGACTCATACAGATTGCTAGCTGGGAAGGAACTCGTCAAAAAAGAGTTTTTCCTTAAAACCAGAGTTTATTAATGTATTTAAGTTTCGTCATGTGATATACAATTCTACATTATGTATAAATTTTTGTTATACCTCACGTGACCTTATCATTCAATAATTACAAACCTAATATTTTTTCATATTACCCGCTCAGATAATATTAACCGGTTAATATTTTTTCATATTACCCGCTGAGCGTACTATAAATAGAAATTCTGGGTTTTTTATGACGTCACCGTGACGTCACATTGTTTCAAAGCACAATATTTGCTGAATCATAGCTAGTTTAACGTAAATACGCTTAAATGACGTGGCTTGTTACGCAAAAAGGGACCATCTGGAAAATGTTAAAAATATGGATCCTAGTCAGTCTGTGTGAACTGCACATGCTGATTAGAATCGACATCCAAATGCAAAATCAGTTTACCTCTGTTTAGCCTGATCTCTTTCTGATCTAGATCATGGAATTAACCAGGCAAAATAGATGGCAAGCCTGCCTTTGCGTGCATGTCACAAATACGAATGGAAAAGGCATTCGGTTAATTTTAACATTTTTTGATTAACGGTGAATGACTTATAAAGTTAGATGAATTGTAGATTAAAAGTTTTGATGTTGTTTCTTTTTCGGTATAATAAAATGAATATCGCATGCCTCTCAGGGCAATAGTACATATCATCTACCCTCGAACCAGTAATATTGACCTCGGCTGAAGCCTCGGTCAATATTACCGGTCTCGGGTAGATAATATGTACTATTGCCCTGAGAGTCATGTGATATTTATATAATATACACACATCAACAATAGCCCTATAGATATAATATGATGGATGTTTAAATTTGATAGCATATCTGAAAAATGTTTGTAATGTTACAGAGCAACCTACAAACACTGTTCACGTTCGTGAATCCCGTCGTTTGTAGCAATATTCGCAAAGGAGTGATTATTTGTGTTAAATACATATTAAGCAAGATTTTACCATTTTATGTATATATTCCTTGCATTGATTAAGAAATATATGATACACATTGACAATTCTAGGTTTTTCTAAGTAAATCAAACAGAGTCACAGATGTTCAAACCCTTTTTGTCCGCCGTGACCAAAATAATTAAAAACAGTAGGCCATCAAAATATCTAAATAGCTGATATAGATAACTTGACACTACTGCAAAAAGAGCCAAATGCATCTCTGGACAAAAGTTACTCTTGATCACTCTGTACGATTCGCTGTTCTCTTTGTTGTGAACACTTATGTCTTATTCGTCGAGAACGAACCGTTGTCTTCACCATCTCTTTCACGACCGATGTTTCATTTATTCTCTTTTTTTGAGTATGACCGTATACTTACATCGTAATATAGTATCGATCAAGCCATTGTTGATGTATGTACCAAGAAATGCAAAATTGTGTCTCACAGGTCACGTGACGTGACCCTAATACCCACATACAACGCACAATCAGCAAACGAAATGCTATTCATAGATGGTGCTTAAAAGACTTATTCGTCCGTTCGATAATTACAAATTCGTACAAATTATTCGAAATGAGAAAAGTTATAACACCTGACATAAAAATCATATATTTTTTAGAGTTATACATCTGATTTTCGAGGAGACAAGAGTTCTGATCCAAGAGAAATATGTCTTGCTACAGATTGTCCATGTCCATGTCTGCACATTTCGGATAAAAATGCTACTTGTAGAAAAAAAGGGAAGGGACCAAAGAAAGCGAAAAAGAATGTTGCGATGACTGCAGGTAATATATGTCATTTTTTCATACCAAATAGAGATATGATGGGGGTTTAAAAAGTCTTTATCCTCGTGTAGAAAGAACTAGATATTTGGATTTAAAACTGCTTTTTTTTCAACGTGGACTTCTTCTAACTTTACATTTCTGTTCCACTTAGTTTTCCAATCATTGATACTGATCAATAGAGCTCAACGTCGTGGTACCTTATCCGGACTTCCTGTCATTTCGTCATTTTCGTCTTTGTAACTCTCTGTACATCTCTAGAATTCATTCAGGCAAATTTTGATAAATACAAAAGAAGGAAGGCGTTCCCCACAAACTGGAGGTAAACTCCCTTTAACCAATGTGACAAATTTAGCCTCCAATGTGTTATCAACGATCTAACGACCACGTTTTTGTGTACACTGTGTAACACAAAATCTGATTGCATGAGAAATAAGATTTGGCCAATCAGGTTTGTTGCTACAAGTACTTACGTAAAAATAATCGTACGATCGTTGATAATACGGGCCCGAGGTTAGAAACTTTATCACTGCCCTGTTCTCAAAATTTTCCCTTTTGCCGATATTTTGGTGTATAGGGTACTTCCCCTGAACATCCTCCTGTGGCTTTATCATAGTACCCTTTAACAACTGATTGTGGCTTTATCATTGTAGCTATCAATAGGATCTTGCATTCTATCTACATTTGACATATTGATATACATAAAGATTTATTAGATTTGTTGAATGGTAGAAAACCCCGAGCCTAGAGATTCTTGATATCCCCTCGTATTTCTAGAGCAACTGATAAGGAGTATTCTAGAATTGTTAATTTAATTCCAAACAATTATTTGAATCGTCTGACCGAGGTTATTCCAAGTATTACACAAAAGACAGAGAGAATGGTGTTCAATAAACTTACATTCGTTTACATTAACGATGGACCGATCTGCACGAAATAGCAAAAAACACAACCATAAAATTCGACATTTGTTTTAACGCGATGTGAGTGTTGACTCGGTCGTGCTTGTTTCTCACGACCGATCACACGGTGTACAACCCACGTGACTTGTAACGTCACGAATTGGTCAGGATTGGATGATAAATGGATAAAAACTGCTCGCTTCGAGTAAGACTTTTGCTAATAACTTTCTTTATACTTGTCTTATCTTTACAAAACATGGACGAGAGCCGTCCTTGAAGAATGCTTGACCAACGGCATACAAGTTATTAACCCAAAGTTCTAAGAATTTTGAGATTATTCGAACCGCTTAATTTGAAGTCTATATACAATTCCTGTAATCTGGATGGGAGCGATTTCATAAAAAAATATGAAAAATGCCTTTTAGACAATATTTCTATGACTTTATTACCCCTAATAAATGACGCATGTGTTTCATTATTAATATTTGGTGGTAAACTGCGCCGTCATTTTAATTTGATTATATTTTGAAAAGAAATGTGTAATGACATGGATGGGAAACTGAACAAAATAGACATGGATCGGAACTAACAACTTGTCTGTGAGACGAATAACTAAAATTGATTAATGTCTATGATTTATATAAAGTTGTGCGCTGTATGATAATTGCCCAAATATATAGCATTTTTATAGACACAAAAAACATTATCCCTGAAGAAGCCCATAAAAGCGAAACGTTGGAAATGAATTAAAGAAAAAAAAAACTGTAAATGGCACCGTGTTTGTGGCGTGTTTTTCTAATAGCATTTTTATAGAAACTTACAGGGAAATTTCATGATATGTAAATACATGTTACTGACAATAATTGTTCATTGTAACAATGAACCAAATTGTTTCTTAACCCTTCCCATACCACACTCTTTGAGACAATGCACGTTTGAATTGAATTGCTCGCTACTTAATGGTTGGTTAAAAAATCTTCATAAAAGAAAGTAAAATTTCAGGCTAAAGAAGAAATTTCTGCTAATCAACACTTTTAGCTCACCTGCGCATCAAGAGCTGAAGATGACGTATTTAGATGACCTTTAGTAAGTTTGCCCTTCATCTGTCGATCATCCGTCCACAATTATTAGTCACTCTTGACCAAATTTGTCAAACCAGTAAGGTTACAATGTCTTTGGCGAGTTTCATTATGGGCCATATCGAACCAGATATTCACGAATTAGGCCTATCTGCCACTGACTGTGGAAATTCCGTTTTTTACTGTGTTTACATTCTAGCATCTACATAAGTATCAATATTGACTAAAGGGTGCAAATAACACCATGTTGATGACCATAAGATACTGGATGAATTTGATTCTTCAGTTATCTGCCTCTGGATTTGACAAAATTGCCGTTTTAAACTTTGTTTTCACTCTAACAGTGACAAAAATTATCTAGTCAAGACTCGGACACATTCTTGGTGACTATAAATTCTTGAAAGGGCATGACTTTCAGCATGTTCGGACTTGAAAGACCTTAGTTATCTGGCCTTGAAGTTGACAAAATTTCCATTTTTGATTTATCTCTAACAGACGCACAAATTTAACAATCAAGACAAAACTTTGACAAAGTTTTGGTGAATATAAGATCTAGGCTAACTTTGCTTTTGAGCCTGATCGGACATTGACAATGTGTCATAGCAGCTCAGCTGACCGATTTAGACCGATTTAGACCATCAAGGTAATCTTTGTTTGTATTGACAATGTGCATTTCCTCTTGATATTTCTATCTCAGGCACCTTCAACGATGATGTCGAATAACCTATGTAATTGACGATGAATGAAAATAGAAGGCAAAACGCTAGAGTTAGAAATTAGTCATTGTCGACATAAACACCGTCTAAACCGAATTTGTGACAAAGTACTTTGAAGGAAGTCCTTGTGACATCAAACGGTTCATTTGCAAATGTATCTAAGCACGTGCAAAAGTGGAACTATTAAAAGACCTCCGTCTGTCTTCAGTCCTTCGAAAGGAACAAGGTGTAATCCCAGCTCTATGAAAAAAGGCGTTAGTATGTGATACATCACGACTTGTAAAAATGACACGTAGCTTTTCCAAAAATGGCTCTTTGGTCCGCTTAAACTCCTGAAAAATGAGTGAGAATTTTATAGCGAGGTAGAATTGCCCAGTGGCCTTGAAACAAGGTCGGATCATCACGTATGTGATATGAGAGTTTTGAAAGACAATGGTATATACCGATGTGTTCGAAACATTTATTGGACTTCTTAAGGACAGATCCTCCATTTATTTCCCACGGTAAGATTTTTTTTATTTTTTCTGTACTGATATTTAAATATATAAGAAGTAAAAAAACGACTTAAAAACTATAGGTCACCAAGCGAATTAAAAAGTTATTGGATTTCAAGGGAGACTACTCTTGTCTAAAATTGCAAAAATGAGGTGTCACTTAAATACCCACAAAAAAGGTGTTCGAAATGACTAGCATTACATAAATAAGTCTTTATTGTGTTCAATATGTTTTATTCTGTATAAATGAGTATCAATTTGGGAAAATTTATTGATGATTTTGAAATTTTTAGTAAATCATTCTTTCAAAAGTAGCTGAAATTGCTCTTTTTTCGCAACGTTTATGATAATAAAAAATATTCCAGCGGTAAGAATTTTTTCTTTTTTGGTATAGACGTAGTGCTTGGTCATACCTACAAAAACAAACAAAGAAAAACATATCAAACCAAGCGTTTTTCTTAGTTATAAGTAAAATTTGGTTTACTTTTTGCAGTTCTGTCCGAAATTGTTTCACTACTTTTATCCATTTTCTTCCTTATTACCAGCTTTAGATAATAAAAAGTGTCATCTTTTGTGTCCATCTGAAGCGGACTAGCTCATAAAAACACCACTTTGCTTTTGTTGCTCCGTTTCCTATCGCTAACGCCACATGTTGAACGCGTAACAGAAAGCGAAATGTACCATCCGAGTACTATTACACTTTAATTGACCAAACAGAAAAAATTGAAATAACCGAAAAGGGTCTTGTCATTTATCAACCAAACATTAACTAAATGTAAAAAATACATTTGCTGAAAAGGCCAATTACTGAAACAGCTTTATTTTCGTTATTTAGGATATGCGCAGTAAGTTGCGCAGTAACAACTGGAGGATCTGTCCTTAAAAACAGAGGATTTCAACTGGATAACACGTCATCTGAGTTTTTGAAGGACGTTATTAGATGGCTTCTTGTACCAAACCATACTTAAAGAAGTGAATAATTCGATTAAAATGCGCATTGTCTCAAAGTTTTTAGTATGGAAAAGGTTAAGATACAAAACGTTTAATTGCTGCAATCAACAACTATACTCAGTTCCAAAAGAAAGTGTGCTCTTTTAAATTTTAAATATCTCAAAAAGTATACCGTCTACCACAAGGAAATTTTGTACGACACATCTCAAGACTATTGACAAACGACATATTGATGAAGAAATCACATAGCACGCACGAATGTTCGGCTTGATTGCGATTTTGCTTTTTTAGTGTTTTACGTATGCCTCACGTGCTGGATAATTTATCGATCAGAAATTACCCTCGCTGCACTCCGTTTGGCATATTGTAGCATAAAATCACATATTCATTACATTCGTACATAGTGCATTAGCGTGAAACGAATTACAATTAACGTTGGTGAGCAATACCGAACCTGGTGAAAACAAAAACCTTTCGAAAATTAGAATTTGTACGGTATTTATGTTCTAATACCAATTGGTCATTTGTATTGCATCTTAAAGGCAAACACATTCGCTTTAGAACGTTATTGCACCGTTCGACGGCAATTCACTAGACTACTAACATAGCGATTACTAACGTTGACGTACACGTAACATCTACAAGAAAGTTCAAGCTTTAACGTGGAAATGGCTCGAAAGGCCTGGCCAAACCCTACAACGGCATATAAGCTTGTAACTCTATCCACAGGAAAAGCTGTAAGGAGTGCAAATCTCAACACCATCAACACCATAATTATCTGACTCTGAATGCAATATGAACAATTCTATCGACATCTATTTTGATGCCAATTTTCTTTAAGGTCTAATCTGAAGTATGACATCACATTTACTCCCTAAATTGCCTTTAACTTTGTGAAAATTAAGGAAAAGGGAAAACGCAAAAGTGCACACTTTCTTTTGGAACTGAGTATATTTTCGGTTATTTGTTTTTCTTGTGGAATTTCCATGTAAGCGTACATAAAAATAGATCTACTATATATTTGGGCAATTATCATACAGCACACAACTTTATATAAATCATAGAGATAGATCAATATTAGTTCTACGTCTCACAGGCAAGTTGTTAGCTCCGATACATGTCTATTTTGTTCAGTTTCCCATCCATGTCATTACACATTTCTTATCAAAATATAACCAGATTAACATGACGATGCGGTTTAACGCCAGACCTAAGTACCGCAACACACGTTTTATTAATTAGGAGACACGGCGTCATAGAAATATTGTCTAAAAGGCATTTTTCATAATTTTTATGAAATCGCTCCGATCCAGATAACAGAAATTACTTTGACTTCCAATCACGCGGTTCGAATAAACTCAAAATTCTTAGAATTTGTGGTTTAAATCTTGTTTGCCGTTGGTCAGGCATTCTACGAGGACGGCTCTCGTCCAAGTTTTGTAAGGATACGACAAGTATAAGGAAAGTTATTAGCAAAAGTCTTACATCTCATCCAATCCTGATCGATTCATGACGTCACAAGTCACGTGGGTTGTACACCGTGGATCAGAATTGAGTACAGATCTAACTCGGCCGACATGGGTAATCAGGAGTGGTATGTGTAATTGCCTGTACGAAAAATTACGCCCGTAACAGAGGCGTAAATGAGACGGAATTATGAGACGGAATCCGTCTCATTTTTCGCTAGTAAGCTTGTTTAAAGAAATATAAGAATGAGACGGAAACCAAGCGTAAACCAAGCGTAATTTAGAGGCGTAAAATGTTATTTTTAGAGACGGAATGTGCAAATGAAGCGGATTTTTTTACAGGCGTAAAATTTGCTAGGAGGCGTAACTAGATAGAATTATGAGGCGGATTCCGCTTGGAATTTTTAAGAAATTATGGGCGGAATCCGCCTCATAATTACGCCTCCTAGATATTTACTACATAATATGTGGGTGGGGAATGGTAAAAATGAACATTTGAATTTGTTTAATTTAGTCAAAAGAAGACTCACCAATGTTGCCTCACTTGGTCCTACCATTTAGTCAGCCCCTTAATGTCCTGGATTCATCAATATCAATGTTTGAATTCATATCTCAAACATTAACTTTGCAAAAAGTCAGAGAAGCAAAATTCCCTCCAATTTTCTAAACAGGAAGTAGGAAATGGTCACAGACTGGGAGAAAATAGACTGGGAGGCCTTATTTTCACAAAGTTAATTCTGTATCTTATGAACTATATATCTCAGGCACTATTTGAGATACAGCCATAATATTTCACACATGGATACTTCCTGCCAATACCTTTTATTTGGGACCATGACCTTTTGCCTAGTGACCTTGACCTTGGAGTTTGACCTACTTTTAAAAAAACTTTAACCTGGCCTATTACTCATGCACTATTATTGATAGAGCCTTGATATATCACACATGGATACCTCCTGCCAAGACCTTTTATTTGGAATCATGACCTTGGACCTTGTGACCTTGACCTTGAAGTTTGACCTACTTTTATTTTTTTTAACCTGTCCGATATATCATGCTCTTTTACACATACAGCCTTAATATTTTTCATATAGACACCTCCTACCAACACCTTTCACATTTGACCATGACCTTATGACCTTGACCTTGGCATTTGAAATTCTTTTTTAAAACTTTAACCCAGCCTCTATCTCATGTCCTTTTACACATACATTCTTGATATTGCACACATGGACACCTCCTACCAAGACTGTTCACATTTGACCATGACCTTGGACCTTGACCTTGGACTTTGACCTACTTTTTAAAAACTTTAATCTGGCATCTATCTCATGTCCTTTTATATGTACAGCCTTGATATCTCGCACATGGACACCTCCTACCAAGACCTTTTGCATTTGACCATGACCTTGGTGTTTGACCTACTTTAAAGAACTTTAACCTGGCCTATATTTCATGTGCTTTTACACATACAGACTTGGTATTTCACACATGGACACCTCCTACCAAGAGATTTTACATTTGATCATGACCTTGGACCTTGTGACCTTGACTTCAACTTTGACCTACATTAAAGGTAGGCCCTTAAGGGGGCATATTACGTTTTACAAACACTTCTTGTTTAGATAGAGCCTTGATGTTTCACACAAAGATACTACCTGACATTTACTTTCATTCAGGAATTAAGACCTTGTGACCTTGACGTTGAAGTTTGACCTACTGTTTAACCTGGCCTACATCTCATACACTGTACGATATGGAGCTTTGATATTTCACATAAGGATAGAACTTGTTAAGACCTTTCATTTGGGATCATGACCTTTGGCATTAGGACCTTTACCTTAAGGCATATACTTTACAAGAACTTTAACTTGGCCTATATTCTAATCACTATTACAGATGGAGTCTTGATATTTTACTCTTGCATACCTCCTACCAAGACCATCAATCTTGGAACTTGACCTTGTGACCTTGAATTTGGAGTTTGACCTTCTTTAAAAAGGCCTTTTCTTTGCCTTTATCTTATGCAGTGCAAAAATGAAAATGGCTAGTATATTGGAATCGCGTCATTATAAAATTGCTAAGTCCAAAAATTACGCCTGCTCAAAAATTAAAGTTTTAAATTACGCCTGTTGTGATAAAATTTCACCTCCATTTCATTTTACGCCTTTAGTTTCCGTCACTACTATACACAGTGACTAAGGCTTAAAGTATAAATCCGCCACTGTTACAAGCGCACATTGCTATTTACGCCTCATTTACGCCTGTTTTCCAAGCGGAATCCGCTTCTTTTTTTCGTACAGGTGAGCTTGACTTGCATCGTTCGGGATTCTTACTAGATTTTGTCAAAATACATGTATTGGTGTGTCATAGACTTGAAGGTTGAAATTAGTCGGGCAGCTAACCAAGTTGACCTTGCAATTATGTCTATAGAAAATGTTTTTGCATTTACTGATAGAGGAGACATAGTAGATTAAGAAACAAAGAGAGGCCACTCTGGCATCATTGAGCATTTCGCTAGAAACAAGATGGCGTCCAGGATGGCGGCAAAACCCCGGTTTTTAAACATTCAGAACAACATAGACACAGTCCATATCTTGCGTCAGTGCATCACATGAAGAATTTATAAAGAACACTTATACTAAGTTTTTCACTTTCTATTGAGAACCACCTTGAATAAAAAAACATAAAGAACTCAATGACATTTAAATTACTGAACAGAAACATTCTTACATGATGACCAAGTCAAATGATATTTTTCCAAACCGCATGAAGTCAAAACAATAGCTACATAGGGTATGTAATTGTTAAATAAGCTTGATACGCAACAACATGTATATAAAATGTGTTCATAATGAATTGAAAAACAAGATGTGTTTGTGAAACACTTATGCCCCTGAAATAGCTATTTTTCTGGAGAAAATGCCAACGTTAGGTTTTCATGTTAAGGGTTGATAAGGGTTAACGGATGACATTTAACAAAATTTGCACGGAACAGATAGATATTATTGAAATAAAGCAACACGCCGAATTCGAGCTTTGTCTGTTGAATACTTTTGGAGAAAATGCCCGTGTTAAGTTTTCGGACAGGCAGATGGACATACAGACAGACCGACAGACGGACATTCCCGATCTTTTGATACGGGGGCATAAGGAAATAGTCATGAACACAACGAAAATTATATTGAAATGGATTAATTTGTAGAGCTTCAATATGTACTTCAATTCAAAAGAAACTTATATCGTTTTGGTGATTTACCTCCATAAATCTTATTAAGCATTGTCGGCTTGTTTCCCATAGTTTTAGTTAAAATACATTACCAAACACCTGTTATTTCTCATCTTCACCATATGAGTCACATTTTGAGGTCGATTTTAGAAAAATAAACCGTGCCAGATATGCCGTATAATGTGAAGAACGGGGTTTGGCCGCCATCTTGGACGCCATCTTGTTTTTAACGAAATATTCAATGATGCCAGAGTGGCATCATTGGTTTCATAATCTACTATGTCCTCTCTATCAGAAAATGCATAAACTATAGACGCAATTGCAAGGTTTGGCTGCAAATCTGGGGTTTGCTGCCGGAATAAATGGAGTGGATCGTGTAATGATCGCGTAGAAGATCGACCTGATCAAGAAGGAGTTGTATCTTGAAATCGAGTGTGGTCTTATTGACATTTTTCATCCGATCTGCTTCCAACATGCACTCGATTAACTGGACTTAAACACATACGCAAGTGACTCCCGACCGCATTGCGATTAACTCGACCTGTGTTCCAACTGTTTACCTCATCAAATCGACTGTAGAGATCGACATGACGGAGAAAAATTCAAGAAAAAAACATAAAACCGGGTTTGATTGGAGACAGCAACGGAAAAGGTCTTTCTGTCCGAATGAATATAGAAAAACTTACGTTGTTTTTTAGCTCCACTGGCCGAAAGCCAGTGAGCTATTGTCATGGCGTTGTGTCCGCCGTGCGTGCGTGCGTGCGTCCGTGCGTAAACTTTTCTTTAAAAATCTTCTTCTCTCAAACCAGTGTGCCAATTTTTTTTCAAACTTAGCAGAAATGTTCCTAGGTGATGCTTTACTTAAATTGCAAAAAGAATTTTGATTGGTCCATAAATGTGGGCATGGCAGGGCGGGCCTTATCAGACACATCTTCGCTAGCCAAGGTTGAACCCACCTACGTTTGTATTCACCCTTGGCGGATTTAGTCCGATTTTCTTGAAATCGCGAAGCGCCGCCTAACGGTTGTTCTGCTGGTTGTTTACGTCCATTATTGATGACGTCATTAACGCGCGTTGTCTTTGGCGTCATACGTCATGCGGATTATGTAAAAGTTAGCCGCTTTTTTGGTCGAATTGTCGAAAGTATAATAATTCGTCGATTATAGTTAGGGAATTCCTGTCTATTGCAGTGAAATTCTTAGGAAAAATCGCCCACCTTCGAGTTTTAAGTGACAAATGCAATGCTTTTTCCCGCCTGTTGTCGGTTTTTTGGTTACTCATAACAAATGTATCAGTCGACAATCTGATTGGTTCCAGCGAGACCTCGCTGGAACCAATGAAAACGCTTTCCAGGAGATCAAGAAAATTGGACTAAATACGCCAAGGGTGAATACAGAAACGACGTTACGTCGTAGATGTCACCCTTGGCTTGCGAAGATGTATCAGACATAGAGAAATCACAAAATAATTCTTTAAAATTCAACCAGAGGGCCAATCTTGACTAAACTTGGCAGAAATGTACATCGGGTAGACCTTTATCTAAATTGTTTGTACCATTTTGATTGGTCCATAAATGTGGGATTGGCAGGGCTCGGCTTATCAGACTTTGAGTGTGTGCGTGAACTTTTCTTTAAAAATCTTCTTCTCTCAAACCAGTTAGCCAATTTTGTTCAAACTTGGCAGAAATATTTGTTGGGATGTGCTTCACATAGATTGTGAAAAGAATTTTGATTGGTCCATAATTGTGGGGGTGGCAGGGCGGGGCTTATCAGACTTGGAGAAATCACAAAATAATTCTTTAGAAATCAACCAGAGAGCCAATCTTGACAAAACTTGGCAGAAATATACCTTGGGTGAAACTTTATCTAAATTGTCTGTAAAATTTTGATTGGTCCATAAATGTGGGCGTGGCAAGGCGCGGCTTACCAGACTTAAAGAAATCACGAAATAATTCTTTAAAAATCAACCATTTGGCCAATTTAGATATAATTTGGCATAAATGTCCCTTGGGTGGACTTTTATCTAAATTTATTGCAAAATCATGTTTGGTCAATAAATGTGGGCGTGGCAGGGTGGGGCTTATCAGACTTAGGGAAATCACAAAATAATCTTCTCCTCTCAAACCAAAGTGCCAATTTTGATCAAACTTGGCAGAGATGCTCTTTCGGTTGTGCTTCACTTACATTGCGAATGAAACTTCGATTTGTCAATAAATGATGTCTTGGCAGGGGGGGGGAGGGGTGTGTTGCTTATCCGACTTGGAGAAATCACGAAATATTTTTTTTTTTAGAAATCAGCCAATGGGTCAATTTAGTCCAAACTTTACAAAAACATTTTTTGTGGCCCCTTTACTTGAATGGCGCAAGAAACATTTATGTTGGTTTGCCAGGGTGGTGCTTATCAGACTTTGAGAAATCAAAAAATAATTCTTTAAAATATCAACCATTGGGCTAATTAAGACCAAAATTAATAGAACTGTTCCTTAGGTAGCCGTTTACTAAAATTGTTCATGACATTTTGATTGTCAATAAGTGTGGATGTGGTAGGGCGGGGTTTATCCGACTTACAGATATTGCAAAATAATTCTTTAAAAGCCAACCATTGGGTTAATTCAGTCCAAACATTGTCAGAAAACAGGGTATGGCAGTCGGAAGTTTACAAGAAATCATTAGATAACTCTTTTAATTAATTAGCCAGTGGAGCGACTCATGCCCTCTTGTGCCTCTTGTTTCAATGAGTTGTAAGAAATGTATTGAAAGATTATGATTTTACATAAAACAAGGCGATATGAAACTATTGTATGTGCAAGTGTACATTTCTGTGATTATTCGGATAGACACTTCTGTTCTTTTTAAAGATAAAAAATGTGCAACTTATCTTCAGGATTATATCAAAATGTCAAGATAAAATAGCTGTACTACGGACAATAATCTCGTGCTTTTACTATGATATATTTCCTGACTTTGTCAACAAACAAACAATGCTTTTTTGATAAATTTCATAAAAAGTACATAAATCTCTAATTTGGATGACCTAACATGTACCCGCATTTTTTCGATTATTTTTAATGCCAAGATCTCCCATCTACACCATGTCCATTTTTTTGGAAAATATATACTTACAAAATTACGTAATTACCAAATTTGATTAGACGCTAGGAATAATTTTTCGTTAACCCATTCAATCCCTTTGTTTCCGCACGACGGGTATACCCGTCATATCGAAATGTCGCCATAATGCCCCATGACGGAAATACCCCCACGGGAGGTCACCGGAGAAAAGCGACGATATTTTTGTTTCATATTTAGATGGGGTCGTCACCTGACTGCAATGATGACAATGATAATTTATCTTTAATCTACATCATCTAGAAATAGAAAAAAACGTTGTTTGACCATTTAAATATAGTATCAAATTTGGTTTTGTGATTTTATGTACTGAAAATGAAACAAGATGACGGACAGCGATAACACGAGTGGTGTAGAAAAGTGAAAGATGCCTCTAGAAAGCTCCAATTATCTAAGATTGATGAGGTTGTATCGATATTACAAGACAATATGTTAACAGACGATTTTAGTGGCTTTGAAATGGAAGGTTCGTTGGATTCAGACGGGGAAAGTGAACAAAAATATTCGAGCTGGTGGTATGATTTTAAAAATTCGGTGAATTGTTCATTGTTCTAGTTGTCAAAGCTCAAAATACCAAAATGTAACATTTTATCACTCGAAATTGACTAAAATATACTTAATTATTGTTTATTATCTTTCAGAAAATATAAGGTTTTATATACTTTTACTGAATATGTTTTTTTTTTACATATAAGTTGATTTCTAACGGAACTGTCATTTTTTCTAGTTTCTTGAAAAATTTCTTGGCAAATAGGTATCAATTTCCCAAAAATGCTCTGGCAGCGAAGGGGTATATCCGTCATATAGAAATGTCGCCATAGTACCCCATGACGGGAATATCGATTCTATTCATCAATATATACTTCAAAGGTTTGAAGGGTTGGTCGGTTTGAGGGAGCAAGGATTTAACTATAACTGTGTCTAGACTAACCCAACTAACCCTGCTGATTCAATTCGCATTAGACTTTGAAAAAACATGTCTAACAATTATTGAAAAAGTATGACCTACAGGGTGTTTCATAATATTTGTTACCATCACAGATAAATATAAATCATTGATTTTAAATACAATACAGTCATGTTATACACAGTGATTTTTTTACCTGCTCATCCTGCTACTTTTACTCATAATTTGGTCTCTGGGATGCAAAGTTTTAATTCTAGCGAGTCCCAGGATGCAACAATTTATACAGATTTCCTATTAAAAATAGTGTATTGGACTCACTAAGCTAGTAGCTGGACTCATTGATATGGAATCCAGCGAGTCCTCAGGACTCACAGTCTTAAAATTGTAAAAAAATCACTGTATACATGCTTTTAAAGGGTATATGATAACGTTTTGTGTCGCGAAAAAAATATATGGGATAATATTGACTTCATGACGTCTTCAAACTTGGGCCGTTTTCAAAAAGGGTGCTGCCAATTGACGCACGCACGAAAGTTATCAACCTTCTTTATCAAACATTTATCAATAACTGTCCTCATATCTATGAAAAACAATATCCTGCTGATTAAACTTAACACAGCTGCTTAGAATAATCTGTTTTGACTGAAAATATCATTTCATTCTCACAATTTTACAGTATGGGCAGCCTTATGTCCATCAGTACTTACTGCACCCTTCTTTATTGGGGAAGAAAATTGTGACATTGAGACAATTTTAAAAAGAGTACACTATTTGCATGAACTAAAGAAGAAATGTGTTTCAGCATTAAGGTGAAAAGCTGCAAACTTTAATACCCTTTGAATCCGACAGGATGGTGTTATGCCCGCATATCGAGGAAAGTTATTATGTGGCTTGAGAAAACATTTGGGACGCATTGGATTTCATACCGGTCAGATAACGCGTGGCTTTTGCACTCTCAAGACCTCAGTGCACTTGAACTTTTTCTCTGATATATCTGAAAGAGCATGTACCTACGCATTACTATATCGCAATATCCATGGATGAATTTAAGTAGCATTCCTTTGTGAAAACGGGATATTTCATTGGACATATGCAATTCAGTCATTACAAACTTAAAGAAATAGATTGACGTCGTTTTGCAACTCGGATGACGTCGTTTAGAATACGTTGTCGTAAAACTCTACTATATTTGTGAGATTAAATTAGTGTCAATCCTAAAAGTAAATAAACTAATGTTATATGTCAAATAAACCTATATTATGTCTTTTTTGCACTGTACAATTCATTTAAATTTGCATATCTTAATCTAAACATACTTAAGATTCGAAATGGTAGCGCATATTATGAAACACCCTGTACAATGAGTCAAAACTGAAAAAGTAATCACTTAGTAGAACACAATTTACTATTTCTTATTATTTGCGATAAATTTAATTGCATATTTAGCATTTTAACTGTTATCCATGAATAAAAAATAAAAAGAAATAAAATGAACTTTGAATACCGACCCGAATTTCTTCGGCTTAATAGTGGAAAAACTAAATAGGGGATCAAGCGACAATATTATTCCTTTAAAAAATTACAACCCATCATTAACTACAAAACTTTGTGGGCATCTCTCGTTAATTTCCGTTGTCAAGAATGACACCCGAAGATGCACGCAGGGTTTGGTATCTAATGATGCCGGATGGATTGTAATCCTTATAGATTATATATGTATGTTAATTTATTCTTGGTTGTTAGGTGAGCGATTAATAAATCTAGCTCTATTCTGGCCCTCTTGCTTTTTCAAGGAGGAGATGGGGATGGAGGCTATGATGGAGGATCAAGCGATGGTTCGAGTAGTGAAAACGACAACGGAAAACAAAGACCAATTCCAAGATTTAGTGAGTAAACTGTGAAGATAATTATACGAGGGACGGTCGGAAAGTATCCGGACTTTTCATGCCGCCTACTCTCCACTTGCATCTAAATAAACACACTATATATTCCTGGAATCTACATAATGTGGTCGGTATTTTCAATGATAGTTGTGTATATACAATATTTTGTCCACTTATATGAGATAGGTGTTTTATCTATCATGGACTATTTGCTAGAAGAACAACCAGGGTAACCAATTAAGTAATTTCAATCGTGAAGGGGTTAGGTTTTTGAACTCACAGGAGATTAAATGCGGATTCATTATCCGGTTTTAAGATAAAAGCTCAGTCAAAGCAGTCATGAAAACGAGCTGGTCCCCCTCCCTTGAAACGAATAACCTGTTTTCTTCAGCTGCTAGTCATGTTTATTGCTTTTGAAAATTCACGAGCATAGGCAGTTACTCATTTAATGTCAAAAGGTAAAAACTGTCAGCGCCATGTGCAATTCTGAAGTAATTCCGAAAATTCTAAGAGAAGTGCTGAATCAAACGCGTCCCAGATTAACTAAGAAAAATGTCCTCCACTTCACAATTACGCGTCCTTCCATTACCGTTGCAGTTACAGTGGACATTATCAACTAATACAAATGGCAGTAGTTGTTTCACGCTCCTTACAGCCCAGACCTCGCCCCACTTGACTTTTATTTGTTTCTAAAACTAAAGAAAATGCTTGCTCGAAAGAAATATTGCTTTTGATATCTGCTGTTACACAGTTACACATAGATGGACAGTATGTTCAAACAGTGTTAAAAAAGTTTAATGGTTTTAGAGAACTCGTCAAACGTTCGGATAATTTTCGGCCATCCTTCGTTGAAAAGAATATGGAACCCATTCTTCCACTCATAGACAAGTTTTAACCCTTGTCCTGTTGAGATTTAATTTTGTTTTAAAAAAAATACCGAGTTTAAAAGATAATTCATTAACTTTATCTCAACGTGTCGTCAAAATATTTAAACCGACAGCAAGCAGTGTAGGCTAAAATCAGACTGTAAGTCTTGCTTTAGCATATGTTGCTTGCCAAAGTTTATGCCACAATAGGAATAGTACATGAACAGCAAAGAGTTCAAATGCATCTAGCCTGACAGCACTAAAACTCGACAAGTTGTGATAAGATCAATGGCGATTTGCTATCATGATTCTAGTTTAAACGATTTTGAAATAACAGAAACAACAAAATGAAATTCTGGTTTTGCCATAAGGGGATCCACAATACTTCGTAGAAGGTTTTTCATAAGATAGAATACCTTGAAAAAACTTAATGCCAGGCCTTACATTCTGTGAATAAATCGTTCCTTTCATTCATCACCAAATTATATAGTGTGATGATTAGACTTGGTGATTTTGTTTTATTTTAGACGGAGACCCATGGCGAGACGCAATACTCAGAAAAGATGAAGAGCGTATAGCATCATTAATACATATGGAAAAAGTCCCTTGCTACGCTCATTTGATGCTTGTATTCGAAACATTTGGAAGGAAATCAAATGTTATGAAAACAATCTGCGATCAAGTTTGTGGATGTATTTCTAGACAGATAACAAACATCATTACCGTTATTCCATCGTATGAACTAGATGACTTTGAAATGCCAAAAGATATTGTATTTGTAGTTTATCTTAAGACTCATTCACAAAATGATATCTGTTTTAAAGATTTCCATTTGGTCCCTAGAGTTGTGAATCAATATAGTAGTGAGGGAATAGGTATTTCAAGGATGGAAGACAGAGACAATTTGACCTTTTCTTATGACGAGTTGGAAAGGATTGAAAGAAATACAACGAAATTCACCGAAGGGTTATTCAGAGAGCATTCAAACTTACAAATGATCTCACCTAGTCATTTTCGGTCTTCTATGTATGAAAAGGACAATCCAAACATCGAGAAGAACGTGTGTATTGCCCTTTACGTGCCAGTAAAGGGATATATTCCTCTTTCAGAAGAAGTATTTCCAAAGTTTCTAGACGACATACCAATAGATGTCAGAGAAGGAGGCTTCGAATTCTTCTCAAAGGCAAATGAATGGCACAAAAATATTAAAATGGGTTGTAGAGTCTGCAGAAATTTCATGAAAAGGGGAACCATTGGTCCCTTCATAGAGCAAAATGGATTCCAATACTTTTTGACTTCGGCCCATGTAGTATTTAATCCAAATGACATATCAAAAGACAGTGCTTACCATGAGTGGGATACGAATGAAGTTGCAGGGGGGCAATCAATGGATATTTATCAGCCGGAACCTAAAAAGTATTCTGTTCTTGGGTCAGATTGGGAAAAACCAGTAGGTAAAATCTGTTTGGCATTTTACAAAAAAGGAGATGAAAGGACGCCGGGTATGGAAGTCGCCGTGGTAAAAATTACCGACACCGACAGAAAACCATTGTCTGGAGATTTTCCCGACTCAGGTAATTTTCCCTATTTCATAGGGATCCTTAATTTAGTTTAAATCACTCAGCTACTTAGATACATAGACACGAGCATTTTCTTCATTCAGTCCATTCAGCTACCTACAGATACAAATAAAGTGATTGGAGCACAAGATATTCCATTTCTTTAATTTGTGTTACTTGAGTCTAAGTCAATGTAGCCGTTTTTCCCTAACGTTGGTGGAGATGAAAATAAAGAAAGAGAGACAAGGTCCAAGAAGAATTCGAACAGACGACGTACTAACTAACGGCCTGTGTTAAGTTTGAAAAGTGATTACTCTCCGGATAAAGCTTTTTGTGGATTTCATTTATGTATTAAGTTGGCTAGCATTTTAAAACATTGCTTTAGAAACAACTTAAGGTGTAACTGATTCCAAAATGATGATTACAACGAAACGAGAAGAAGACATTGGTAATCACGTGCCATTAATTGAACTGCATAATTAAATTCGAAGTGTTAGTCCATAGAAAACAAATAGAGAAAAATCAGTTATCTTGAAACGGCCGCTAAATCTATTTGAATTTTTACAAATTAGATCTGAGAGGGTGTTTTGGTAATAAAATTAAATTCGAATGTCCGAAACCGGTCTTTTAGAAATAGACGTGAATCAGCTAATTAAAAAAATACATTTTTTAAATGAAGAGATAATTAACCCAATAATTCATTTGATGAGGGCCAATATAATTTTTTTCCAGCACAATACAAGTCTTTGCGGTGGAAAATGTCATGCTACGAAAGCACGAAGTGGATATATCCCTGAAATTCAAACCCTCGCGCGTTCACACAATTTCAAGATGTCGGCTCACTTGAGATAAAAAACATAATTCTTACATACAGAACATCTACAACAACTTAAAATAGTTCAATGACCTATCACAAAGATTGACAACTTGCTTCAAATTAATAAAATTCAGGCATATTTAGTATTTTTGAGACTATTTTGAGAGGTCATTGATAAATCTAAACTTGCTTTAGATATTCATGAATGTTGAACTATATTTTATTTTAGCTCAAAGTGTGTTCATATCTTGAAATATTGGTGATCTGGTTTATGTACTAGATTCAATATGCCAACTTCATGCCTTTATAGCAGTGACTCTAAACTTTCCAACAGTTAATGAAATATTGGAAATTATTAGTTCCTTTATATAAAAATACACCATTTTTGTAAAATGGGTAGATGACCAGGCTGATTTAGGGAAAAAATCGTGTCTATGTATCTTAGTATCTGAGGGCTGGAAGTAAAATTGAGGATTCTATACATAGATATGTCCAAATCACTTTTTTCCGAGCCACCAGTTACTCATTCTACTAACTCAAAGCTATCGATCAAGCCCATTGGTTTAAGACAAAAGGATAGTAGTATTTACTATAGCCGGAAAACCCAACACGAGACCCAACGATAAGAGGTCTTGCACACGTCCAATTGGACTATAATTGACATCCCATTAGACTATAATTGCGGCCTCATTATCTTTTCGAATAAACTGTAAATGTCCAATTACTGTTCTGACTCCTTTGAGCACGGAATTAAATTGACTTTTTGAACGGGAAAATGCACCAACAGTTATTGAAATACTTCGAATTCCATACGGAAACAGAAGAGGTTTGTGATAATTTAGAAAACCTGATAAATTTGCTTGTTTTATCACTCAAATTTCTTTTTCAGACGATCCGATGCAGACATCAGAGGAGAATGCAGATCAAGAATCTGACCAGAGGTTAGTATATGAATCAGGAGCCATTGTAGAATATGAATTTATCGTCAATAACAGGGACCGTCCATTCGATGTCATAAAGTTCGGAGCAGAATCAGGAAAAACATTATCCCGTGTAAATGACTTTCATTCGTCAGTCGGAGGCAAATTGTGTGACAATGATGGAAAAATAGCCCTCTATAATCAGATCATGATATGCGAAAACCATGACGGCGTAGAGTTCGCCGAACCTGGAGATTCGGGTGCCTTAATACTAGCAAACATTGATGGTCATCTTCGTGCCCTCGGTCTTCTCGTTGGGAGGGGCTCAACAGGTAGAGTGCTAGCCACCCCAATATACGCCATTCTAGATGAGCTATCTGCCAAATACGAGTTGACCAGCCGAAATCTCATGGCTTTTCCAAGACAACCAACCTCTCAAATATCGACTGACTCCGGTGTAAGCACCGATTCCCTTCCAGACTCATTAGATTCCATCCACCAAGAGATATCACAAGAGGTCGCCCAACATAGTAAGGAACTCGGTGAAAGATTGGGAGCAGAAATGACAACCAAAATCGGAGTTGTAAAGAAAGAAATTGAGGTTGTTGTAAAAAACGAAATTGAAGTTGTGAAAAGCGATGTAAACAATCTAAAGCAAACAGTAGGCAATATTGATTCAAAAGTAACAAACCTTTCTAGCAATATTGATTCAAAAGTAACAGACCTTTCTAGTAATATGATGTCTATGTTTGAACAAATTCTTCAGAGAATGGACAAGGACAAAAAAGACTGACATTAAGATAACAGCTAACGTGATATCTTTATAAATTGATATCATTTTATTTATCTGTAAGATGAATCAAAATTCACATGCTTTATGATTGAGTCATAAATTGAAATACTGTTTTTTATGTCCTATGAGACCAACAAGGATTAACATTCATTAGCATTCGTAACGCCAAGTCCTAAGCCTATCTTACAATCCTTCGTGCGTCTCCATAAATCGTGCGTCTTCGGAGATTTTTAAAACGTACGATTCATAAAGACGCACGGCGGATTGTAAGAGAGGCTAAATAATTGTCCGATCAATTCTTAGCTGCGTGCAGTATGCGTCGTGGTTGCGTCCACCAAAATCGTACGTTGCACGCGCGTGCATCGCACGACCATACCTACGTTTTAGACCCAGCACGCACACAGACCGCACGCAGGATCATGTACGACCGGTTGTAAGAGAGGCTTTATCGAGATACATATGGATCTTACATAAGCTATAGTTTATACGTCACCTCAAACATGGCAGGGTTTTAATGTCCCTCGTATCAAATGTTTAATAAAACATTAAGATAAAAAAGAAATGCTGCTGACCAGTATCTACAACATTTCCCTATTTCTGTGCTAGAACTTTTTAAAAAAATCCATGACATTACATCCATGTAATCGTCGTCCGTTGTTTTGAAGATAAAAAAGATATGCCAATTTTCCAAGCGTGTTTTCAGATGGTAACTTGAGCTGAGAGACAGTTAAAACGCGAAAGTTTATTGTTAATCCTTCAAACACGACCAACTTCTAGTGTGATCAAGTATGAACAAGGCAGGGAATCACGTGACGAACTTTTTCCGATATTTCTCAATACTTCTTTGAATATTTGAGCTATTTGAGAAAAAAACAATTGAAGCATCGAAGCCCGGTTAAACCCAATAATTGACCAAACGCCAATCGACAGATCGCTCCGCCCAACATAGAATTTAAGGCAAACAATGGGCATGTGGTCGTTAATAGGGAACGATTTTTATCCAGTTAATCGTGACGTAAATTCGGACAGACAAAATAGTATTTCGTAGTTGCTGTTATAAAATCTCGTAACTACGGCTTGATTTAAGCCGTAGTTACGAGATTTTATAACAACACCGACGGTTTATCAAAACATAACGTTGAACCTAGTATATTGTTAGCACAAAATTCTTTGTCATTGGTATGTCAATTGTTTTGATAGTCAATCGATAAATCGATAAAAAACCACGTGCAACGATGAATAATTGGGGCATGACATTTTTGTGATCGTCCATTGGCTAATCGATGTTTTTGATTGACAATCGGCGTTTGGTCAATTGAATAGACGTTAAGGATATTTTAATAATCAGCTGAAAAAACATATTGACGACCAACCAAAATTTTGGTTGGTCGTCAATAACCTTTTTTCAGCTGATTTCCAAAAGATCTATAAAATCAATAGAATTCATTGGCTTTTTTTTTCTTCTCTGCTAAAAACCGAATCCAAATTGGTCGCTTATTTATAAAATTATTTACAATTTTCTTAATTTCAGACAATTTTATGACTTTTTTGTTTTGTGCGATTCCTCGCCGTGTTGAACATGCTGAAGTCGTTTTAAGAGACATATAACATTCCATGTTTTGTTCAGTATGTCTTACTGCCAAGATTGGTTATTCTAATGCGAATAAATGCTATCAGTTTTTTGAAGTTGTTGCTGATAAGCAAAAAACACGTCCTTAACATTGAGATAGAAATGTCAAATTCCACAAACATATTCATAACAGAATATGCATTTTCATATTAAAATAAAGGTAAAATTTATGACAAAAATATTTGTGAAATGTCAATTTAAATAGAATCATTATGAAATAGTATTTGTGTACACAGAATATATTGAGACAAGACAGAATAGTGCTGGTTTTCTGTATTTTCTTCTTTTGCTTCGATAACTTTTTTTTCTGTTAACCCTTTTTAAAACAAGACATGTTTATGACACCCCTTATAGAATACACTGGAGGAAACATTGATACAAAAGAAGAAAATGCAGATTATCAGCATTTTAGTTCACCAGGCCGTCGGTCTTGTTGACCTATTGTGACCATGTTTCGTCCGTTGTCTTTCATCATGCATCGTGTGTTAAATTATAACATTTTCGACTTCTTATTAAGATACATTTGACGGATTTCTTTCATACTTGGCAGGGAACATCCCCTATGGGAGGGCGCTTCAGATAGAGTACATTACTGTCCCTATATCAGAGAGACGACGGAGTGCTAGTTTAGGGCTTCAGATTTGTATAAATCATGGAGTTATCTTCCACAATTAATTGTGTTAATTTCAAACTTTTTATCCCCCGCCGATGAATCATCGGCGGGCGGGGAGGGGGGGGGGGAGATAGTGTTTTTGCGTCGTCCTTCCCTCCGTCCGAGATTCGTTTCCGCGCTATTTCTTGAAAACTATAGACTGGATTTCAATGAAACTTTGTGCACATCTTCACTACAAAGAGGACATGCGCATATCGCCGGGGTTACCTAGTTCGACCATTGCATTCAGAGTTACTGCCCCTGACTGTTGAAGCCATATACATACAGAGTGATATTCGTTTCCGTGCTATTTCTTGAAAACTATAGACCGGATTTCAATGAACCTTTGTGCACAGCTTCACTAGAAAGAGGACATAAGCATATTGTCGGGGTTACCCGGTTTGACCATTGAATTCAGAGTTACTGCCCCTGACTGTTCAAGCCATATACATACAGAGTGATATTCGTTCTGTTGAAGCCATATACAAACAGAGTGATATTCGTTTCCGCGCTACTCCACTGACAATGAAAATATGTTCGGCGGGGGATATCAATTCAACGAATTTGCTTGTTACTATTAGTCAGGGCAAGAATTTAGAAAACTTATCACCTAAAGGCATTTTGTGAAGAAAAGGGTTTGAGTTCATTTCCAGAGGTAGTTTGGTATGCTGAATCCGAAAAACAATGTTGCCAAGCTGAAAAATGGGTTTTCCCATGTAATTTGCAAATTTTCGAAATGGCCGCCAAAATCTCAAATATGCAATAATAATGTTGCTATTTATCATTTTTTCGACATGTTTTGTGCTAAATATCGCAAATTGCATGTTAACAAACTAAAACAAAGTGATTTACCAAGTAAATGAGGAACAAAAATGGCTCTCCTACCATCTTATTTGCATATTTTCCAAATGTCCGCCCAAAACATAAAATCCACTATATAGTATCAAAGGTTTTGGTATAATCTTAACCAAATTGTTGATATACATTGCTATAAATTGTTTAAAACTAACGAGTAAATAATTTTAAAAGTAAATAGAACCACATTGACACTATTTTTGATAATCTTTTACCGTTTCACTGGCCATAAAACCTTTTTAAACATACAGAATATCACTTTCACATTGAATTCATTTTTTTTCATTTTTTTTATTTAAAAAAACGCTGTTAAAACACACAACTTTTATCAACAGTACTATTTTAGACGTATCCAATTCAGACAAAATATGAAAGTGTTTGACACTTTGTCACATTCGAGATGCATTGCCAGTGACAATTTACGTTAATTACGCTCACTTCTGAAAATAAAAGTACTGCGAACACTATAATTGGATGTCTCTGATTGATTGAGCGGGATTGAACGATACATATTTCATTCTTTCTTTTTATTTAGACGTTTAACGTCTAATTCTGTAAGATCGGTTTCGGACAAACGGACATCATGGTCATAGATGTAAGATCTTTGTAGGAGGTGTCCATTTGTGAAGATTCAAGGCTGAATGCTTTTCAGGATATAACCATTTTGCCATATTAAAGTTTTTCAAAGTAGGTCAAATTTCAATGTGAAAGTCATGAGGTCAAAGATCATGATCACAAATGAAAGGTCTTGGTATCCATGTGTAAATTATCAAGGTTGTGTTGTAATAGAAAACTGATACAGGCCAGGCTAATGTTCTTTTTTTTTCCTTTTTTTAAAATTAGGTCAAATTCAAAGATGATATCACAAGACCAAAGGTCATGATAGCAATCGAAAGGTCTTAGTAGAGGGTATCCATGTTTGAAGTTTCAAGGCTGGATCTGTCGTACGACATAAGTTATAGGCCAGGTTTAAGTTTATTTCGCTCGGATTAGAATTTTGAAAAGTAGGTCAAACTCCAAGGTCAATGTCATAGTCTCTTATAAAAGGTCTTGTTATGAAATATCAAGGCTGTAACTAACTGTAATATGGCATAAGATATAGACCAGAGGCGCGTTCTTTTGAGCGAGATTTTTTTTTTAAGATTTCTTAAGATGTTTTTGATACAGCGTCTTTGAGACCGAGATTATAAGCGAGGTGTTCCGAATGTTCCATACTTCATACAAATGACGTCATCATGACGTCATTTGTATGAAGTGCGGATCATTCGGAACTCCGCGGTTTATGAATCATGGAGCATTCGGAACAACTCGGTCAATTCTCTCCCATATAGATTCTACAGAATTTACCGTGGGGTTCCGAAAGAAGTATAGAGCAATTACGGCTCGCAGTGATCGTCTTAAAATTCTTGCTCAGAAGAGCACTTTATCCTAAAACATCTTAAGAAATCTCAAGATATCTCAAGAAATCTCGCTCTAAAGAAGGCGGCTCAGGTTTCCACAAAGGAATAAAATTCAACTAAAGTTAAATATCGGAGTAATGAATCTTTGCCTACATGCTGATAATATGTTCACAGAAATATATAAGTGCAAACTTTTAAAGCAATAGCTCAAGTAGAAACAAAGTTACCACAGATAATTATATGACATTTGCATGTAAAAAAATATTTATTTAACTCCGAAAAGAATTAAAATTCCACTAAACTAATTGTCAGAGTAATGAATATTTGATTGAGGCAGATTACCCGTAATGTGGCCATTTTGAGATTCATAAGACGTTGCATTTTTTTCGAGCAGCGTCGTTACATATCCGAACCTATTCGGGCAAGGTCGTAAACATTCGGCGGTGGAAATTTATTTTCACCGCCGAATGCTTTGGACGTCGCCCGAATAATTCCGACGTCGCGCGAACCTCATTAGAGGTGGACTACCTTAAAGCCACAGCAGCATGTGCAAATTTCACCGCAATACCATTAATAGGAAGACAGATATGACACATGCATGTAAAACCATAACCAATAGCCGGCTGAAAGGAATGAATGAATGGAGTTTTAAGGCCCGTCGACTGCTAAGGTCATATTGGGCGCACTCACCTTGCCTCACTACAAGATGTTTTAGGATATGTATTAGTTACATAAACATCTAGAGGGGCTATGATAAAAATACGATATTCTATACAATAGATAAAATTTTAAGCAAAATAACAACACACCAGGAATAATCCGACGTGAGCACGAAAGGACATGGGCTCCTCCCAGATCAGAGAATACCCATGCCCGAGTCCACCAGACCGGAAAATCCACAGATCATATAAATATATTAAACAAAACTGAAGTAAAACAGATAAAAATGCCATACAGAAGATAGAATAACAACGAGCCATGAATAATCCGACGTGAGCACGAATAGACATGGGCTTCTCCCAGATCAGAGAACACCCATGTCCGAGTCCACCCGACCGGAAAATCATATCAATACCAATGCACCTCGTCGAATAATCCGACGTGAGCACGAATGGACATGGGCTCCTCCCAGATCAGAGGTCACCCATGTCCGAGTCCACCCGACCGGAAAATTCATAGGGCATATAACCTATTAAAAATGATTGAAGTATAAATGATTAAAAATATCATACGAAATATTGTATAACAGTGTACCATGAATAATCCGACGTGAGCACGAATAGACATGGGCTCCTCCCAGATCAGAGAACACCCATGTCCGAGTCCACCCGACCGGAAAATCCATAGAACATATAAAAAATCACAGAGTAAATATCATAACTAAATCTTTTTAAAGAGATTGCACTCTTTAAGAAAGTTAAAAATTGATTCAGGCCTAACGGTATCAAATAATGTCTTTAAACTGCTAGCGTTGAAATGCCTGTTTCTAATGATGGCTAAATCCACACAATCAATGAGGAGATGCTGGACAGTCAGCTCCTCGTTACAAGGAATACATTGAGGTTTTTCCTCGTTCTTTAATAGGTGCGAATGGGTCAAATGTGTGTGCCCGATTCGCAGTCGTGCCAAAACTAACTCCTCGCGGCGGTCAGATCGAAGACCTGGCAGCCATTCACCAAGTGCTGGTTTAATACTAAACAATTTATTTTGGTGATTAGCCTCGTCGCTCCAACAATTTTGCCATACATTTTGAATAAAACTATTTATCAGTGGTTTAAAATCAGTAAAAGGGACTCTAAAAGGTAAAATATCTAGTGACAACGCCTCCTTGGCAGCCTTGTCTGCCTCTTCGTTGCCACGTAGACCGCAATGGCTTGGAAGCCAGCAAAAGACAATATCAGTATCTTCATCAGAAGCATATAAACGAGAAAGCTTCTCAAGAAGTTTCACAATAATAAGGTTGTCCGTTTTTTCGTGCTCGAGCGCTTGCATACAGGACAGAGAGTCTGTAAAAATAATGTAGCGCCAATAGCCATTTTCAACGATGTGCTCGAGCGCAAGGTCAATAGCCTTGAGCTCGGCAGAGAAAATGGACGAGTTATCGGGCAAACGATACTGATATTTGAAGCCATCTAAAATGGCAGCAGAAGCAACTTTTTCTTCGCTTTTAGAACCATCAGTATAAATTTGTAAATGAAGCATGTGTTTTTCTTGTACTTCAAGGAATTTATTTTTAAATACTAAAGGATCAGTTTCCGACTTTTTCGTTGAAGCAAGATCATAAATAAAGGTGGGACTTTTACACGTCCACAAAGGTACGTTTGTAACTTTATGTTCCGCCACGTCATCTAGATCGAAATCTAGAGAATTTACATCTGCCTTACAACGTAAACTGAAAGGAGGTATGACTGATTCCTTCTTATTAAATTCCTCTTCATAAAGAGGTTCAAATACAACATCATGTGTAGGATTATCTGGATTAGATTTAAGTTTTAGATAATAATCCATTGATACTTTTTTTCTACGTAAATTCAAGGATGGCTCATTTGCTTCCGCATAAAGACTGTTAATTGGCGATGTTTTAAATGCGCCCAGCGCAATACGTAACCCTTGATTATGAATAGAATCAAGCTTGCGCAAGTAGGATTGACGGGCGGATCCATAAACAACACAACCATAGTCTAATTTAGATCTGACAAGAGATCTATAAAGACGTAATAAAACTTTTTTGTCTGCTCCCCAGTCCATACTGGAGACGACACGTAAAAGATTTAGAGCTTTCTTGCATTTATTGCTCAAATATTCAATGTGCGGAATGAACGATAATTTAGAGTCAAATAAAAGACCCAGGAACTTGAATTCTGGGACAACTTCGATTCGGATCCCGTCCAAAGTGAGTTCTGGATCGGGATGGAGTTTTCTGGATTTACAGAAATGCATACATTTTGTCTTGGTCTTAGAAAATTTAAAACCATTTTCATTAGACCATTTACTCAGGTTGTTTAAAACCTGTTGCAACTGTCTTTCAATGGTATGCATGTGTTTTGATCGGTAGCAAATACAGAAGTCATCAACGTAAAGGAAATATTCAATACCAGGGCAAGTTGCTTTTATAATATTATTGATCTTTATACTAAAGAGTGTAACCGAAAGAATAGAGCCCTGGGGGACACCCATCTCCTGTTCGTGAGGATCAGAGAGCGTATCTCCAACCCGGACTCTAAATTGCCGTTCGTCCAAAAATGCAGAAATGAAATAAGCAAGGCGACCTCGTACACCGAAATCATAGAGGTCATTCATTATTCCATACTTCCATGTGGTGTCATAAGCACTCTCGAGATCAAAAAAGACGGAAACAACATGTTCTTTTTTTATAAAAGCTTCTCTTATAAATGTTTCGAAGCGAACTAAATGGTCTAGAGTGCTTCTCTGCTTACGAAAGCCACTTTGGGCTGACGTAATAAGTTTGTTCTTCTCAAGGAACCATACAAGACGGTCATTGACCATTCTTTCCATGGTTTTACAAACACAACTCGTTAAGGCTATGGGTCGATAATTAGAAGGATTATCTGAATCTTTACCAGGTTTGGGCACTGGAATGACAATAGCTTCCAGCCACGAGGCCGGAAGTACTCCCGTTTTCCAAACACTGTTAAAGATGTCGAGTAAACACTGAAGGGATTGGTGCGGTAAATGCTTCAGAAACTGGTAGTGGATATCATCACACCCAACTGCAGTATCATGGCATTTCTTAAGGGCTGTTTTTAGCTCCTTAAGAGTAAATTCTTTATTATAATGCTCTGTATTTTTGGACTTAAAATTCAATTTAACCTTTTCTTTGTGTTCTTGATGTTTTTGAAATTCTGGCGAATAATTAGAAGAGGAGGATTTCTTGGCAAAAGTATCCGCTAAAACATTTGCGATGTCTGGCTTAGATGAAACAACGCCATCATCAGTATTCAAATGCCCAACACTGAGCGAAGAGTTCTTGCCACTAATTTTCCGCACCATATCCCATGTCTTTTTGACAGACGATCTAGAATTTAATCTAGATACATACTGTCTCCAAGACGTACGTTTACTGCGTTTAATAGTGCGCCGTGCCCTCGCACGTGCAACTTTAAACTTTATAAGATTTTCCTTAGTCGGCCTTAGATCAAACTCTCTAAGAACCGACTTTTGATTTGCTATAGCCTTCTTGCAATCATCATTAAACCACGGCTTATTTGGATGTTTAGGATTTTTAGACGTTCTCGGAATTGCCTTTTCAGCAGAAGCATATAATAAAGAAGTAAATAATTCTGCAGGATTCTCACAATCTTCAAAAGTTTGAGGTGTAATGGACTGTTCACATACCGTTTTGAACAAGCCCCAGTTTGCTTTGTGGAGTTTCCACCGTTGTGGTCGCTCCTGTACTGATGGTCCAATTTCCGATACAAGAATCGGAAAATGGTCACTACCATGCAAATCGTCATCAACTTTCCAGGTGAAATCTGGAAAAACTTGAGGACTGCAAACTGTCAAGTCTAAAGATGAATATGAACCAGTAGCAGGATGAAGATATGTCGATGATTTATTATTTAAAAGAGAAAGATCGTGCCTTGAAATGAAGTCTTCAACTATATGGCCTTTGTTGTCTGTGTTAGAACATCCCCATAAAGAATGGTGAGAATTAAAATCTCCCATTAAAATAAAAGGTTTGGGTAACTGTTCAACAAGACGATCTAGTTTCCTGCTGTCAACAGGAGAACTAGGAGGAAGATAAATAGAACAAAGCGTAACTGTTTTATTAAGCGAGATGCTAACGGCCACTGCCTGTAAGGTAGTGTCGAGCTGTACAGGACGATGTGGAACATTGTTATTCACAATGATACCCACACCGCCTGAAGCTCTTTCACTTCCCATAGAATTTTTAAGGTAACAAGAATGATATTTGAGGGAAAATTTATCCGTATCTTTTAAAAAAGTTTCTTGTAAACAAACTGCTACTGGTTTTTCCTTCGAGACTAGTAAATTTAGTTCCTCGAAATTTGATTTGATACTACGGCAATTCCATTGTATTATCGTATTAGCCATGATCGACATTAGAAATATAAAGAAACCACAAATAAATGGAAGTTTGGAATTAATCATCTTTTATTTATTTTTATAATGTTGCTACCTTGCCTATTTTTGGAAGAATCTGCGATAAATGGTTCATCCGTTACCATGTCTTCATCAAGACAATTGTAACGGTTGAACTGCCTAATCGGATCATCTGATCCCTTGGGTCGACGATCCGAAAGCACCTGAGTCGCAGGTTTTTTCTTTTGATTTGATGTAACGTTTTCATTTGTAGTACTTGTACTCTTTTTGATTATAGAAATTGGTTCGTTTGTGCTTTCCACTCTGTTTGAAGATGAACTCTTAGTATTTGCCGGGACGTTTGTGTCTACATTTCTTTGTGTCTGTTCAGTACTGGAAGAGGACGACGAAGAAGGATGAGATTTTGCGGATGGAAATAACTTGCTAATTTCTGCTTTCTTTTCCGGAAAGAGTATACACAACTTTCCGAAAAGATCCTTGCAGTTTTGGCAACCGCTTTCTCCCTTTGCCGACTCTACATTTACTTTTGTTGCGTGGGCGTATGTGCCTAGGTTGTTCCTACTTTCCACAACCTTTCTCGCATCGAAGAAAGAGAGACCCTCCCTACATTTCACAATAACAATATCCTTTTCCTTCTTCCAATACGAACAAGATCGGGAGGTCGCAAAGTGTGCTTCACCGCAGTTAACACACTTGACAGAATCCTCGCAATGATCTACATCGTGTGACTCGGCAGGACGAGCACAACGACGACACATTTTATCCTTTTGGCATTTAGATTCATGATGTCCAAATCCAAAACAACGATAGCATTGTAATGGATTTGGAACATACATGTCAACAGCAACTCTCAAATAACCAACTTTGATACACTTGGGAAGCAAAGAGGAATTGAAAGTAAGCACAATTGTATTAGAAGATTTTTTTACACCATTACTGAAAAAGTTCAATCTCCTTGCACCTGTTACATTTTGCGAAGCAAGTTCGGCAACAATTTCATCTTCGGATACCCCTTGAAGGTCAGGGCACCGAATGATACCTTTTGATGTATTCAAGGTAGCATGAGGAGTACATTTGCTTGGAATGTCAAAAAACTTCTTAATAGCTAAAAGGTTTTCTGCATGTCCACGTTTCACAACTTCTACTAAGAGAGCACCGGAGTTCAATTTTTTAACCGATTTAGGCTCACCAGCCAAAGAAACCAAAACTTTATTAATCACAAACGGAGATAATTTTGATAGTGGTTTACTTTCATCCTTTGATTCGAGCAGTAAAAATCGCGGAAACGTTGCAGTCGATGAGACAAGTCCAGAGTCAGAATCCATTTCAGTACATTTTCGTTTTGAGTTTTGCGTATCCATTTTGAGGTTTTTAAAGTTCATTACCCGGGCCCTCACCCACCATGGGGTCCAACAAGGGGACATGGATTTCGGAGTGGCTATCCAACTCCCCATGCCAAGGTTACCCAGGTAATATACTCAAGCCAACCAACCAACTAGCTCGACAAAAAAGTACATGAAAAAACTCCACACAGAGCTTCGCCATGCAAATTGACGTCGATCAAGCCACGTAATCAACCCAATTAACCCATGAGCCTGCATAGACTAGTGCTAAAACTTGTTAAATGACAACGGGAAATATACTCTAAATAGGTTCAGTATTATATGACTGAAAATAGAGTATCTTGACAATATTGTCGATAAAGCTAATTTGTAAAACGATGATACATGCACTAGCCTAAAACGACCAGCCGATTGCCTAGACCGGGTCCATCTAAGCTCCCGTTTACACCGAAGCCGAGGCCAAAGCAGCGTGTTGGGAAGCTGGAGAGCCCTGGACTTCCCTCAACTAACCAGGATCCTCTTTTCCGGCTTACGAGTATCCACTCACGGCCAACAAGCGGGTCCGTTACAGACACACTGTCCTTTGCTTGGGGTCTTACCATTTGCTACAGGACACGGCAGCCGGGATATTTCTAATCCCCCTCCACAGCTGGGGGTTGCCGGCTGAAAGGAACACCCCTACCTTATTCCATGACACAATGCATAAAACGTGTGGTTCAGGGCCGGTCTTCTCTTAACTTCAATAAACAACAATAACACCACCCTTTGCTGTACCACGACGAGGCGTTTATTAGGCGACAGAGAAGGCAGCCACAACATACATTCGTGCATACATTTGTTCATGTCGTACTAAACAATCGTTACCACTGGCATCATGACCCGTCTCGCCCAGGAACGACCAGAGATAAAACACATATGTGGAAAAAACTCTGGAAACCTGTGTTCATTTGTCAATGACAGGCTAGGAATGTTGGACCACATTCTAATTTGCAAAACTGAATCTGACTGCTCTGTGCGCCGTCGTCTGGTAGAATGACAATACACACGCCCCTCGAGGCATATATATCAGCATAAAACAAAACTCCCGTGCACCGCTTCGCCCCATTGAGCACTTAACCACTGTATTGAACTATGTATACGCGAAGACAATCATTTCGAGCTATTCTAACCGAAACGCTCGAAATAACCATTAGAGGCACGTATAAACCCTTTCCCAAACAAGACCTGGGCCCGTATTCACCAATTAATTCTAAATTTTAGAATTAGACTTTGTCTAAATTCTAAATTCTTTACTCAGCCAAGAAAGTTCTAAATTCCTTATTCACCAACGCAATTTAGACCAGTCTTAATTTAGAATAGTTTGTACGCGGCGTAAGCGGCCACAATCCTGCGCTGGTTTCCGGATTTTGATATAGCGTAGGCAAATTATGCAACCAGCATCGTGGTATGTATATTTTGAGGATCAAAACGTAGTAGACATCCTTCAACTTCTTTAGGGGTCCGTTGGATCAAAGCCAAAGCGAAGAGACGGCATTGATCAAAACGGAACGAACGAAATGACAGACTGTTTGACAATCGGCAAGCACTGTTTTCATTTTGACATTTTTTTTATACCGTCGATAATTAATCATTTGTGCAGTGTGTCCCATCTTCAGTAATATCTATTGCAAAGCAAACGATATCTTAATAGATTTAACGATTTTAAAAATATTTATTTAACTGCATAACATTCTGCATCCTAACTAAAGTGTACAACAACTCAGTTTTATATTTACCCCCATAATATATGGCAAATGTCTGTGAATCAGAAAATGATAAATAGACTTGCCATTAATTAAATCCTTAATTGTTATCGAGAGCACGTATAAGTAGACATAAAATTCCCCATTGTATGCCCCTCGATTAATGATCTAAATATAAACCCAATGTCAAGTTCAAAGCTTTTTGTGACGTAATTCACACAATCTGTGACGTTTTGATTTCTCTGTAGATGCAATGTTTACTGAACGACAAACCGGGAGGATTCTAATTCTGTGGATTTTGGAGGGATAGAGATCATCAAGAAAGTGGTTATTCATCTTATTTCAAGAAAATGGTATGCCTTGTGATAAGTCAGGGTACCGTTGGTTTGAAATTTGCATTTTGGCCACGATCATCGCTCGTCTTGTTCAACTTCTTGGAGACTGTTTGAAAATGGACGACCTCCGATAAACAGGACTAAGGTCAAGAATTTAGGAAGTTGCAGTTACAGGGAATAAGAGATCAAAGAATATCATGGTATGTGCTCATGATCGTGTTAAATTTGCTACGTTTTTCTCCGTTTCAAGTTAATTTTGTTCTTTGTTCAAACGGACCTTACGAGTTTCCGATCCCAACCCACACTCGTTCATGTGCACACAAAAATACACCGGTCAAGGTTCATAGCTAGTTGTAAAGTTGAGTTGCATTCTTTGTTGTTTGAGCTGATTTCTCTTTGATTTCTCTCTGACAATATTTGATTAACGAAATGTAGGATAACATGATTTTTTGCCCATGACAAGTGAAAGATTTAGCGTCAGACAATCTGTCATGTTTACAAGAATGGCACTGTTCTTACCGGCTGACCTTTTGAGCCTGTCGAGTTACGATTTGCGCATTCAAATATCTTCAAAAGGTGCCATCTCGTCGAATTTTTGTATAAGATTAAGTTTTAGATGGACTTTTGTTTTGTTTTTGTATTCCTTTGTCGATTTTAAGCATGTAACAAGCATTGAAGCGGTGAACGGCGGCCATTTTTTCACCCAAGAAACGTAATTTAGCACGGCAGGTGGTAGACTTGGAAATCTAAAGAATTTTCTAAAGATTTAGATTTAGAATGCGTTGGTGAATACGTACTTTAGAATTAGACTCCCAATTTAGCAAATTCTTTAGATTTAGTCTACTAGTAGTGTTGTGCCGATAGTCTCCAGCTATCGAAAGCTATCGGATTGAGCCCAAAATCGGCTACAATCGATTGTAATTTTTCACTATCGATACTATCGCTAGAGTTGTGCTGTTCTTTTGCAGGTATTTTTCAGACATTTGAATCCAAATTAAAATTCCCAATTCAAAAGTAGATATCTATTTCCTGGCATAAATAAAATTTCCAGACCATTTTCTTATTCCCTCCCATTCTCATACCATGGCTTTTAAGGAATACGACCCATCATTAGCTCTAAATGATTCGTGTAATGTCGGCTGTTTCCGCAACAACGGAAATAATCGAGCATGTTCGGATTTACGGAGATTTTTTAAAACATTTTTTGTAAATAGACTTCTACATTAGATTTGAATTTGTACGAACAGTTTCTACAACGAACCCCAGCCGATGAATTTATAAAAACGTCAAATGAAACAACAAAAGACGAAAAAATCAAAATATTTTGGCATTTAGAATGACCTCCCTTTGCAAGAACAACAACTACAGCGCACCCAGTGATCTCCCCTGAATCAGAATTACGTACCTCTGACGTAATATGTCACTGTTTGGAGGTTGATTCGCACCATAAATACTTCGTTCCATAACTGGTCACTTTGTTTACCGTAATTTGGGCTTTTTCTTTGCGAAAAGGTAAGCTTTACCTTTGCCATTTCTTTCTGTTTAACCCTTTCCCAAACAACTAGACACAAGATAAGACCAACAGATGCTTTCTCTACGCTAGGTTTGCGTGAAAAAAGAAACCAAAGACAGAAAAGAAGCAAATACTGATACAAGCAGTTGTATTCATTTTCTCTGTAGAATTTCTATTTGATTATATATTTTTGTGTTTCTGTCTCGTCTTTTCCATCTCTTTAGCTACTTATAAGGCAGCAAACATGATTCAAACATGACATCAGAAAACTGATATTCAAAAGTTGCTTGTTCACCTAACCCTTTCCCAAACAATACCTAGTTTTGGCAGAGACCTATCTTTCTTCAACATTCCTGGCTTTATTTTTTTTTTTCAAAATGTTTCTTGTGATGATAATACCGTCCTCAACTCACACTCAGACACACACATTTCTGGGGTATTTTAACAATTTTCGAAATAGACATGTATGGCTAACGATTTACATGCAGATATTATGTACTTGTAACATTTTTATTTCTACCAGTGTTAAAGTATTGAAACTTTGCACACATGTATGCTTGTGGTCAGACATGCATATATTCCTTATTAAGGATAAAGATTGGGTAAAGATTCATTACCCTTTCAAATTTCTACTTGGGTAGACTTTTTATTCTTTTCATCCTATAAAATTTCTCAATCCAACACTTTTTCGTTGAGCTATCCTGTCCACTGACAACTCTTGTTTTATAAACATTTTTGTTTATATATATGTTTTTTTAATAGTAACATTTACTATTATATAAATATTCGAATACGAACAATAAAAAAACAGTAAAATTCGTTTGGAACAATTTATTTAAGTTTAATGAACAAAGAGTGTCATTTTCCTTAAGAAATTGGGCGGTGTTAAAAAAAGGGGGTGTATTAGTCAAAGGGATTTTTTAAAATTTGTGTACGGCGAAACTGTTTAATTTTTACTTTATTTGAAAGAATATACACATAGGAAAATTATGATCTTTCTTTTGTGCCATGCATTTTGATATATCATTGGAATTAATGTTATTTAAAATTGACTATAGTTTCAGATTCGTCCGAAAAGCCTGTTGAAAGTATGGTAGCCATGTATTACAAAAGCAAAAAAAAATATTTTGTTGCTGGTTATAATTTATTTACTTGTTAGTCCATTGTTGGGGATAATATAAGCTATTGATTAGATGCAAACACTTGTGTTTATTGCTTTTAATCATGCAGTTTTTGTGTTTAAAAGCTCACTTGGGGTGTTTGGCATTTTATGATTTTGTGTGACTCTGATGCAAGATATAAAATTATCAAAATTTCACTAACGAAACGATCAAAGTTGATAAAAATTGGCAATTAGATGCGGGATATCATGCTGATTTTAAATATATATAGTTACTTATGTATCTTTATTATTCTATTGATGGGTCGTATACCTTAAGAAAGGAAAGTAGATGTAAAAGTTAATGCTAAAAATGTAAATCTAGGCAAAATATATGAGAGTATGACTTGATTGGTAGTCTGCCATTTGCTTAATCAGTAAAGTCAATCTGACATTAGCAATGACTTTTGATGGTTAGATTCCAGCATTTGAGCTGATTAAACAATATTCTTTACTAAAATATACCTCTATGTATCTCTGATATACATGTATGATCATATATATCTCATATGTTATTTGTAATTCACTAGGTTAAATTGTTGTTGTTTAAAAAAACGATTGTACAATCGATAATCAATCGGTGTGACTCTCCGATTATCGATAGTGATTTTGCTGTCCGATATACAACACTATCTACTAGTAATTCTAAAATTTAGAATGCGTTGGTGAATACGGGCCCTGGTTTTGACGCCCTAATAGAAAAGGGTTGGGAAAACATTGAGGCAAAAGAAGAAACTGCTGATAACCAGGAGTTTCTCCTTTTGCCTCAATATTTTCTTGGCTATATTATACACAAGTTCAACCTTTATTTACATCCATTTTGTCGTCTGTAGCAGCTTTTTGATTGGACAACATTAAACATTTGTCGTTTGGGAAATGGTTAACGGGAAGAAACCGGGTGGATATCGGCAGAAAAGGTTACTATGCAGTAAATTCCCGTGCCGTTAACGCCACGATTTGTATATCCTCGATTTGAGCTTTCAAAATAAACAATTGTTCCTTTGACCGCAAAAAATCTCAACGTCTGATTTATTTTAAGGACAGATCCTCCATTTATTTTCTACGGTAAGATTTTTTTTATTTTTTCTGTACTGATATTTAAATATATGAGAAGTAAAAAATGACTTAAAAACTATAGGTCACCAAGCGAATTAAAAAGTTATTGGATTTCAAGGGAGACTACTCTTGTCTAAAATTGCAAAAATGGGGTGTCACTTAAATACCCACAAAAAAGGTGTTCAAAATGACTAGGAATACATAAATAAGTCTTTATTGTGTTCAATATGTTTTATTCTGTCTAAATGGGTATCAATTTGGGAAAATTTAGTGATGATTTTGAAATTTTTAGTAAAACATTCTTTCAAAAGTAGTTTGAGTTTATTGGGGTTTTACGCCGTTTTCAACTACCAGGGTCATATCGCGGCGGCTGGAGCACCTAACCGTGGGTTCCTGGTATTTCTCGCACCAGTACAACCACAATATCCAAACCGAGCCTCCAGCTGCTCTCTCACATAGATGATTCACACCCATTGGTGAGAGACAAATGACTTTTGTCAAATGTCAGAATGGATACTGGCCGAGCCGGGGTTCGAACTCACGACCCCTGGATTGACAGACTCCGACGTAACCGACTGAGCTATCCGGGCTCGGCTCTTTCAAAAGTAGCTGAAATTGCTCTTTTTTCGCAACGTTTCCGTTAATAAAAAATACTTCAGCGGTAAGAAATTTTTCTTTTTTCGCATAGACACAGTGCTTGGTCATACATACAAAAGCAAATAAAGAAAAATATATCAAACCAAGCGTTTTTCTTAGTTATAAGTAAATTTTGGTTTACTTTTTGCAGCTTTGTCCGAAATTGCTTCATTACTTTTGTCCATTATAACTTATAACTGTCCTTATAACCAGCTTTAGATAATAAAAAGTGTCGTCTTTTGTGTCCATCTGAAGCGGACTAGCTCATAAAGACGCCACTTTGATTTTGTTGTTCCGTTTTCTGATCGCTAACGCCACATGTTTAACGTGTAACAGAAAGCGAAATGTACCATCCGAGTACTATAACACTTTAATTGACCAAACAGAGAAAATGGAAATAACCTAAAAGGGTCTTGTCATTTATCAACCGAACATTAACTACATGTAATAAATACATTTGTTGAAAAGGCCAATTACTGAAACAGCTATTTTTTCGTTATTTAGGATATGCGCATTAAGTTGCGCAGTAACAACTGGAGGATCTGTCCTTAAATAAAGTTCACTTTTGGAGGATATCATTACGTAATGCCGTTTTGCTGACGTCACGCACAACAAAAAATCATCGGAAAATTTATCAAAACAAAACAACAATGGCGGACATCTTTGCTCTTACCTCACTTCTGTTTTTCGGAGGTACATGCTGTGTGTATCTAAAGAAAATAGGTGAGGTACATGTATCATTGGGATTTAATGTTTTCATGCATTTATAGCGTCAAATTACGTATGCGTCGGTCGTTAACATCGCAGAGGCCCGCAAAATACAAGAACGGCCCTCGTGCATCTCACTCGTCCGTTTTCGTATCTATTTGACCTCTGCAAATGTTAACGACCTAAAAATGTGAATTTAGTCTTTATAACCACACTAAAATTATGCCACAAGTTTTCAAATGATTCCACAATCAGCAATTAAAAATGAAGATATATATATATATATATATATATACTGAGGGGAAAAGTTTAGCAATTTCGTAAGCTGCTTAATTTTCCATTTTCTGGGTTCGAATTGAAATGGAATTTTCAGAAAAGGATATTTTATATCTTTACAACAAAAATTCAAATTTTTGTCTGTATGTGAGACCTGACACGCCTTATCTGTGACGCAAAACAAGGTAGAGGTAGCACTATGAAAATTACACGTGGAATCAGTACCTTGTATGTTCATTATTATGGTTTATAACAGTATCACACTGTCTGTTATGCTTGAAATGAGTCCTCAACCAAAAGCCACTGGAATACGCCCAACTTACAGAAGGGAAATGCTCACAAGAGCTGTTACGTTATTGACGTCACGCCTGCTCCTATCTCCCGTCCTAAGACGGTCTCAGAGGTGTTCGATTGGCGCATGATCACACAATCTGGCTAGCCAGTCTACCGCATCCACATTCTGAAGCTGTAGAATTACTAAAAACGTGCGTAATCCTGCTTGAGGATAGTGACATACTCTAGAGTTTGAATGACAATACCACGGACATCACGCTGTCGCCTCCAGAACGGTCATTTTGAATGACGTTGGCTAGTGAGATTCATCCTTTCACAATAACGCATCCATAAATGTAAAATTCAAACGGGATTAATCTGCAAAAACGACTGGATTCTACTTCCATTTTGCCAATGGACAGTGTAACCGCCCCATGTTCAGCCTTGCCTGATTACTAAAGACGAAGTATCACCAATGTAATGTGGACGTGCACGTAAACGCAAAGAAAGAAGTTTGTTTGTCGCAGTACGGTAACAAATCCATATCTTAGTCGCAATTCCTATCAAACCGGCTAAACTTGTATTGCGTGTAAACGTTACTATGTAATTGTCCTTACATCGACTTGCTTTACGCGGCCTGCTGGAACTTGGCATCTTTTTTGCGTTGTCTAATTGGCAGTACTTTTACTCTCAAGTGAGAAATGACACCTTGACTCACACCAAAATGTTAAACAACCACTTTGAATGTCAAGTCACCAGTCAACATGCCGATTGCCTTATTTACTTGTTGTCTTGTTCTAATATAAGTCCTCGGCGACGTCCCTTTTGAATCATCTAGCAGTTTTTCGCGGTTTATCTTTCTTGACGATTTCCATTTTACTGGGATAGATATTATCGATATTCACTGCATTGCATATGTGTGCTTGTGCAATACGTGATTTTAGCGTTCTTACATCAAAGACCCTTTCGCGGGGAGAAACACGTGAACCAACATTATTTATGACGTCATCCGACGTTACCTTGACGCCCCATGACGCTTGGGCGGAGTTTCGTGACTACCTTGATCGCCAATGAACAAACAAAAATCACCCGCCCGTCTGTCGGTTTTCATTGCAATTTCATTGTCTTCAAGATATATTCATTTTACCTTCTGCGTATCAAAATCATTTTTCAATGTTCGGATATTTTTTTCAACTTCCATGGTCATTCTTTCACGCTGGAGTTGTTGCTTCGATGCATTTGTATGCATCACTAAGGGGTGGAGTTAAGCCGTGTTACACTTTTACGTGCATAAAGCATAATTACATAGAGTCTTTGTTGTGAATAAAACTTAAAATTTTAAAATAACATACTTTTAATAGTATTAGACGTAGAAAACGTTTGTAACCTAATCCATGAATTATACTAGAGGAAAGAAGAAACGCAACAACTATTTTTGTTATTTCTCTTAATTCTTTTATGTTATAGAGTCAAAGTTGTTACTGATTATTACAGGGAACTGTATCTTGATAATGATGTTTTTGTTTACGTTATAACCTGTCTTACCTGTGAAATAACGTCAAAATAGACGCTTACACGTTTCTCGTGTGCAAATCTATAAATGTCCAAACTTTACATAAAACTCTTCTGATTTGTATAGGTGCACGTCGACTCTACAAAAGGCAATGATTTTCGTTTTGATTTAATACCCCATATCATTTTGTGACTTATTCAAAGACGTCGTCCAGTAGCAATTGTGACGTTTACGAATGGAACATCTCAACCTGTAATTGCTGCTGACTTTGGTTTGTATCGGTTGACAAAATAATGCTTGAGATAACGTCTTAGAACGAATGGAACAACTGACGGTCGCCCGAAAAGCGGTCGTCAACGTCTAACGTCATGACGTCAGGACCATAACGTTTGCTTATTGTACCTACGTAAACAACTTTTCTTATCGAGAAAAACTGTTGATGCTATTCATGGACAGTACAGCAATCAAATTCAGCAAGGAATCGTCAACGTCAAATTGGATTGCGTGCGAAAACGCATTTAACGTTGATGCCAAACAGGTTTCATTTAAACGCATATTTATGGCACGTTCAACTTGTGGCCTTGACGAAAGGATGAGTGTCGATAAGGCCCTTTCCGTGACCCAGCCCGATTTTCTTCATTTTCGCCACACATGACCACTGATATATTGACCTTATGTAGGCAAAGTATCAACTTGAACGGAGCCTTAGTTTGGAAGATATATTAAATCAAAGTGGGTGGGGTAAGTCACTCAATATGCCAATATATGGTAATCAATTTCTTATACAGTTTTACTTACAATTTATATGTTAAAAACTGGTTATGCAGTGAAATGTGTGTGACATGCCCTTTATATATACGTTGTTGTTTATTCCATTGGATACCATGTACAGGAGAAAAGGGGCATTAAACATGTTTATGAATTTTTAGGATTTTTGGACGCACTAACTTTACGAAAATCCACAACAGGCTTTTATTTCTCATCTCATTGGATTTATCTTTCTGGTGGTGAATGAAGATATATAACCATAATTTTTAATTTGAAAAGTTTTATCATTGCATTTGTATATTCTGGATTACTTGCCCTTGATTTCTTGATAAAAATGCCAAAAGTTATAAGAAGTAGTATTACGTTTCTGAACCAAACATTTCTTTGTAAATCACCATAAAATAGCAATAGGAGGACGATATGAGCCTTTTTGTACACAAAAACATCAGATAATGAGGTTGCAATTGCTATCTTAACAGAGTGGGTGGGGTAATATTCTCCAAAATTAAGCGTGAAACAGACATGAATTTATCGTAGTCAAAATTGCTTGTTTAGCATTAAAATTCATTAAACATGTTTAATGCCCCTTTTCTCCTGTACATGGCATCCAATGGAATGAACAACAACGTGTATTCAAAGTGCATGAGACATATATTTCACTGCATTACCAGTTTTTAAATTGTTAGTAAAACTGTATAAGAAATTGATTACCATATGTTGGGATAGTGAGTGACTTACCCCACCCACTTTGATTTAATATATCTTCCAAACCAAGGCTCCGTTCAAGTTGATACTTTGCCTACATAAGGTCAATATATTAGTGGTCGTGTGTGGCGAAAATGAAGAAAATCGGGCTGGGTCACGGAAAGGGCCTTATTGACACTCATCCTTTAAACTTAAACTAGAAAGTCAAATGACGAACTTTTACTATGCATTGAAAAAAGTACTCGAATGAAAGTGATTTTGATAAAGACAAAAACAAAACGTATGATCAAATTTATTTGTTGTTGCGTTTCTTTTTTCCTTTAGTAAATGTGAATAAAATCGATGCAGTTCGTCTTTTGCTATACATGCATTTTACGAAAACGAGTTATATTTTTTCGTAATAACCTGTTTCAGAGAAACTAGCAATACAAATTTAAACTGTTTGGGGTATTTTCAAAGAATATATATGACAATCAATTGTCGATGACATGGCAGATAACACTAGAGCAAAAATGAAAAAAAAAACATTCTTTTATATATATTTTGTCAAGTAAATGTTAATTAACAGGGTAATCATTTGATAAAAATAAATCCTGTGAGGACAAAAATGTTATGGTCAATTTAACCCTTTCACAAACGATATTTTTAAAGTTCCTTTTTAAATCCTCTAAAGGCGACAAAAAAAGGTGACACAAAAATTTTTACATCTACAATATGAAATATTGAGACAAAAGTAGAAAATGCTGGTAATCAGCATTTTCTTCTTTTGCTTCAATATCTGTTGCACTTTTTTACCCATCAGTGATGTCGTAACCAATTATTGTTCGAGAAAAGTAGACACTGTGTTCAATCGTTTCTGGTGGATGTGATTGGCATAACGTTGAAAGCGTGGTGTATAACGCCGGTTTATTTCTTAACTTAGTAGTAGTGTCCTGTCTCAGTTTTGCGCCACAAACCGGCGTTATACACCGCGCTTTCATTGTCACGCCAACCACATCCAACGATTGGACACGGTGGAAGAGCAACGGCGATTTCATTGTACGAGTAAAACGGCATTCTAAATATATGTTGCTTAAAATCTATAGATCAGATTAAACCTAGGTAGATATAGTTTAATCGTCGTGTTTGTCCGAATTCACGTCACTGATTATTTGATAGGATTAATCCCTATTGTAATCCTTTGAATGTTTATAGTCGAGTGCGTGGTCCTTACATGTAAAAGGTAAAGACTTTCATTACTAGGTAATACTGAATGATCAATTATGCACAAGTGATGTCGCCAAAATGACATTTTGTCGTTAAGCTGACTACAGAGGTGAAATTCATATATTCTTATTTACTATTAACATATATTATAGTGTTTCGATATAACTCGAGACAGCTTTATTTTCGTCGGAAGAGTCTGTTAGTTGAGCACCCAAAAAAAATATAGAAGCATTGCATATGCAGATGTCCCAATGCCCCGACGTTGAGATAATCTAGGAACAATAGGCCTACACCAGACGTGAATTTTTTAGGCTGGTCTAAATTCAAAGATGTTGTAGACGACTATTTGAAGTAAACGAAATTGTTCATGCTTTGATCTTTCAGATAAAAACATTGTGGGAAATGAAGAGATTGCTTATCACATTTTCCACCAAGTTTTCCAAAGTTTATCTTGTGGGGCGTGTGACATCGTACTTAGGGTACATGTATCAGTAACTTTGCATTTCAGTGTAAGGTTCCGACTTTGATCCCCTGATCCAGCTCCATATTTTACTTAATTTCTCCATTAAATTTTTTACCCATGCTAGGTGTTTGTATTTATTCAGAAATCTCTTAATAAATGATGGATCATTGTCCGCCTGATGTCTAAACGACTTCGTGTTCTCATCCACCTCTTCATGACCACCCATCTCAATGCTTTGAGAGGAATCTTGCACGGTAGACCCAGTTTGATCGCCATCAGCTTTTAACTTTCTACTTTTATTGTCTACTGCAACATTGTTTGTATTGGCATCACTGTTTCCTAGATCAGAGACACCTTGTCCTTCAATATCTGAATGCGTGTGCGAAAACGTCCTTTCGGGTTTGTTTTCTGGTCTCGCCGGTTTGGCCTCTGTGTCAAGACATCCCCCTATATTTGTAGCTTTTACATCAACTCCCGATTCATCTTCTCGGGACAAGCCAGTATTCTCCTCGATCGGATCTAGTGACGAGTAAGGGGTAGTTTTCGGAGCATTATATTTTGTTCGCTTTCCTTGATTTACTCTACAATTCTCTGGCCGTGATCGTGAGGGCGAGGGTGGTGGTGTCGTATGGTAAAACCCTGATCCGGACGCAGACACGTCGATCATTTTTAAGTTTCCTGTCGCCGTTTTGACATCACTGCCAGGTCTAGCTGATTCAGGTTCTTCGGGTATGTCTGGAACTCTTTCGGTATACATTTTAAGTGACTCGGGACTAACTTTATCTGGGAAACGCGTTTTCCAGATGTGTTTTTTAATTTCTTTGTGTAAATCAGATTCGTATGAAGGTCGTATAATCTTTTCATCCATTAAATGTTGAAGTATAGATTCTACTTGGCGATTCAAAATTTCTGACGAACCTTTATTGTTTATGAAAAGAATGCGATCCCCACATTGTGAAGCGAGTTCCCTTAAAGAGGGATGTGTATTTACACCACGCACATATTCTATTGCATCCTTTTCGTCATCGCAGTTTGTAATAAGTAAGTGAGTGTAGTCTCTTATACCGTCTCCAAACCTTTCGCTGAAAAGCTCCTGTGTTTTCTGAAGCTCGTCAGTGAACTTTTCGCCTAACTTCAAAACAAACAAGAGTGCATCAATGCCGGGAATGGTGGTAAAGACACACTTCATTAACATTTTTCGCAAATGGTCTTGGCTAATGTCTCCCCTCAAATCCGTGTCGAAATAGCCAGGCGTGTCCGTCACTCGAACAATCCATCCAAGTCGTATTCTTTGCTAAAATGATAAAACAATTTGAAATAAAACGGATAAAAATCACCCGAAAGATGATAAAACATAATTCTATATTAAATTATATAATGATCAATTAAGGTAGTCCATTCCTAATGAAATTCACGCGATATCGGAATTTTTCGTGCGACATAGTTAACATTCGGCGGTGGACGCTCCACCTACGAATGTTTATGATGTCGTCCAAGTAATTCCGATGTCGCGTGAATCTGATAAGGGGCGGCTACCTTGACTGTCCAAATACATTAATTGATAATGCTTACCCGGGTAACTGTTTCTTTTGTACACGAAAGGGATGAAGGAGAGACATCAAACACATTTTTCCCCAAGAAGTGAATTGCCAGTTGAGCTTTTACCGTGTCCCGTCTTTCCAATTAATAAAATCCGTAATTCTGGTAAGGACCCACCTGAATTAAGAGAAAAGAATGATATTAGGTTCAATATCTCTTTTTTTCTATGATTAGTGAAAACATGTAGGCTCTAAGAACCAAATCGTCGCCTCGTTCTTAGGTTGCGCTAACTACCAAAAACACTTTTCCGAGAAAATCGACTTTAAAGGTTGAGACCTTCATAACTTTTTTATCTTTGCTTGAAATTGACCCAAATTTAGCATGACAGCCAGAAATAACCTTATCTATCCATATGCGCAAGTTAATAAGAAACGATTGAGCCTTATTACAGAAAAATCATTATTTCTGTTTGGAGATAGAGCAAATTCTGTCATTTTCAAACACACTTTTCACTTTTAAAGGAGATAGATCAAAATTACTCAGAAAAACACCATTTGCTATAAAGGCCCACCGTACGAATCATAAAAAAGACAAATTGTCGTTTTGCCGTAGAAATGGGACAGCGTATGCGGTGGTATTACGAACCAGTGGCCTTTGTTCTCGATAAAGTAAAAAAAAATATCCGAGTACAAATTGATTTCAACTTTTTATGGCATTGTAAAGGATACAGACTCTCGTCTTCATAGATTTAAATTGCAACAAATTCATATCGTTTTCGTTCTAAAGAAATATATTTTGCTTTTTATAATGGCTACATGAGTGATAGTCGAAAAAATTCTACTTGTTGAAGCACTTGTGTGCCAAAATCAATTTCAATTACATTTTTTAAAAGATTATCCAGCCATTCTACCCATCGAGGACTGGTAATTAGAATACAGGCACACATATAGTGTTATTGTGAACGGCCTTTGATTAAAATAGCATTTGAAATTGTTAACGATTGACTTGCTAGCATATATGTACTTACATATTGTCAAAATCTTCAATAGAAATCGATTGTTCACATCTTGTTATCAGAATTCGTGTTTGTGTCACATAACAGATCACGTGGTTTTATTCTTATTTTCATTGGACGAGAGACGAGATAGCTCTATTTCCTGGACATGGGATAAAATTCGGATCAACTTGAAGAAAAAATCAGGAGATAGAGCAATATACATCAGCCATTTCTCAAGAACCAGCCCGCCAATCGACGATATCTGGTGTTCAGGAGATAGAGCATAAAAATACGAACACAACGATACCAAATATAGGATTTTTGTAAAAATGGAGTTAGCGCACTCTAAAAACGAGGCGACGAAATGTCGAAAACTATTAAAATTTCTAGTCAAAACTTGGATCTACTATTACAATAAATTCAGGCCAGTGGAGCGTCTCAAGCCCTTCAGGGCTTTCTACTTCTATTTTTGACTGGCACAAGCGTGAATATTTAATGCGTAAAAGTGACTATAATGCCATAAATCAATCTGAGGTGGAGCAGAAGTAAGGAAACGCCTTTCGAATACTTTAAGACTTTTGTCAAAAACTTTCCTTACGTTTGTCGGAAGCCGTTCTTGTTGAAAGTTTGAATATTGGCTGGCTGGCATTTATTTAACAAATCATACCAAGACTAGAGATCTGATAACCTTGGGACCGTGTGATTTCATTGAAATCTTTCCGATCCAGAAAGAAATATTCCCTGTACTCGCATAAAATTCAAATTTCTATGAGAATGAAATGCATGACAACCGAAGGCCAAGCATTCAACACGAACGGCTCTCGTGCATTGGTTGTGGCGATACAACAAACGTACGGACAGTTATTGATAAAAGTCTAACCCGATCAGAGAAGCATTTTCCTAAATGTTCTCCGCTAAGACCGAATCTTGCGGCCACAGGTAATGTGGCACAAGTCCTTTGGGTTGCAAACCGTTTAATTGTGGTCTTTGAAACCTGAATTTATACAATGAATACATCTCCCATCGTAAAATGATCAACGTGATATTCAGCACTTTGAGGAATGCGATACATTTGAGTTATTAATGTCGTCATAATAGTGTTATCATCCAATGGACCAAAATCATCAGTTATAAACAACCTCCAATAATTCTTTAATATTTAAGGAATGAATGCAATATTTTTTTTTAGCTCACCTGAGCTCAACGAGCTCAAGGGGAGCTCTTAGGGTCAGTCACTATCCGGCGTCCGTCGTCCGTTGTGCGTTGTGCGTCGTGCGTCGTCAACAATTTCTTTAAACATCTTCTCCTCCTCAACCACTGGGCCAATTCTTTCCAAACTTGGCAGAAATGTTCCCTTGGTGACCCTTTTCAAAACTTGTTCGTGAATTTTTGATTCATCAAAAAATGTGGGCGTGGCAGGGCGGGGCTTATCAGACTTAAAGAAATCATTAGGAAATTCTTCAAAAATCTTCTCCTCCTCAACCATTGGGCCAATTCTTTCCAAACTTAGCAGAAATGTTCCTTGGGTGACCCTTTTCAAAACTTGTTCATGAATTTTTGATTCGTCAAAAATTGTGGGCGTGGCAGGGCGGGGCTTATCAGACTTAAAGAAATCATTAGGGAATTCTTCAAAAATCTTCTCCTCCTCAACCACTAGGCCAATTATTTCCAAACTTGGCAGAAATGTTCCTTGAGTGACCCTTTTCAAAACTTGTTCGTGAATTTTTGATTCGTCAAAAATTGTGGGCGTGGCAGGGCGGGGCTTATCGGACTTAAGAGAAATCATGTGAAAAATCTTTAGAAATCAATTATCAGGCCAATTAGAATCAAGCTTGGCAAAAATGTCCCTTGAGTGACTGTTTTCAACACATGCTCATGAATTTTTGATTCGTCAAAAATTGTGGGCGTGGCAGGGCGGGGCTTATCAGACTTCGAGAAATCGTAAGATAATTATTCAAAAATCTTCTCCTCCTTAACCACTGGGCTAATTATTACCAAACTTGAAAGGAATGTCCCTTGGGTGACCCTTTTCAAAACTTGTTCGTGAATTTCTGATTTGTCAAAAATTGTGGGCGTGGCAGGGCGGGGCTTATCGGACTAGGAGAAATCATGTGAAAAATCAATGGGGGGTATGATCACTTTCAGTGATATTCTAGTTTACAATAATTTAATTTGACATAATACTGACATATATATTTGTTTACAACAAAATTTATATTGTACACAATCAAATACACGAAGAATTCAGGTGAGCGATATCAGTGCCTTTCAGGCACTCTTGTTTTTCATGCAGGTATGAAAAATAAAATCTAATCACACTGTATGAATCCTTATAATTTATTATTTCACACCCGAAAATAGTAAACCAATCAAATCACCCCATTCGTACCACGTGAGTATACAATACCTAGAACCGTATTGTACGCACGAGATAATTGCGTGGACGCACGGGGTTCTCGATATTCCAAAGCGGCTAGATCGATATTGTACGCAATCTCCTTCGCAGTTATCTCCCCTGAATTGGGATTGGGGAGATCTCTGCCGGTGTAACGTAGTAAAGTGACCCCCATAGAATTCTGACCCCCCGGTCACTATCTTATATAGAATTCTGACCCCCGGTCATAATACTATGACCGGGGGGTCATAGTATTATGACCGCCCCACACGTAGAAAAGTGACTCCTCCCGTAGAATTGTGACCCCCGATAAAATATCGACCCCCTTCCCCACATTCACACCAAACATCTTTCTCTAATATAAACCCAACTATAGTACCCGTACAACATAATTATCTCCATCGATAGACATCGGAGGTGCAATGGCACTCGTCCGTGCATGCGTCTGTCCGTACAGAGTGTTTTGACCGCAACTTTCCATACATTATCGGGCGAACCCCATTCAAGCTGGCTGGTTAGACGCGTCAACCGCATCTGAATTGATTTGATTTTTTGGAGTTTAATGCTGTATCCAACTGCTATGGCCATATTGCGGCGGCTGGAGCACCTAATATGGATTCCTGGTATCTGAGCTTAATGGGGTTTTACGCCGTTTTCAACTGCCAGGGTCATATCGCGGCGGCTGGAGTACCTACCCATGGATTCCTGTTGTTTCTGAAACCAGTACTACCACAACACCCTTACCGAGCCTCGAGCTGATCGCCCACTTAGGTTAACGAGTTCAAACCCATTGGTAGGTGACAATGTTGTCAGAAAGGGTATTAGCCGCGGCCGGGTATCGAACCCGGGACCTCTCGAATGAGAAGCAAATGCGCTACCAACTGCGCTAAGGCCGCGGCCTGTCCTGGTATTTCTCGCACCAGCACTAAGATCTGGATCTTATTTTTTATTTAAAATTAATCTTTGTCATGTTTTGTGTGAAAAAACATGATTTGAAATAAAGAGGTCATTTAACATGTCTTTGTACAATACCGAATTCTATTGGATTCGTACTTTACAGAACCAGTCTATATTTAGACTCGCCTATCGGCTCGTCCAAATATAGCCTTGTTCTGCAAAGTACTCATCTAATAGAATTCAGTATTGTACAAAGACATGTTAAATAACCTCATAATATTCTGGGATTTAACAAAACACGATTTTTAACCCCATTTTGAGGTAAAAACAAAAAATCCTTCTTATTTCCCATCTGATCTGAGCCTAAATATGTCGCGTATGAATACACGTTATTTGGGTATTTAGAAAAAATGGCCGCCATTTTGTTTAAAATTTTTGAAGTTAGCACAAAATCAAACATTAAACTGAGCTTTGAAGCGTCAAATGAGACCATGATAAAAGGGTAAACACTCGTTCTCAGAATAGGACGTCGATTTCTAAAAAAGGCTGTCTTCGCTATAAAAATATTCATAAAAAATAGAAAATCATCAATAGTTAAAAATAAGTTTGCATACCTTCAATATCATTTATAGTACAAATAAAAAATGGGTAAAACTCATCATAGTATACAACTGTATGGATTTGGGCAATCCATATTTATACCAAGGGGTCGATTTTTCGCCTGTCCCCGCGCTGTTCGTTGGTGATTTGAAGCTTTTATGGGCAAGTTGGCAAAATGCAATACAAAAAAGATATTTTCGAAACTGATAAATGGTTATGTGCCAACGTAAAAATAAGCAATATTTCACTAATTGAGGTAAAAAGAAAAAAATATCCGCAATAATATTTTGTCCCCGAATTTAGGTAATCTACGTTAAGCACCATTTAAAAAAATAATAAATAATTCAAGAACTCCTTTTAAACACTGATTATCAATGAAATTAGCATCTTAAACAAGCATTTGAATAATCAGACTGCAATATAGACACGCATGTGTTCCATGTTTTGTTTAAAATTACAATTATGCAACCAAGGTACGACCGTTGTTTTAAGCTTGTAATTTACGTTAGTGGCATTTTCCCCATACTAGAAGAAATAGAAAAACAAACAATATAGTAGGAAGTAGGCTTCAACTTGAGGAGGAAATAGGGGTAATAAATAATTCTTTCATATCTTTTCCGAATTGTCAATGGAGAAAAGTTTCCTATGCAGTAATTTACGTTATGTAAGCTACGTTAGTGAAAAACACGAAATTCGCTGTTTTGAGCCCGATAGAGAGATTTATTGGTTGTTAAACTGTAGAATATACATACAGAGTCTGAAAAAATCATGTTCCTTGTTTCATTGCTCAACATGTCAGTCTCGTGGAGTGTCATTAGAAGTATGTGACGGGCGGCAGAATTCGAGGTAAGTTACATGTTTTTAAAGAATTTCCACAATTTCTTTACGGTTTTATTAATTTTCATACTATGAAGGATATATGGATACAAAAACTGTATAAGTTGTTTTCCAAATTGTGGCAACATACCTGATTAAAGCACACTTATTAACAAAAACTTTGAATTCGTGTTAAGAATTCTTGACTTACCCTCTAATATCTATAGTCCATTATTACAGAAACCTAAATGTAACCCTTAAAGAAATGTGGATTGTTTTCAAATTTAAAAGCACAATAATTGTCTGACATGTTTTATTTGTAATTTCACTCAAAAGATTGAAATGGCCTGTTGTGCAAAAAGGCGATAACGTAGCTTTCAAAAATGGATATATATCTGCTCTACACGTCTACCAGTATATCTTTAAGATATCATAGCATGTTAACCTATGTTATCATGGGCTTTAGATGCCGAATTTCTAAATCTACTCGCTTACATATGGATTTTCCCCGTGGAATCAAAGTAATTAAACTCGACATCTTAACGTAGATTACCAAAGTAGAAAACGTAGATTACAAATCAAATTTTACGTTTTAAAAGTGTCACATTGCACAAGTAACATTAATTGTTACTTATTTTTCACTGTTTTAATGCCCTTGAACGAAACGGTTTGCGAAAATACTTAAACAAAAGACAAAAAATGCTGCTTTTCAGTTTTTTCTCTCTCTTTGAATAATTATTTTCTAAGCTATATTTCACATTAATTCATTCAATATCCACACCCACGTTGCCATCAACAGAATCGTTTGAATTTCAAGGCTGAGTGTTTGCTGTTTGAGAAATTGTCCCTGTTGACCAGCTGTTGGTTAAGCTTGATGGCATTGTACGCAGAATCATTCCACAGTGTGCCATATGTCGAGGTTGTCGCAGATACACTATTCTTGGAGAGTGCATTAACAAAATAAATTTAGACACTTAAATGTTCTGCCTCAATGTGTACATTAATATGAATGCGTTCGTTTCTTTCTTTCATTTTTTGATATTTTGAAAACAATATTCATTACAAAAATAAAGATCCGCGCAAATTTGACTTTTGCATCACAGAGACTTTATAATTATTATATTCACCAAAATAATATTAAATCATATAACATACGCATTCTGAATATGGATAATAAAGGGACATTTTAGGCTGGTCTAAATCTAAACCCTATTTGAAGGTGAAACAAATGTTACTCAAAACAGATAGTGTGCTATTCATAATATAGAAACTTTTCAGGAAAAGGAGAAAATGCTGAATATTGGCATTTTCTTTTCCGTCATCTATTTCTTGCTTTCCATTCTAGAGGGTGATCAGAACCAGGATTTCGGAGAAAAGGGGTATTATTCTTTGTGTATGATACCCTTTCTTTTCGCTTGTGCACATCTAAAATTGTTTCGAAAATTTACAAGGAATATTTTTCAAAAATCATTATACCTATTTAATAAAAGGTTTTGATATTCAGAAAAGAATCGTGAAAGTTAAAACACTATCGTGGAGAATTTCAGTCTATAATTTTAAAGTTGTTACTGTTCTTGTTACTGTCTACGGTAAATATAGTTTCCCTTAGACATTTTTACATTCATAAATGTCTGAAAACTTCTTCCCAGATATTTTTAGCATATTTATAGTCTTTTCCTTGGCACCCTACGGTTTGTTAAGCTCAAATAAGTCATTTATAATTTGGTGTAATCTACTCTATGTCGTGATTTAATCTACGTTATGAAGAGGACAGGCAATTTTGAAAGTAAATTTTCGCAAACAATCTCAAATAATGGATACTTTTCATATCTGTTTAAATAGTAAATTACATTTATTACAGGATTACAGTTGTAGATCGACAACTTTATAATTTTTTATCTTCTTTTATTTTTAGTTTTGAAAGAATGGGTATTTTCACCGTCGACAGACCTATCAAAATGACCATTTAAAGACTGAGAATGGAAATTCAGAATAAAAAATAACAAACCCTTTCAGTTAGAATATCAAGAAATATGATAAAATCATTTCTTACAGTAAAATGTAAAATAATCCGTAAAATATTGTCAATTATTTACTCATAACGCAGATTACACTTAATTTGTACCAGAGTTAAAAATAGTATTGCAAAAAATAGAAATCATTGTATTTGAGTCCTGATGTTTCGCATTATTGTTCATAAATGTTTGTTCTACGGAATTAAAAAGAAAAACAACGGTTTTGAAGAAGTTCATTTTTGCTCAATTTGCAAATTGGAATCGACGTCCTATTCTGAGAACGAGTGTAAACGAAGTGAATACAATTAAAATCTTCTAGTCTATGATCATTCCAAATGACCAGTCTAAAACAAGGGAGATTACTGTAAATGAGTATGACAGCTTCTGACAGAGAGAAAACAAACAAACGAGCAAAAATACAGAAACAAACAGAAGAAACTAATGAATTGCAGGTGTTTTAAGCACGGAGGATAATCGCCATTGATCGGATCGCATCTTTATCGTATTCTGTGATGTGTCTTTGGGTTGCTTTGACCAGACGGGAAAAATTAGTCTGTGTCGAGTGTCAGACTTGAATATGTCTCTAGTCTAAATACAATTTCAACGTATTCAGCAGTAAGATCTCATGCTCCCGTCAATGGATATTGGATAATGGATGAAAATCATGAAAGGGTAAGGTTAGTTCTCTGTTGATTGTTCATGATTATCTATTTTTTACAGATAGGTCTAGGTATGTTCCAGCAGCGAGTGCAACTGTTCAAGTGTATCCCATGAATGTGCATGATTCATTCATGTTTCGTTGGTTCATTGGTTTTTGTTTTTGTTGTTTTTCTTTCTTCAAATTCTCATATTTTTGTATTTTTCTATAGCCGTTACATTAAGTAAAATCTGATTCAGATGCAGGGTTTCACTTCTAGACTTTTAGGAAAGGTAGATGGTGTGTTTTACAGGAAAATAGTCCCGTCAAAAAAAAATTCATGGAGTTATGAAAAAAATCAACCAATCAGAACGCTCGTATTTCAATGAAATCAACTAATATTTAATTATTTGACCCTGTTGAAAATGATTTGAAGCCTAGAAAACCGCCAATGATATTTTGGGTGTGTTGGTACTTTTAAATATCTGCAGAATCCGCTGTGTAAACCAATTGGTAAAACAACTTTAAAATGTAAAGTTTTAATATGCTCAAGCTTTGTTTATAAACATCAGATTATCTTGGGATCACTATATTAAACCATTTTGTTAACACGTACTACTGTTTCTTTTTTTACTGCATGTTAGCGGGAAAAACGGCTCTTTTTACGCCTTATCGAAGTCTAAATTAAGCATGGCATCAGTTCTTTCTCTTTGTATTCTCTTCAATTGTTCAAACCTAGGGTAAACGCAAAAGTAACGGGACATTCTTTCTTTTTGTTAAGGAATGAATGCAATTTTATTTTTTTTTTCATGCAGGTATGAAAAATAAAATCTAATCACACTGTATGAATCCGCGAAGCTCGGATTTTAATGAAATCAACTAATATTAAATCATAACTCGGTATAGACAATTTCTGCTGAGGTTCAAGACAAATTGACATTTTTTTTTTCAGATGGCAGTTTGGCAGGCTCTTAAGGTATCCGACCCCTCAAAAGCACCAAAGAGCCAGAGGCGAAATTTGAAAAGTGCAAATAATTCATAAACTGGGTTATATTTCCATTCCAAATACAAACATAAGAATTTTGTATGGTTTAGAATTTTGAATTAATGCATTCTCATGGAAATATTTGACATACACTGACCACATAAAGTAACGCAACATTTTCAAATTTCAGTATTTCTATTTTTTAACAAACCAGGACCTAAAATGGTACTTTCTATAGTTCGCAAGGAAGGTTTATGATAGTTCTTGTTAATAAAATATTTGAATTTCCAACGAACATGTCAGAATTACATCCCTTTATTATTTTACGCTAAACACGTCCTAAGGTCTTGTAAGTTACCATCTCAAGTAAGACAATCAAGTGCTCTTAATCCTCTAACAAACCTGGTTTTACTGAACGAACAACCCGTCAGGATGAAAACTAAGTTTCTATCACATTAAATCGGTTTTAAAAATGGTGACAATGTGACGAAGGTATCAGTTGTATATGAATACAAGAGATGATTATAACCACGAACTTGTTTGTGACTTTTGAATCTACACCATATGTCTTTGGGATGAATTTTTTGTCTGTAAATGTCTCAGCATTTTTATGATGTTTTGTTTACTGTTTGATGAAATATATCATATGATGTCAAAACAAAAATATCCACAAATTTATTAAAGGGGGACGAGCTAGGCTTTCGAAAATGCAAATGGCACAATAATTACGAACCAGAAATAATGTATGAAATTACCAACCTGAAGGTGTAGATCTCTTATCTCCATTATTAGCACTCACCAAGCTTTATTAAGTTTTAAAAACCAAATCAATGAATAACATGCTGTCAGTTTTGTTTTGTCCTTGTTTTTGTTTTGTAACGGTTAGATATGCCCAACCTTCAAAAATTAATTACGTCAGAGGTACGTCATCTGTGCTCAGCGAGATTCAACACACCGTTTAACCGGCTGCGTCGAAAGTTTGAGAAGACAGATTCGGTATCTGATGTCATGTGCATGTTAGGTCAAATGAATTTACTTTTATAGATAAACGAAAGGATCTTTGGTATTCTATAGTTGATAAATACGCGTAATAATGTCCAGTGCTTGTACAAAATAAACCTTTTCACGTATCTCTCGCAAATAAGGTCACAGTCATCGACACAGCCGGTTCACACCGTACAACCGGCTGCGTCGAAGACAGATGAGAGTCGTCGAAGACAGATTCGGCAACTGATGTCAGGTGCACGGTAGGTCAAATTAATTAATTCTTATAAATCAACGAACGGGTCTATGGTATTGTATAGTTGATAAATACACGTGCAAATGTTCAGTGCTTCTACAAAATAAACCTTTCCACGTAACCCTCGCAAATAAGGCCACAGTCATTTATTATTTCGGAGGTTTCCCACAAAAAGTTACCAAATTTGACTTCGTGCTCGAATATTTCGCATATCTCTCTATATGTACCAGTTTAACTTGTATCCGATCACAGTTTAACCATCCAACGATATTTCTTCCAAATTTGAAATCATAATTCCAAACAATAAACGAACTTTGGGTCCTGAAAGACGACATGTAGTCCAAAAAATGTTGCCTCTGTGGACAGATTCGAATTTACTGAGTTGCTGGAGAAGACAGATAGGGAAGTATTTGATTGTCGACGTCGACAGATATGCATTGACTTATACACAGAAAAAAGTGGTTATTTCTAATGTCGGATTCCAAATAACATATGGAAACAATATAGATTGACATATATGCATATACATACCATATTCTTTCAATGGAATCCGGGACAATAGGTGAAACTTTTCTGGAATTTGTGGTACTTTTTTAGACTAAATCATCAACCCCCAACTCAATATTCCGGTTGTATTTATACAACATTGGTTTATAAACATTGGTTAGCGCTAACCAAATGATTATATACCTGTTTTGGTTAATTTACTTTGTTGTTATAGGGATATCTAACCAAAACATGTGTTTATCTCTTTGTCAGAGCTAACACAAGTTTTTTTTACAATTGGGCCCAAGTGTATACATTGTATTTGTATTTTGTTTCATCGTTGTGACAATGGAATTGACCATTTATTGAGAGGAAACAATGTATGGTATTACGTGACACAAAAATTCAAGAATTTCTTCAATAATTATGATCACTGAAGAAACCCTTAAGGGCGAAACGTTGGACAGAAATTAAAGAAAAAATGTAAATAATTGTGTTTGTGTCGAGATTTTTAATCGTTCAATAATTATGGCAATACTTGACCGATGAGAAAATAGTTTGAAGCTGGGAAGGCGGAAATACGCCAGAGGTTAGCTGGAAGTGGATATTAAAAAAAGTAGCTGCTAAAAAGTTATCGACAACGGTAATGAGTTAGAAATCGCAAGTGCCTAGAGGCATTTATAAACTTATTCCATTTGTATAAACCAAGTTGTCCTCCATTTTGCATGTTGCATACCGTTTAGGCGATGCTGGACGAAAATACTCTTCAACACTAGAAATATGAAAGGTCACGAAAACCGATCAACTTTACAAAAAATGCCTATTTACCGTGCGTTTTACAGTCATTGTATTTTCAGCTTTTGTTCAATAAATATCTACGAAAATGAGATTTCTGTAGACTAAATAGGTAAGATTTGTGTGATTCGGCCTAAATTTGCAGGGTTATTCCTTATGTTCCCCATCGTTTATCCGGGACGGTAAGGGTATCGACAAGAGGGTCATGATGGCATTGTATCGCCCCACTACCTTTTAGACTCTAGACGTGTAAACTACGAAATTCTTCAAAAAATCTATTAGAGTTCTATCCTAAGAAGAATCATGTTCACCACAATGAAATACAATAAATGGTTATGTATTTTAATTTTTTTTAAATTATACTATATGTTTCATATAGCTAAACAATAAGCACATTTGTTTCACCCGATCATTGTTTTTTCTATGAATCTAATGGAGAACTGTACATTTGGAAGGAGTTTGAAATAGATTAATGCAAGGAAAATTCGTGTGAAATTTGGTTGAAATTGGTCCAGCAGATTTGGAGCAAAAGATTTCAAAGATTTTTCAAAAAGTTAAATTATTTTTAAAATCAATTAAAATTTAAGTTCTAAACGTATTTACTTTTTGAAAAGATTTGAAAGAGATGCATGCAAGGAAGATTCCTGTGAAGTTTAGTTGAAATTGGTCCAGTACTTTGGGAGAAGAAGATTATCAAAGATTTTTCGAAAAATTGAATGAATTCATTTGATTGAAATTTAAGTTCTACACGGAAGGAATCTGGAATAGGTTTATGCAAGGAAGATTCTTGTGACAGTTGGTTGAAATTGGTCAAGTAGTTTTGGAGAAGAAGATGTTTAAAGAAAAAGTTGTACGGACGGACACACTCATGGCGGACACAGGGCCATGACATAAGCCCATAAGCCTGATGGCGTTCGGCCAGTGGAGCTAAAAGCCAGTCAATCCACGATACATTTTCATTTCGTTTATAATATTCAAAAGCATGCGTTTCATTTAATCAACGGGAAATGGCATAATTATCTCACTAAAACAAATACTTGATGTTTGGGTTTTTTTTTTGTTTGTTTGTTGTTGCTGTTTGTTCGTTTGTCGGTTTTTATGGAGGAGAGAGGTGTCACGCATCCTTTCTCTGTATCGGCGATTCATCAAATCAATTTTATACACCTATAACTAATTAGCAACGATTGCATAAGTCAATGCATATCTGTCGACGTCGACAATCAAATATTTCCCTATCTGTCTTCTCCTGCAACTCCGTAAACTCGAATCTGTCCACAGAGGCAACATTTTTAGCTCACCTGAGAACGAAGTGCTCAAGGTGAGCTATTGTGGTCGCTTTTTGTCCGTCGTCCGTCCGTCCGTCCATCTGTCCGTCCATCTGTCCGTCCGTTCACAATTTCTTTCAACATCTTCTCCTCCTAAACCATTGGGCCAATTTTGACCAAACTTGGCAGGAATGTTCCTCGTGTTATACTTTTCAAAACTTGTTCGTGAATTTTTGATTTGTCAAAAAATGTGGGCGTGGCAGGCAGAAAGGGGCTTATCAGACTAGAAATCATAAGAAAATTCTTTAAAAATCAACCATTGGGCCCAATTGAACCAAACTCGGCAGGAATATTCCTTGAGTCACTCTTTTCAAAATTTGTGCACAAATTTTTATATTTGTCAAAAAATGTGGCCGTGGCAGGGAGAAAGGGGCTTATTAGACTTAGAGAAATCATTAGAAAATTCTTTAAAAATCAACCATTGGGCCAATTTGAACCATACTTTGCAGGAATGTGCCTTGAGTCATTCTTGTCAAAATTTGTTCACAAATTTTTTCATTTGTCAAAAATTGTGGCCGTGGCAGGGAAAAAGGGGCTTATCAGACTTAGAGAAATCATTAGAAAATTCTTTAAAAATCAACCATTGGGCCAATTTGAACCATACTTTGCAGGAATGTGCCTTGAGTCATTCTTGTCAAAATTTGTTCACAAATTTTTTCATTTGTCAAAAATTGTGGCCGTGGCAGGGAAAAAGGGGCTTATCAGACTTGGAGAAATCAGAAGAAAATTCTTTAAAAATCAACCATTGGGCCAATTTGAACCATACTTGGCAGGAATGTGCCTTAAGTCATTCTTTTCAAAATTTGTTCAGAAATTTTACATTTGAAAAAAAAAAACCATGGCCGTGGCAGGGATAAAGGGGCTTATTAGACTTAGAGAAATCATAAGAAAATTCTTTAAAAATCAACCATTGGGCCAATTTGAACCAGACCTTGCAGGAATGTGCCTTGAGTCATTCTTTTCAAAATTTGACCACAAATCTTTTTATTTGTAAAAAATTGTGGCCTTGGCAGGGAGAAAGGGGCTTATCAGACTTGGAGAAATCATAAGAAAATTCTTTAAAAATCAACCAATGGGCCAATTTTAAGCAGACTTTGCAGGAATGTTCTTTGAGTCTCTCTTTTCAAAATTTGTTCACAGTTTTTTTCATTTGTAAAAAACTGTGACTGTGACAGGGAGAAAGGGGTTTATTACACTTGGAGAAATCATAAGAAAATTCTTTAAAAATCAACCATTGTGCCCAATTGAAGCAGACTTTGTTGGAAGGTTCCTTGAGTGACCCTTCTCAAAACTTTTTCGCGGATTTTTGATTCGTCAAAAAATGTGGGCGTGGCAGGGAGGAAGGGACTTATCGGACTTAAAGAAATCATAAGAAAATTCTTTAAAAATCAACCATTGTGCCCAATTGAACCAGACTTTACTGGAATGTTCCTTGAGTTACTCTTTTCAAAATGTGTTCATAAATTTTTCCATTGGTCAAAAAATGTGGGCATGGCAGGGAGAAAGGGCTTATCAGACTTAGAGAAATCATAAGAAAATTCTTTAAAAATAAACCATTGGGCCAATTTTCTATTTCCCTTATCTGTTGCTCTCAGGCTGGCCCCATGTTTATCTTATGTAAACAAATAAAGGATTAGCTTTAGCTTATCAGATGGTAATCTTTCACTAAATTCTATCAATCACAGACAAAATCTTGTTAATTGAGCCTATCATAAATGATCAATCTCTAACAGATCAGTATGCTTTGAAAATTAGCCCTATGTTGTATATTGCGAAATCATGAAATAATTGTTGAAAATTAACTAACTCAACAATTGTGCTAATTCATACCCAACCTTACAGGATCGATTGGAACAAAATTATTTCTTAATTGTTTCCAAACAGAAAGTCATTATAAGTTTCATGCCTTTAAATTTGACAAAATTGCCATTATCACTCTTGTCATCTTGATTCAGGTGAGCGATTTAGGACCATCATGGTCCTCTAGTTTGGACTACATGTCGTCTTTCAGGACCCACAGTTCGTTTATTGTTTGGAATTACGATTTCAAATTTGGAAGAAATATCGTTGGATGGTTAACCTGTAATCGTATACAAGTTAAACTGGTACATATAGAGAGATATGCGAAATATTCGAGCACGAAGACAAATTTCGTAACTTTGTGGGAAACCTCCGGAATAATAAATAACTGTGGCCTTATTTGCGAGGGTTACGTGGAAAGGTTTATTTTGTAGAAGCACTGAACATTTGCACGTGTATTTTTCAACATTACAATACCATAGATCCTTTCGTTGATTTATAAGAATTAAATAATTTGACCTACCGTGCACCTGACATCAGTTGCCGAATCTGTCTTCGACGACTCTCATCTGTCTTCGACGCAGCCGGTTGTACGGTGTGCGGTTGTACGGTGTGTTAATACCGCGGAGGTGTGTCTTGTTGACCTTGACATTGTCTCGTTTTGAAGTAAAAATAGAATGTGTATACACGCTTGTAAAGGATTGATCTATAGCAAAGGAAAGTTGGTTATTCGCCGTGATTAAGGTTTGTATGCATTGCAAATTGTTTTTCCATGCACAAATATGAATATCCGAACAGTTCGGAAGCATAAAAACCTAGCATGTGCCCCTTTAACAAGTTTTGAAATATTTGATATTGAATGAGTGTTGCGTTACTTTATGTGGTAAGTGTAAATGTTTAAAAATACCTCCCTTGCATATGAATATAGAGAGAAATAACATTTGTAAATTATTTTCTTATTGAAGCATTATTTTGAAATCCAGCATGGTGAATCAACTTATGTGAAGTGCATATACAAGTGTGTGTAATTTGATGCATTTCCTATGGCTAGAAAGTGGTGATTTTTTCAGGGTCTGTAAACCTTAAGATACCTTACGAATTACGGGCGTAACAAAGCTTTATCTCGATGACTTAGCGCGAAACGGTTGTAACTGCCGATAAATATATAGACAGTTACAACCGTTTCGCGCTGAGCCATAACTCTGCTTTTGATAAATTTGGAAACAAAGCAAAAGAAAAGATACCTTCATATACTCAACATTGGAACTCAATATTGGAAGGTTCCAAAAATTTCAAATGGACTATTAATTTAATAGGGACACGCAGAAATCCGAGTCTTCTTTAATGAAAATTCGCTCTTTGATATTTGGATGTCGCTATTTACACAAATAGCGACATCCAAATATCAAAGAGCGAATTTTCATCAGAGAAGACTCGGATTAGACACGCAGGTGAGTTGATTCGAGGCCGAGCCAACTCTACACCGTGTTTCTATTGGTTGCTTGCTTCTATAAGCTTACTATAAAATTTGATTGAGCAGGCTAAATACCAAATAGATGATTATCTATTTATGGGTACTCGCGGATATAATTTATGCACTCATTCAGCCCTACATGTGGGTTTTCGATAAGGTTGGAGATAGCGAATACTACTTAGATAATGTTATCAACGGACTTCGACACATTTGCTCACATTAAGGTGGTTAAACCCCTTACCCATTTCGAAATTTAAAACTGGTCCAAATTCAAAGCTGCGTACACAACAATTGGTGAATTTTTATATTGCTTGGACTTTTGTGTAGACAACGTTATGGGAAATGAAGAAATTGTTTATCGCAAGCAATTTTTTTTTGTTGTTTTTTTATTTTTCACATACATTGTTTTCTCAAGCCTGTATCTTGTGGGGTGCGTCTAAATACGTGACTTTGTGCTAAAATGATGAAACCCCTTCCAGAGGCAACAAGACTTCAGGATGGTCGAGAATGCTGAAAGCTGGTGCAAAAGGTATAGAATGATTTTGATTAACCCTTTCCCAAACGGCAAAATTTCAGGGTGCTCAAATTCGAAAGCTGCAGCAGACGACAAAATTAGGATTGAAAACCATTGGATTTGTGTAAAATAAAGCATAGAAAATATTGAGGCAAAAGGAGAAACTGCTGGTTATCAGCAGTTTCTTCTTTTCTCTCAATGTTTTCCCAAGTCTATTCTATTAGGGATATCAAAACCATGTCTTGTTTGGGAAAGGGTTGATGGGGTTTTACGCCGTTTTCAACTAATAAGGTCATATCGCGGCGGCTGGAGCACCTAACCATGGATTCCTGTAGTTTCTCATACCAGTACTACCACAACACCCTTACCGAGCCCCCAGCTGCTCCCCAACATAGATTCACGATATCAAACCATTGAGGGGTGACATTTTTGTCAGTAAGAGTATTTGCCGCGGCCGGATATCGAACCCGGGACCTCTCGAATGAGAGGCAGATGCGCTACCACTGAGCTTAGGCCGCGGCCAAGATATAGAATAAATATTATCATATGAATGAATATGGAACGTGTGCAATTTATAACTTATATCATTGTGGCAAACGGAGAATATACTGACTGTCCGCTTTTCCTCTTTTTTTTAATGATTCCCAAGCCTTTCCTAATACGTGCGTTAGAATCCTAAATGTTTGGGAAAATAGTATCACTTATTTTGCTGATAGTACAGAATAAGTTAAGTAGGCCTACTCTCGGGTGTACTTGCTCTGTTCTGCAAGCTCATATCTATCACATGTTATTTAACCCTTTCACAAACGAAAAAAATAGGGCAGTCGAATTCAAAAGCTGCTGCAAACGACAAAATCAATGTTAATAAAGACTGGAATTGTGTGTGATGTTGCCAAGAAAATATTGAGGCAAAAAGAAAAACTGCTGGTTATCAGCAGTTTCTTCTTTTGTCTCAATGTTTTCGAAAGACTTTTCTGTTGAGAACGTCAAAACCAGCTAGGTCTTGTTTGGGAAAGGGTTAAAAGATTAACCAATTTCAGAAAATATTCTCTGCTTCAAATCATTTTCGGCCACGCACTGACAGAATTATTTAGATTTTTCTTCAATTGCTGTTATTGTGTTACGTGATTACTGCCCGACAATACTGAACGTTAGGCAAAATTTGTCAGTTTTAACATTGAAAGTCAAACCTAGAATTCAATCTTGATATGGACAATTGCTATTTGTTGGTATAAAAAATTCTGTTTTCTCCGTTTGTCTCTTTTTGACATCCCACACGATAATGGTTTTAGGACTGTGGTAAATGAAGAATTTGCTTGAGCCAATAAACGTATTTCCACACAAAGACTCTTTCTGATTCCTCACAAGATAATAGCTTTAAAAACATTTGTGGAAAATGGAAAAATTGCTTGTGACAAGCAATTGTTACATTTCCTACAATTTTTTCTGCCCAGAAAGAACAGAAAATGTCAATTTTTATTCACTTGAAATTGTCGTCTGCAACTGCCTTGAATTTGGACCAGTCGTTTGCCGTGTGGTCAAGTACAATGTAATTATACTTACAGACAGCCATCTCGATTCGCTACATTTTCTACATAATCATAACCTGGAACAAATATAAGATGTTTTATTTGGTTGGACTTGGTTGTAAACTTCTTACTCCAAAATAATGAAATTAAAGAAAAGTCAGAATGGAAGTATATCGCGAAGCACTTCGTTTCAGTGAGTTATCTCCCTAACAATGCATCAAATTCAAAAAAAAATATTATTAGTTTATTGGCAATTGGCTTTTATAAAAAAAAATCACATGTATACATCAATGACATGTTCACACACAAATGTGTCATGAGGTTACTTGAGGGACATTTGCTATGTTAATGCTATGTCTGTTAATACAAAATATTAGTAGCTATTTTCTATAGGGGACCATCACATTTCATCTGTTCCATCGAATTTGGATTACTACTTTGGATGTATTTTGTTCTGGAAGTTTAGGTCCGAATCGGATAAATAAATCCCAATACATCTCCCACTCAATTAATGAATATATCGTTTTCTCATTAACGACAATGTATAAATTCTTATGATATATACAACCTTGTTAAGCATTATAATATCCATATTATCCGTATTCTCATTTTGTGCCATTAGGTACCAGTCTCGAATTGACTTCGTTTGAATTAGCAAAACTGACGTTTCAGACTTCATTTTACAACACAATTTACAAATATAAACAAATTCTAAAAACATGTTACAATAAATTAATTAAATTAAATAGCTATAAAGTGACTGGGGCCTATGGTTACCACGAGCACTACAGCCATCACGATTATAAGCTGTCATTGTGCGATTATGTGCACCGATAGCACATCTTTGGTGTGATCACGACAAAAAGAATCTCTGTAATATTTTTTTCTGATAACAATGTAATCGTTATTAGATTTAGACTGATAACTCCAATTCTTGAGTGAACAGTCCCAATAAGCACCCATACTTCCCACAGTTTTGATGAATTTTCTTAAACAAAAAGTATTTACAAGTGCATCTTACATACCTACAGTCTAATTTGAAGCTTTAAAACATGTTTTAGTTTCCCTCAATCTAGGATAAAACGTCGCTATTTTTTCCAATTCCACTGGCCCAGGGCCCAAACACAAAATGTAGCAAGACTCTGGGTCTTGACATCACTTTCTGTTTAAAAAGAATTTAGTTTAGTTAATTTTTAAATTCTTAAGGTAGAATCATGAAGAAAAATTATGGATCCGTCATTGCCATTTTCTTGGTGAAATCGATTGGAATGTGTTTTGTATATCACTTCCGGTTATTTCAATCACAATGCCATACATTTGAGTGAGAAAATTTCTAAAAGGTTGGGTTTAAGACAATTTATATTTGACAAATGCATTTCATTTTTTGTCTTACCCCACCCACATATTTGTGTGTTTACACGGGACCTGCATAGGTTTAAAACTTAACAACATCGTACATTGTATCCAGCATATTTCAAACTTTAAAAAGGTATATTACAGCATACATGGGGGTGGGATGCAGTAACTAGTCCAATAGCCCCTCGTGTGGTATCATCTAACTGACTATGTTGTAAGTTACAGCGGCGGGTTTGGGCGGGTCAAGTGCAGTCTTAAAATGTGTTTTGTATATATCTGTTAGGATATAGGGTGACAGTATTTAACTAAGATCCAAATAAGTTGTATTTAATCTGTAAACGGTTGTACAAAGTTTCCACAGACAAATAATGTGATTATTTGTTTGTGTGGTTAAGTATATTATTGTTTATAAAACAGCCCATCCACCAGAAGCAAATTGACTCGGCTTATAAACAATTGAAACGTATTTTGTATATCCAATCTGGTTTATTTGATGATAATTTTATGAATTTGAATGAGCACAGTCCTAAGGTTGGGTTTAAGAAAATTATCATTTGGCAAATGTATTTCAAGAAATGTATTACCCCACCCACATATGTGTTTATTTACACGGTACCTGCACAGGTTTACAACTTGACAACATCGTGCATCGTATTTGGCATATATCAAGCTTTAAAATGGTATATAACAACCTTGGTACATCATGGGTAAGGGGTGCAGATAATTCCTTAAATAGCGCCCTTATTTAATATCATCTGACGGACAATATTGCAAGATACAGGGAAAAAGGAGGTATTTTAAAGATCGGCATAGATCTGTGTCTTGTTTATATCTGTTAAGCTATTGTGTGAAGATGTTTTCTAAGATCCAAATTAGTTGTATTTAATTTATAAATGGTTGTACAAACATTTCACGGAACACTAATGCGATTATTTGTTTGTGTGGCTAAGTATTTTACTGTGCTTAAATTACCACTCCCACCATATGCAAATTGACGAGATATATGAGCATTATTTCTGCGTATGATTGATTAAAATGTGTTTTGTATATCTCTTCTGGTTCATTAGATAGAAACTTGATGAATTCGAATGAGTATATTACTACGTGATTGGGTTTAAGACGATTTCTATTTGAAAATTGTATTTCAAATAATTTATATGTTATCTTACCCCACCCACATATTTGTGTGTTTACACAGGACCCGAGTAGGTTTACAACTTGACAACATCGTGCATCGTATCCAGCACATTTCAAGCTTCAAAATGGTATATAACAACATTGGTACATCGATGCCTAGGGGTGAAACGATGTCCTTAAAAAGCCCACTTATTTCAAAGAAATTGACGGACTATGTTGTAAGAAACAGGGAAAGAGGGGTCATTTTCAAGAGAAGCATAGAACTGTGTCTTGTTTAAATCTGTTAAAATTTGGGTTGAGATGTTTTACCAAGACTTGAATAAATTGTATTCAATTTAAAAACGGTTGTGCAAACGTTTCATGGAACAATAATGTGATTATTTGTTTGTGTGGCTAAGTTTTTTACTGTGCATAAATTACCCCACCCACCATATGCAAATTGACGAGATATATGAGCATTATTTCTGCGTAAAATTGATTGAAATGTCTTTTGTATATCGCTTCTGGTTTATTTAATTGTGGTTTTATGAATTGGAAAGAGTACATACATAAGTTATTGGGTTAAAGACGATTTCTATTTGACAAATGCATTTCAAATAATTTATGTGCTGTCTTACCCCACACACATATTTGTGTGTTTACACGGGAGCTGCACAGATTTACAACTTGACAACATCGTGCATCGTATCCAGCATATTTCAAGCTTTAAAATGGTATATAACAACCTTGGTACCTAGGGGGGTGCAGCGAAATTATTTTTTACCTGGGTCATCAGACGGACTATGTCCGAAACCGATCTTATAGAATTAAACGTTAAATGTCTGATAGAAGAATGAATGAAATATCTATCGTTCACATACAATCCCGCTCATTCAATCGTGACAGTCCAATTACAGTGCTCTCAGCACTTTGATTTAGTGTCATTATTAATTTGCTCATAACTTTTGAACCGATGCATATATTTTAGTGAAATCTGGAACACAAATGCAAAAATACGGTATCTTCAGTACTACAAATTCAAAAATTAGATTTTTTGCTTACGCTTTGAAATATTTGACTTTGAATTAGGGTTCCGTTTTTTTGGACACTCTGTACAGACTGTTTTGCTCTGCAAAGCGGTCATGCGCAGTATAGATTTTGTGACTTTCACTTTAGAGTCTAGTCACGTTTCGCGCTCGTCACGCTTGATTGCTTTAATGAAGCGAAACTTTTTTGACCAGAAGCGAATAGATTGATATTAGTTCGTGGTGTGGTCGGACAATTTGAAAAAGTAACATTATAAAAAATAGAGTGGAAAATGTAAGTGGTGCGTTATTTCTGAGGTTCAGTACATTGCGTTCATATGTATACTGAGTACATTTAATTTCACAGAGGTACTTCGTTCGCTTACAGGATGGAAAAGACGAACAAATGCTTCGTAATGCGGGTTTATTTTCGTTGGTTCATCTAATTGCATAAACTCCAAGGTTAGGAAATGTTCTAAATACACGTCGGAATAAAATTTGATTATTTTTAATTGAGATCAGTCAAACTAATTAATAACGAGTGTGCTCACCTAAAGCTTGAATTAAAGCCTGGCATTGTTGTCGCATAGAAAGGACTTTTTTCGCAATACAACATCTTGTCGCATTTTGTTCCGCTCTTGGGTAACAGGAATACGATGTTGTTGCAACGTTTTGGGTGGTGGGGTACGTGAATACACGCGTCTCTTCTGGCAATTCCGAACATGTTCTACGGGGCACATATCAGGCCATTAGTGTGTAACCACAATATGTGGCCATGCCATTGTGTCACTAGTCGTGATATTAATGAGTTACAGCATCCTAAGTGTCGTGAAATGTCCGAGTTTGAAAAAAAAACAAGCAAATGCGTTTCAAAAGCTTGGTTCTTCACATTTTCAAGAAAACGAGGCATACTGATAGAATTGAGAATCTTTCGATAAAAGTTGTTTTTACAGTGTCCCTATAGACAAGCTTTACAAACATGTTAAAATTTAACTTGAATTTCACGTGCATCAAATTTACGCAGCGTCAACGTGTTTAACGCATTGGCCATGGCGCTGTCAAACGTTTCGGAATTACTGGCTCCAATCTTTTCTATTCACGTTGAAAAAACTTGTGGGAGATTTATAACAAATATTTTTATTTCTTACAACATATTATAACATCTTGATTTGAGGCTTTGAAAACTCTACGTTTTTAAATGTACTAAGTATAGAAGCAATGTTAAAAAAAAACTTTCTAAATGGACATAAAACTAAGAATGTCGCATTTTCATGAATTTATTGTAGAATGTTTCTTGAACACTGAACTCACTGACGGAAAAAGGAAAAATGCAGATCATCTTTTTTCATTAACTTACAGCAAGGATTCTTAAAAGAATATGATATATGCTATAGGAGGATTACTTGGAAGGTTTTGAGACAAACATCATTTTATCATTATCTTTGCGAATTTTCTTTTAATGTTTAGTCTACATAAAGTTTAAAACATAACGAGTTGAATGCATGCAGATTTAAATCATTTGGATTATCGTCTTGCTGCTAGTAGTAACCATAGAGCAAATAAGAAATATAGTGTCATAATGTTGGTACAAATACATTGTTTTCATGTGAAACTCTGATATAAAGTATATAACATTATTTATGATTCATGACTTTATATGTGCGTTACATTCAATCGTTTATAACCGTGTCAATGTTTCATTTGATCAATGACAGTGGAGCATTCTATAGCGACGCCGTCAAAGGCGGAACAGCTGCGTTTCAGAAAAAAATTACGTAAAAACAAGAAAATCAACAATTGAAACAAAATATTCTTGGTAAACGCCAGTATGGGACAGAAATGCAGATGACGACTTTTCTACAGCTGGCACAATGAGCTTAAAAAAGCAAGGGCCTCATCTTATGACAAGGAAAAATCCTAAAGGCATTCTGTCATTGGTTTGAATTTAAATTTAATCGACGTCTTATCGAGGAATATGGTTGAGACTTACAGAAAGTTCTACGTATCCTTGTATGGAAGAGTGTATCAACGGTTTCATGTAATTTGTATCAGGGAGTGTTCGGTAGATTGATATAAAACATGAAAAATGCATGCAGTGTGGAGGATGATGTTTTGAGAAATTGAGACTTTGGTTACTATTTACGTTATAGTCAAATGACGTGACGTTTCTATTCGAAGAGTAGCGCCGCGCATGTGTTATTGGCTATATTTAATATCCATGTTTTATGTGAAGGTGATGTACAACTTTCACGAAATTTCACATTAGTATAGATTAAATATTCCAAAAGCATACACCAAACTTTGTGTGAATATGCCAGGATAATGGCCATGGCAGAATGTACTACGTGTTCACAAAGCTGTTAGATTTTTTGTCCATTGATCCCTTGCTTAGTGCTCGACATTTTGTTTTGCTTTACCACAAAATTGTGATAAAATACCTATTATTTTTCTTGTGGCATAGTTGGAATTCGTTACGCATACGAACCTATTTGGGCGACGTCATATTTACATTCTGCGGTAGAACGTTTCATCGCCGAATGAAATCGCCCAAAATATTCCGACGTGAATCTCATTATCGATGAAATACCTTAAATCGGAATGGGTACAGGTGGAGGCGAAATTCGTCTACCTCATTTCATTGACTAATTTTCTCTCTGTACAGGGCCATATCTGTCAAAGCATTTAGTTCAAGGTCAGCATGTGACATTGACCTTAATTCCACTGGCACAAATAGTAATATATGCATGTCCTTGGACAAGTTATAAACAGCCTCATCTTGCGATGAACGCATGACTTCAAGTCATTTGCCAGTCGTGTTACGCAAAATGCAAGTAGACAATTAGGTTAACGATCTTGATACTGGGTCGTCATCATTCTGCTTCTCAGGGTTTGTATTATTACAAGTATCTTATGTGGATTGTACTTTTCGGAAGCGTGCTAGGGTCTTACGTGTTTTTGAAGTCGTGAGATTTTCATCACGAATGGCGAACGCAGACTAAATCGTTTCATTTTTTTTATGTTATTCACCGTTATTAAAGCCCAATTCACACACCTGAGTTGTGGTTTTATGTAAAAGGCATACGAAGGACATTCAGTTAAAAGGGGTACTGTTGAGCCACCATACTTATGATTCTATAGAAGAAAAGGAGCCAACGGGAAACCGTTGTCTTCATTTGGTCATAATTTGAGACATTTCGTTTAGTCTTTTAAAAGTAATTGAAATTTCAAGGTGGTTCAGTCATATAAACTGGCTATTTTTACAAAAAACGCAAAAATGAAAAATGAACTGAAGAAGGATGTAAGGGTCTACATGAAAGGTCGCATAGGCTTTAATTTGCGTCATGTGTATATAATGGATTGTGTCAGATACATGGGCCTTCAAACGTTGAACATACGCCAGTTTGTAGTAAGTTAATAAAAAATGAAATGGGTAAAAGTGACATGAATGATGACCCCTCCCAGGCAACCAGCATAGAGCTAGTACTAAAGCAAATAGTGCTGCAAACATCGACATGACCACACTTTGCGCACGGTTAACTTAGCAGATACAACGGGTTTTTCGTCGGGGACATGTTCAATTTTGACGAAAGCATTGGAACACAGACAGGTTAGTGCCCTTTGGCCCCCCGCCTGTTAACGAAAGAACAAAAAGCTACCCTTGTAAATGTGGCAAAATATCTTTTGAAATTATGCAAAAAATGCGACAATCAAGGGTTTTTCGGCTTTGAACAGACGATTAAACAAGGATTATCACTTTGAACACATCGGCGAGTCAATAGCAAGCATTGGTTACGAAAAGATCAGGCAAGTTCCATCATTGCAAAAAGAACAAAAAGCACGAAAAAAGTTTTTTACGCGGTAGTTTTCAAACGTGATGGGATTAATCAAATTGCTATTCAAAATAGCAACACTATCCCCGGCCATTAATAAAAGAATGGTATGTCGGTGAGAGTGAAGAATTATCACGGAAAGTGCAGGTCTAAAGAGGCATGTGCCTAATCCATGACAACGGAGCTATCTACATGTGTCTTCTTTACCAAGACTTCCTGAAAGAGAATTATGCTCTAATGTGTCTTCATTCAACATGGCCTGGCTTAAGCCCGCATGACTTTTCAATGCTTACGACCCCCCCCTTTCTGACAGTCGGTATAGGTCCTGATGATCCTTATATGCAGTGCTATTCGCCAGTGCCTGCTGTTTGTTCCAAGCCCATTTCTTTGCATTTAAGAAATGAATCTTAAAGTGTGTGGATGTCAAAGAGAAATACTTCCAAGGATTTAAAAAAATAAAAAAGATAAAATGGGATTCCAAAAGAAAAACCGCTCATACGAGAACCCACGTTCCAAAATTAATTGAACGTCCCTCGTAGACCGTTTGTTGACAAAGTCAGATTTGTATCTTGAGCAACTTTCACTGTTCATTTCTAGTTTGATTTACAGGGTAAAGGTCTCTCGAATCTCTAGGCGAGTAGAAATTGGGAACCTTGCATCGATAAATCTGATCGATCTCTCCTATACTCCAGAGTAGGCAGTTAAAACAATCTCTTTCACGGACGCTCTTTCATTTCGTCTATGTAAGGGCTATGGAAGAATATGAAAACTAACGTCAGAAAACAACGAGGTTTAACATGAGTTATCCGCGGACAACGTAGCTCGCCTATACGAAAGCTTGTCGCAAGAAAGGAGTCAAAGGTCGAAGGTGAAGCTCACTAGGTCAAAGGTCATGGTCTCAAGGTCAAGGTCATGGCAAGAGGTATCCATATGTGACATATAACAGCTGTATCATTAATAATGCATGAGATATAGGTCAGGTTAAACCTTTTTGAAAGTAGGTCACACTCGAAGGTCAAGGTCAAAGGGTCAAATGTCATGGTTCCAATGAAAGGTCTTGGCAGGAGGTATCCATGTGTGAAATATCAAGGCTCTATCATTAATAGTGCATGAAATATCGTCCAGGTTAAAGTTTTTTTAAAAGTAAATTAAACTCCAAGGTTAAGGTCACTATGTCAAAGGTCGTGGTCCCAAATGAAAGGTCATGGCAGGAGATATCCATGTGTGAAATATCAAGGCTCTTTATTAATAGTGCATGAGATATCGGCCAGGTTAAAGTAATTTAAAAGTAAGTCAAACTCTAAGGTCATGGTCACTAGATCAAAGGTCATGGTCCCAAATGAAAGGTCTTGTCAGGAGGTATCTTTGTGTGAAATTTCAAGGCTGCATCTCAAATAGCGCCTGAGATATAGACCAGGTTAAATTTTTTGTGTGAAGACGCGACGGGACGGGATGGGACGCCGACATAGGGCTGTGACATTAGCTTCCCGGACTGAAAGTCCCAGCTAGCTAAAAATTATTCCCACTTTAATTAGATTAATACTTTAATGTAAGAGCACTTCTAGTGCAAATATAATATTACGACCCCGCTTTCCAAAATGTTTCCTAAAGACGCTAAATAGTCATTCGTTTTGTGCTAAAACTTGATTGGGTTTGCCGTTATATACAGACTGCCTTTAAAAACGCATCATTTTTTTTTCAAATATTTTCGTATTTATAGTCAATAAGTACAAAATTGTAACTCTGATTTATATTTCAACGAATAAGACATGATATACAATTAAAATTATTGCAGTCAATTACCACATTTTTTCGCACGACGTCAACGTGCAAAATATGGATAACGTCTGCATAACTACACAATAGGTCGCCAACTGGGTTTTCGTTTTCATATTCCATATTCCAATGGTCAGAATTTACTGTTATTTCTCAATCATTTTGATAAAACAAAAAAAAAGGTAGGAGACCAGAGTCCGGTGGGCATATTCAAATAGTTGAATACTTCTTAGCGGGTGTTTCTCAACGAGAACAAGGGAAATGTTTAATGTAAATCAATCATCGATTTCTCAGTTTCATTAATGAGCCCAATTCACAGGGATAGCTGCTGTGCATCAGCGTCCTGATCAGTCGTTTGTAACGAGCCAACGTCATGATAATTACATACGTCAACGTCACTTACGTAATTGTTTTACAACGACGGTTTCCATAGAAATTGTATTACCAAGACGTTGGTATTGATAAACTCGTGCCAAAACGGTGAATTAACAACTAAGTGATCGCGGTTTTAACTAATAGCGACCATGCCCGGGACAGATCCATACAGAATGTCATTGTCAGATCAGGCTGCGTTGGGTCTAGATATGCTAGAAAATAACCACCCAAACTTTAGAATACACTCAAGTAGTATATGGTACAAAAGTTCAGTCCAAAGGATTAAAAATATTGTTTTAACCACGGAGTTGATTAGGTCATGTCTGTGGAATGTTTTTGATACTCAGAGCAGAATTACTCGTTTTTAAATAGGAGAAACTGTGAAAATCTTCATACCACCTCTCTTTAAATGGCTATATCTCAGGAATTGAATTGAATTGATGTCTGAAATTTTCAGGAAAGTTTGAGAAGGTGCCAGGTATTTGCTCAAAAGAACAATCTACATAGTCGATTTAATAAAATGCATAGTAATGCCGGATAAACTTCGGTGATGCGTTTTTAAAGTCAGTCATTAGGCCTATATATCGATAATCGTCGATGTTGTTTAGAAATATCGTAACTTCAGATCCATTCAGCTACAGTTGCGACGTTTTGTATTTACACTGACGATATGCTTTTGTTTGTCCGGAATGACGTCACGGTTTACTAGAAATGAAATCGATACATATGAACGGAATTTCGTGACGAACGCTATCTTGTTTGACATGTTGTTTAAAATACATGTCATTATTTATTCTTCTTTCCAATTGAATGACTGGTTCTATCCAGGGTCCGACAAGCATCTTTTCTGACAAAATTGTCTCCATCAATGGTTTGAAAATCGTTAACCTACGTATTCGAGCAGCCGGAGACTCTGTATGTATGTTGTGGTAGTACTCGATTGAGACTCAATGGTAATCCATGGTGAGGTGATCCAGCCAACATATGACCATAGTAGTAGATAGATGCGTTAAACCCAAATCAATCAAACAAAAGATAATCAATCCATCAATCGACCAATCAATCAACTGAATTTCAGTTAGTTCATTGATTGTTCGATTGAGGGATTTATTGTCTTTCAGAAATTTTGTAATGCGAGCCATCCTTAAAGATGGAAATCAGCTAATTGAGAAAAATAAAAACAGAATTATACACAGTATAATCAAGCATGAATGTATCTGATTTTTGATGAATGTTTTCACCCAACCGATTTTCTAATTAATCCGATAAGAACCATTTCCAAGACAACACAATTTTAGACAAGTCCTGATTTAAAAGTTGGTCATTGTTTACACTCTAGCATCTACAAATATTGACCAAGATGCAGAAGATAACAAGAGCCTTCAGAAAAATATTTTGCTCCTCGAATAAGGCATTGTCAAATGCAACAATACCATGAATGGAAAACGTTTCTTATTTCTCGCTTTTATGATAAGTAACCGTCCATATCATTATAGGGTCGAGGGTTAAATAGTTCACCTTGATCATCAATAGTGTGTTCTTTCCATCACAATTGTCAATGAAAAAAACCTTCATACAACAGGTGGTTCAAGACCGAGTGTTAGATAAACAATAGGCTGGTTTATGTTAGAGCTACATGACATTAAGCCCCGTTTTAGCATTTTACAGCTTCATCCGAGTCAAAAAATGAAATAAACATTACATAAGACACTTAATAAAAACATTTATATAAAGTTACAAGAAATATTTGGATTGGTAAAGGAGGAAAATATTCAGCGTGACAGCATGACCTTGACCGATGGCATTGATTTTGGTATCAGCTGAAAGGTCTTGCAACTAGTACGAAACTAGTACGAAACATTTGAAATATGAAGGCTATATCAAGTGCTACTGCAATTTTATGGATAATGTCAAAGGTTTAAATTTTCCAAATTTTTACCTTGAGAAATGACCTTGACCTTGACTGATGACCTTGAACTAAGAACCGACAGAAATATTTGGTCATAAGCAATGCATGTTTGGACATATGACATATGAAATTGCTGGGACGTAACAGCTAACGTGAATCTAGCAAACCGTAAGCCCCCTTTTTCCATGACATATTTCAAACGCAAATTTCAAATATTTTTTTGCGGAAGGGCATTTGGTTTGTTACTCAAATATGAAATTTCATCAAATTCCGACAATTAGACGAGGAGAAATACGAGAAAAAATATATTTTACCATAAGTAACCTTTTCATGTTACGGGGCCTCAAATCCAACAAGAGGGCCATGGTGGCCATAAATATATAAATCGATCACCCGATTTTATTGTCTTCAAAGATTTGACCCCCTGACCTAGTTTTTGGTCCCGCTTGCACAATTTCTGTCTAATACTAGATTTTATCAAGACAATCATTCAGACCCAATTTCAGATAGATCTGGCAAAATATATGGCATCTAGAAAGCAAACAATGTTCATGTTACATTTGACCTTGTGACCAACTTTTTTGCCCCAGTTGACCCAATTTAAAAATCAACAGAAATCATTTAGACAACCATTCTGACCAAATATAAGCTTGATAGGACAAAAGATGTGGCCTCTAGAGAGCATAACCAGGCTTTTTCTAAGATTTGTCCTCTTGACCTACTTTTTGACCCCAGTTGACCCAATTTCGACCGCGTTCAAGATTTTATAGAGACAATCATTCTGACAAAGTATTAGCCAAACCAGGCGAAAAATATAGCCTCTAGAGTGCATACAAAGGATTTTCTAAGATATGACCCTGTTACCTAATTTTTGTCCCCGGTTGACCAAATTTCAAAGTCATGTAAGAATTTACCAAGATAATCATTCTGGCCAAATATTGGACAAATCTGGCATAAATATGGCTTCTAGAGTGCTTACAAGGTTTTTTTCTTACATTTGCCACCGTGACCTAATTTCAAAGTCATCTACCAAGATAATCAATCTGATAATCAAATTCCTTTGAGATTTCATCAAGAAAATCATTCTGACCAAATATTAGCCAAACCAGACGAAAAATATGGCCTCTAGAGTGCGTACAAGAGTTTTCTAAGATTTGACCCCGTGACCTAGTTTTTGACCCCAGTTGACCCAATTTCAAAGTCACATACCAAGATAATCATTCTGACCAAATATTAGCCAAATAGGACGGAAATATTGCCTCTAGAGTGTATACAAAGTTTTTCAAGATTTGACCCGTGACCTAGTTTTTGACCCCAGTTGACCCAATTTCAAAGTCACGTACCAAAATAATCATTCTGACCAAATATTAGCCAAATAGGACGGAAATATTGCCTCTAGAGTGTATACAAAGTTTTTTTTCAAGATTTGACCTCGTGACCTACTTTTTGACCCGCATTGACCAAATTTCAAACTTGTCTGAGATTTCATCAAGACAATCATTCTGACCAAATATTAGCAAAATCGGGCAAAACATATGGTCTCTAGAGAGCATAAAAGTTCTTTCTAAGAATTGACCCCGCGACATTGTTTTTGATTCCAGTTGACCAAAATTTAAACTCATGTGAGACTTGGTCAAAACAATCATTCTGCCCAAATATTAGCAAAAATCCGGCATAAGATATGGTCTCTAGAGTGCTTGCAAGGTTTTTCTAAGATTAGATCCCGTGACCTAGTTTTTGACACCGATTATCCCAATTTCACACCCTTTAAAGACTATCAATCCAATTATTCTGACCAAATATCAGCTTGATTGGGCTAAAATTGTGGTCTCTAGAGTGCATAGAAGGTTTTTCTAAGATTTGGCCCCGTTTTTTACCCCAGTTGACCAAACTTCAAACTCGTCCGATATTTTATCTATACAATCATTCTGACCAAATTTCATGTTGATTGTGCAAAATTGTGGCCTCTAGAATGCATAAAAGGTAATTGTTGAGAACGGACTGCACAACGGATAACGGGCGCCGGACATTCACCTAACCACATGAGCTCACCTTGAGCACTTCGTGTTCAGGTGAGCTTAAAAGCGGGGAAAGTACCGCGGCACTATATCATAGGAAGTTTATATGGTAAGTTTCATTTGATTTGGACGGACGGACAGACGGACAATCTGACAGAGGGACAAAGCGGCGGCTATATTCTCTCGCTTCGGGGAGCATTATTAATTATTTATTGCACAGATGAAAAATGTGTACATTAAAACATTGACAGCATGATAAATAAAGGCGGAAATACCAACTATATGCAGAGATGTCGAAGTATGTGTTGCAATGATATTACATCAATGCCTGTTTTCAAATTTCGTATGACTTTTAACTCTAAGGCCATTGACTAGATAAAGCAGGAAATCATATAAGAATATGTGTTAGTTAATATCACTCCTTCTTATCCTTGTCTATTTTCTGAAGAATCGTTCCAAGCATAGACATCATATTAGTCACATTACTAGAAAGGTCTTTTACATTTGTGTCAATATTTGATACCTTCTGATCGAGATTGCTTACATCACTTTTTAAAACGCCGATTTCTCGCGAAACCTTTTGATCAAGATTGCTTACATCGCTTTTCAAAACGTCGATATCTCTCTTTACATCCCCGATTTCGGTCGTCATTTCTGCTCTTAATTTTCCCTCGAGTTCCTTACTATGCTGGGCGACCTCTTGTGATATCTCTTGGTGGATGGACTCTAGTGGTTCTGGTAGTGAGTCGGTGCTTACACCGTAGTCCGTCGATATTTGAGAGGTTGGTTGTCTTGGAAAAGACATGAGACTTCTGTTAGCCAAACCGTACTTTGTCGTTAGCTCATCTAGAATGGCATACATTGGAGTGGCTAGCACTCGACCTGTTGATCCTCTACCAACGAGAAGACCCAGGGCACGAAGCTGACCATCAATAGACGCTAGTATTAAGGCACCTGAATCTCCAGGTTGGGCGAACTCTACGCCGTCATGCATTTCACTTATCATTATTTGATTATAAAGCACACTTTTTCCATCATTGTCACACAAATTACCTCCGACTGACGAATGAAAATCTTTAACAAGAGATGTTGTTTTCCCTGATTCAGCTCCGAACTTAATGACCGCGAACGGAAATCCCCTGTTATTGCCTATAAATTTATTTTCTACAATGTCCCCTGTTTCGTATACTAGTTTCTGCACGGATGTAACGTTTAAATTTTCTTCTGGTATCTCCATCCGTTCGTCTGAAAAAAGGTATTTGGTTATTATTCATTTCATAAATATAACAACTAGTTACCTACCACTGTAAAAGTCTATTTATTCACGAGGACAATATTTTCGCTAATATTCGCGAATGGGTTATTTCGCGAATTCAACATTCTCGTGAATATAACAGTCTGCAGAGTGCCAGAGATTACCGATGGTAAGCCGAATATCGAAACCTTCCGAAATCATATATACATGTTTATGTTGTTGCTAGTAGATCTAGGCCTACATCAAAATCGATTATTATCATAATTGATCATATTTAATGTATACCTATCAAACTGATATATCGGAGTTCTTTTGACTTTGAAACGATAAAAAATGTTTAAAAGAGTTGCTTTTCGCATATAAGTAATCAATGTAGGCTATACATAAACATGAAGGAGAAAGGATGTTCTATACTTTGAAAACCGATTAATATATAGGAACAATAGTTTTTGATACCTGTATTATCCCTTTAACAGGTGATAATCGAACAAAGGTGCAAAGACAGGTATAAAGTTAGTAGAGGTGTGAAAAATATTTCACACAAACATCGCTTATGTATACTCACCGTCATAAGAAAGTAGCCACTCTTAAATTTAAATAAAAATCATTGAAAATGATATGAACACTGTTTCTTTTATTTTCCTATTTTTCCATGTCCCAAAAGAACAGTCAGAGAGGATAATTGACCGAATCGTATGCAATGGGACACTTGCACGAGCTGCCCGAGCAAAACACAATTTTCGCGGACTACACGTGCTCAAATAACACGTGGTAGTTTTTCAATTGATTTTCTAATAACATAACGATAAATAAGGAGAACGCAAGGATTTTTTAGTCAGAATTTGTAAAATTGGCACGTTTAAGTGATAGTGAATGTAATCAAACCATAGGCATGGTGGAAGCCGGGATGTCGTACAGACAAGTGGCAACCAGAATGGGATGCACACATCGTACCATTCAAAATCTCATCGACAGAAACAACGCAACTGGTTCTGTTAGTGATAGATCTCGATCTGGACGCCCTCGAATTACGTCACGTCAACAGGACCGACGAATGGTGCTGTCCCAACTATGTAACAGGTTCCAGACAGCCTCTCAACTGTCACAACAGACCCTTTCTATATACGGTGACAGAGTTAGTCAGTCAACCATACGTCGTCGACTTCGGGACCATGGGCTACGTAGCCATTCTGCTTATAGGGGCAACATGCTAACACAAGAGCGCCGCAGAAATCGCCTTGTATGGTGTCGTCAGCATGTTAGATGGAATCAGCAGCAATGGCAGAGTGTCTTGTTTACAGACGAGTCACGGTTCTGCCTGAACCTTCCGGACGGACGTCAGCGAGTATGGCGACGTCTAGGCGAACGTTACGCCGATTGTTGTGTTCGTGAGTGTCCAAGATGGGGCGGTGGTAGCGTTATGGTATGGGGATGGATCTCCTATAATAGTAGGACACCTCTCGTGGTCGTGGACGGCAATCTCACAGCTCGTCGGTACGTTGACGAAATATTGGAGCTGGTTGCGTTACCATTCCTCACCAGAAATCCTGATGTTACCATCTACCAACAGGACAATGCTAGACCACACTCTGCCAGACTTAAAGCAGATTTCCTGGTAGCGAATAACATCAATGTCCTACCCTGGCCCGCGTTCTCACCAGATCTTAGCCCCATCGAACATCTATGGGATCAACTCGGTAGACGGGTATACAACAGCGGCCAGCCCATAGAGAATCGTCAACAATTGATTGATTCGATGAACAGGGAATGGATGAACATCCCACAGAACAATATACGGCGTCTAATAGGCAGAATGCGCCGTAGATGCACTGCATGTGTCGATGCAAGAGGGAGACATACTTGGTACTAGGTTTGTGAACTCGTTTTTCTCTAACATCAATTTCAATCGTAAATTAAAAGTTGTTTACAGGTGAAATATTCCTAATTCATTGTTGAAATCAGTTTACATACGCCAATTTAAATTTAAAACCCAAAAAACGATCTTGAAGTGGCAGCAATATGGTCGATAATTACAAAAATAACAGTGGCTACTTTTTTATGACGGGGAGTATATTTATCTAATTTAAACGGACCTGTACAGAAATTAAGGAATCGAAGATTTCCGGAAAATGACGGAAACACACGATCTTTATATCAGCCACTCGGGAATTTATAAACTCGCGAATATATCCGAGTCAGCAAAATCGCGAAATGTTGAGCTCGCAAAAATAAAGACTTTTACAGCATTTAAGATGTCGTAAATGCAATATCAATGGTGCAACTTTATATTTTGATAATATATAAGTGTTAAAGAGTTTAAAGCTGAAGTGTATAAAGTTTAAAGGTGATAGCTAATGGAAATGGTCTATGAGAAGTTGTCCGGCCGAATTCAAATGCGGAAATTAAGCTAATGCGTGAATTGCCCCAAAAGCCTGGATTAATGCTGTGCACGAGAACCATAACTCTGTTAATCATATTCATAGAGTGATTGTCGATGTCTGATTATCAGTTCCATTTCTTTTTTCGAAGAGTAATTCAAAAACTATGCTAGGAAGAATAATCAAACTACCTAAAGTTGATTTATCGTTTTGAAGAAAATTACTTTGCACAAGAATGGTAACTCTATCATGTTTATGGAGTTATAGGGCTTTTTATATTTTCATGATTATTCTTTGTCCGGAGCATAACTGGAAAAGTATGCCTCGTACAATCACAAAACTTTATAGATGAAGTTATCTCGTTAAAGAGAAGGGCGGTGCACAAGAAGCATAACCTTGCTGATCATATTTATCGAGACATTGTCCTTTCTTGATTTTTATACTTAATAAGTTCTACTATTGGACTGCTTCGGTTGTTAGATGGCTACATCAATGTTGGACCTTAAGGGAGAAAAAATGTTTTGCAAACACCTCTTGTTTTATTTCGCCTTGATCCGTTAATTTTTGATGCCGTTAAATTAGTTAATATCAAAATGGCAATCTTGCCAAATTCCATAGCACATTAACTCAGGTAGCTGCGATATCGTAGCCACAAACATTGATGATGGGTATTTGTTTGTGGCTACGTGTCCACCCTCTTCTTTCTTTGGAGCAAGACAAACAAATGGAAAACACATTTTCCTGCATACATTTTTGAATACCAAGTTTACCAACATATCTTGTAAATCTCATAAAAACATATTCCATGTCACAAATTCGGTAAAAAAGTGCTTTGATTTTTTCTGCCAACGGAAAAAATTCGGTCTCAGTAGAATTCAAAGGGTGAATTGTCCGCTTCAAAATTAAATTTAACATTATTTTGAAGTGATTTCAAATACTCCATGTCCTGTTCCATTGCGACAAATAGAAAGGAAATTTAATCGTAAACCTGATCAAAAGGTTTCGGTTAAATTATTACATTATGTAGGATAGCTGAAAATTACCCTCATTCAAGATATTTTTGTCATTACTCTGATCACATATTGTTTTGACTTGTCTTGCATATACATTTGAGCAAGTTTTTTTTTGTTTTAAACAACATCGCTCTAAAATTATGTTTCGACAGATTAATAATTGAGCAGGCTAGATAGGCAATAAAGTCAATGCAACCAAATTTGTGATCCAAAGACTAATAAACCCTTTTTGTCCTTAACTGTCTCTGTATATTAACGTCACAGTTCCCTCTTCTGAATTTAGCGCGATGCCCAGCTTGTTCAATCGGACTTAATAAAGGAGGGGTTTTCCATAATGCCGTTTTCCTGGTACCTAAATTTTCCAATGATATTTTTAGTACAAAAAGATACATAAAGGGGACATGTGTTGCCGAAAATTTTTAATCAAACGGGCCTTTGGTTTGGTGTATATTGTATATTGAAAGTGGGTGCAGTAATTCTATTCAGGAGCTACCCAAGGTTCTTATTCATCAATTTTCTATCTAAATGTAAACAATTGGCGAAATTTTTTAAAACATTTTGTTTTGTATATGAGCCCATATTAAGATGACCTGAAATCCATTGGCTTGCTTATGATAAATATTTAAATATTTGGCATTTTATGTATTTTTTAATTTTGTGTATAATTTTATTTTCATCTCCCAACTTTGGGCAAAACATCAACACGCTTTTATAAAGCAACATATTGGCATAATATTATAGGTGAGAACTTATTGATAAATCGGCATTGCAGAATTATGAGGGATTTTGATAGCTAGTCGGGAAAATGAGTTACGGGTCCTAGAATGCACGAAAACCTATGACAAATTGTAGAATAAATTTCAAAATTCATTTTTTCTGGCTTTCCTTCATACAGAAAGGTAGAAATGTAAGATTAGCTTAAATAATAGCTGGCCTTAGCAAATAGTACTACAAATAAGCTATTGCAGACATTTTCGTCTGTTGTCCGTCCGTCTGTCTGTCTGCCCGTCCATAATATCGGTTTTACTCTCTAGAATCCACAAATATTATCCGATCTTCACCAAACTTTGTCAAAATGAGTTATCTGCCCTTGGATGTCGAAAAATGCTACTTTTGACAATTTTTACATTATAGAATTTACAAATATAGATAAATAAAATGCAAAACTAAGTGCAAATGTTTGCATTTATAATATATTGGGTGAGTGTGATTTTTATCCAGATCAAAATTGTAAATTTTGAGTTATCTGCCCTTGAATTTGGCAAAATTGCTATTTTTGACTTGATTTTCTCTTTAGCACCCACCAATATTTAAAAAAATCAAAGCAAAACTTGGACAAAATATTGGTGTCTATAAGATCTTTTATAAGTTAAACTTTTGGCATCATTTGATTTGCTCATCCCAAGTTATCTGCCCTTGAAATAGACAAAATGGGTTTACGTGCAAATCTAGGGCTAATACGGCAATTTTGTTAAATTCAAGGGCGGATTACTCAGGTTATTCATTTTCAATCTGGCTGAAATTCTTACATGTGTGATATATTATAGACAGAATTAATTTGTCCTCTCTCAGTTTTAATTGCTCTATAATTTGTGGATGTTACGGGTAAAAATAAAGCCGAAAAATGCAATTTTGCCAAATTCAAGGGCGAATAACTTTTGCAGTTTTGATCTGAATGAAAATCACACTCACCCAAGATATTATAAATGCAAACATTTCACTTGGTTTTGCATTTGATTGTGCTATATTTGTAAATTTTAGAATGCAAACATTGTCAATAATAGCATTTTTCCACATTCAAGGGCACATAACTCAGCACTTTCTGCAGCAATTCTGTTCAAAATCAATCGTACACAAAGGTTAATGGCCAAACACATTTTGACAAAGTTTGGTGATTATCGAATGATATTTGTGGATTCTAGAGAGTAAAACCGATATTATGGACAGGCAGACAGACAGATGGACGGACAACAGACGAAAATGTCTGCAATAGCTTATTTGTAGCACTATTTGCTGAGGCCAAATATGATTTAAGCTAACTTAACATTTCTACCTTTCTGTATATAGGAAAGCCAGAAAAAATGAATTTTGTTATTCATTCCACAATTTGTCATGGGTTTTCGTGCATTATAGGGCCCGTAACACATTTTCCCGACTAGCTATCAAAATCCCTCATAATTTTGCAATGACGATCTATCAACGAGTTCTCACCTAAAATATTATGCCAATATGTTGCTTTATAAAAACGTGTTGATGTTTTGCCCAAAGTTGGGAGATGAAAATATAAAAAAAAAAATGAAAAATTACATAAAATGCCAAATATTTTAATATCAATCATAAGCATGCCAATGGGCTTCAGTTCATCTTAATATGGGCTCATATACAAAACAAAATGGTTTAAAAAAATTCGCCATTTGTTTACATTTAGATAGAACATTGATGAATAAGAACCGTGTGTAGCATCTGAATAGAATTACCCCACCCACTTTCAATATGTAATATACACCAAACCAAAGGTCCGTTCGATTCAAAATTTTCGGCAAAACACGTCCCCTTTATGTATTTATTTGTACTAAAAACATCATTGGAAAATTTAGGTCCCAACAAAACGGCCTTATGGAAACTCCACCTTTGACAGAGGATCAACGAAGGATCATTCCTGTTGAAGTTTGAGTGAAACGCATTCAGCAGTTTTTGACGATTTTCAAATATTTATCAATTATCTATTTTCAAATAGAATTTGGCGACCAGACGGATGGAGCCACGCATGACGAACACGTTGTTACGATATGTATTCGAAGATACTCAAAACACTTTCGGATCAACACTAATCTTTTCTACCCTGCAATGCATTATGGGATTGTATTGTTGTTGTTGTATGAATCCATCACGAAACATGGTGTCAGAAATGAAAATCAAGGCAAATTTTGACCAAAACCAAGCCTGACAGCATCATTTCACCAACCAACACATAGCAGCAGGAAAGTAAAGACTACGGTTAATGCGACCGTATTGACTTTAACGCGTTTGGTCAGGCAACCAAGCCATATTCACCTGCACAAGTCCGACGCTCGTGGCGTGTTGAAGCGAAAATGGCGAGCAAACTCCCAGTCCCGGCGCCGATGGAGGTAAAGGGCGACCTCAAAAATAACTGGAACTTCTTCGAAGCACAATGGAAGAACTACGAAGTAGCCACAAATCTAGAAGAGGCAGATGACAAAATAAGGGCAGCTACTCTTCTCAGCGTAATGGGCAAAGACTGCTTTTGTGTATTCCAGCATCTGGATATGACAGACGCAAACCGGGAAAAGGTCGGTGAAATTCTTAATGCCCTCAAAAGACATTTTGAGCCGAAAACTAACGTTACTTATGAACGCTTTGTTTTCAACACAACCGAACAGCAGCCGAATGAAAGTGTTGAGGCATATGTAACTAGACTAAGAGGTCTATCAAATTCCTGCGAATTTAGCATATTACAGAACGATCTAATTAGGGACAGACTAATCCTAGGTATCAAAGACCCAGATGCCAGATCTAGAATGCTGCGTGAACCAGATCTAACTTTGGATAAAGCGATCGATATGTGTAGAAGCAGTGAAATCGCTAATCAGCAAATCAAAAAGTTGACAGGACCACACGAATCGGTGAACTACACTGCGTCCAAACAAAGGACAACAACAACTGTAAGTACTGTGGTGAACTGCACAAAAAGAGAGAATTCCCGGCATACGGCTATACTTGTAAAAAATGCAAGAAAAAGAATCACTTTACTAAAATGTGCTTACAAACTGACCAAAAGGTACACATAGTAGATGATACCGACAGTGACGAATCTGTATATACACTCAACACGCAGCAGTCGCTGAAAGGAAAACAGTGGTTCGTGGACGTCGACATGACTTTGAAACACAAAACGAAGTCAATCAGATGTCAGGTGGACACTGGAGCGTCATGCAATGTCATCTCATCAAAAGTGCTCTCCACACTAACTAAAAGAAAAAACCCTGAGCTGCTTGCGACCACGACAAAACTGAAATGCTTTGATGGAGGTACATTAATACCTTTGGGCAAGTGCTACATTGTATGTTCAGTTGGAGATAACACCGAGAGCTTAGAATTCCTGGTGGTGGATGTCAAAAGCCACGAAACAGCAACATTGTTATCAGCAGCCGACAGTGTTAAGCTAGGGATCATTACAGTCAACGTCGTAAATAGTATTGCGCAATCTCCGCCAGAGACACTGAACAAAGAACACATACTCAAAGAATATGAAGATGTATTCAGTGGATTAGGATGTCTTCCAGGATCATACAAGATAGAGCTTGATGAAAATGTGAAACCTGTACAACATCAACCGCGTCGAGTGCCCGTAGCACAAAAGGCCGAAGTAAAATCCGAAATAGAGCGCTTAGTAAAAAAGCAAGTGATCGCGAAAGTCACCGAACCAACAGACTGGATCAGCAGCATGGTTGTAGTCAGAAAACCGAACAAACTTCGCGTATGCTTAGATCCAAAAGACTTGAATCGCGCGATAAAACGGTCGAAATACATGATGCCAACCATGGACGATATTTTGCCGAAAATCGCAAACGCTGAAGTTTTCACAGTGATAGACGCGAAAGATGGCTTCTGGCAAGTAAAGCTCGATGAGGAAAGCAGCTATCGAACAACATTTTGGACACCCTTTGGTCGATACCGCTGGCTAAGGCTTCCTTTTGGGATATCCTCAGCGTCAGAGGAGTTCCAACGTAGACAACATGAAGCGCTAGAAGGCTTACCAGGAACCGAGGTCATCGTGGACGATATTTTAGTATACGGCCAAGGAGATACAATGGAAGAGGCGATCAGAGATCACGATGAAAAGCTGATACAAGTGCTTGAGAGAGCCAGAGAAGTGAATCTAAAGTTTAACAAAGACAAGTTTAAACTACGCCAAACGGAAGTAAGCTACATGGGACACATTCTTACAGCAGAAGGTGTGCGACCTGATCAGAAAAATGTACAAGCGATACTAGAAATGCCGCGTCCTGAAGACTTAAAAGGAGTACAAAGATTCCTAGGTCTCGTGACATACTTGTCAAAATTCTTACCGCACCTCTCGGAAGCTTCTGAACCGCTCAGAAAATTGACTATGAAAGACTCAATATTCACATGGCAATCGCAGCAAGCAGAAGCATTTGATACGATAAAGAGACTCGTTACAGAACAACCAGTGTTAAGATATTACGACCTGGAAAAAGAAGTAACTCTACAGTGTGATGCTAGCGAGGCAGGTCTTGGAGCTACGCTACTGCAAGATGGCCAGCCAGTGGCATTTGCTTCAAGAGCATTAACGCAAGCTGAAAAACATTATGCTCAAATTGAAAAAGAGTGCCTTGCTATCGTTTTCGCGTGCGAACGTTTCGAGCATTACATATATGGTAGACAGTTGGTAACCGTCAACACAGATCACAAGCCGCTTGAGATCATATATAGGAAACCGTTACTCTCCGCGCAGAAACGATTACCACTGGTGGTGAACTCGGACAAAGCGAGGAACATTTTTCATGAACACAAGGTACAGATACTTCATGTTTAAATGCGCGTTTAAAAACCAGTTTTACTAGTTTGAGCGTGTACACAACGATTTGCACGTGTTTATCCGCCCAAAACAATATGGACGAATCGGAGAGACACTTAGAGGCTATTGTAAATTTTGTTATATTATTTCTCTGGCTGATTCTGAAGTTGGTATTACAATTCTTGGAGTAGAAGTTTTTTTCCGATGTGAAAATCGTAGTTAACGTTTTTTGAAGGGGACTTGTACGGTTTATTTATGACACCGTGAACATTTTCAATGGCTGTTCGAATTGCAATGACTTTTGTCTTAACAATAGAATGGGTTTTCGGTTAAATATGGATAAATCGTAGGTGTTGTTATAAAATCCCGTAACTACAGCTTCAATAAAGTAGAGTTTGTGACGTTTTAGATTTACACCGACGAAGAACTAGTGTTTGTCCGAAAAAAACGTCACTAGGTCTATATATAGTAGATAAAATTTATTCTTTTTCAAAGACGAATTAATGGTATACAATAATCATTTCCAAAACAATAGGCCTATCTGGTATTGCAGTCCCCAATTAGAAGGCTTTCAGTAATGTCCACCATATAGATAGTGCTTCGTTTGCCCGTCCGTCCGTTTTTCTACCCGTCCGCCAATTTCTCTAGCTGACTGCTCTTGATGTCAAAATACGTTAATTTTATATGTTGAGAAGTTAAAATGTGTGTACTAAATAAGAAAATATGAAAGAAAAATATTAAGAAAAAAGGAGCCAAGTTATTTTCAGTATAGATCTATTCTTCTTTTGATTCAATGTTTTTTCAAACCTTTCTAAATGGGGGAAATTGTTTCGGAAATACATAATGATTGTATTTCATTGCTTCGTCTTTGAATATGGATCAATTTTATCGAGAAAGCAGTGATTAATTTCTGACTACGATGGCATTCTGTAAATGTAAATGTAAAACGTCGCAACTAGAGCTTGTTTGAAGCTGTAGTTACGACATTTTATACAAATACCAACGGTTTATAAAAACGGAACAGTAACCAAGTCTATTTTAGCACACAATTGATTGCCATAACCGATATCTCTTATTCATGTGTTCTTCCTATTGATAGGTGCCTTAAAAGGAAAAGTATCACTATCCTTTCCCATGAGTGAAACATTTTAACCCTTTCCAAAACAATGATTTTGACGTAATCTGTCAACAATAATATTGGAAAAAATACAAAAGTCGGAATGCATAGCGACGAAGATTCTCTTGAAAACTGTCTGAAAGTTTTTTGGACTGTCATATTTACAAAGTCATTGTACATTAAGTATTAGTGTGGCCTTTCGAAGCAGAACTTAAAAAATATATATACATAGGTATAAGAATTAAATATATAGAAATAGGAAGTTTCCACCGTCCTAAATTAAAGAAATCACCATGGAAACATGCCCCATGCGTATAATAATATACACAAAAACATGCTAATTTTAATTTTGATTTTAGTTTGTATATCCTATTGGACATTGTATTGTTCAGAGGTTAAACTGAAAATTGAAAAAGTAGAAGTTGTATGACAATAAGCTATACATTCTTCAACGCCAATTACACAACACGCGGTCCGAACGACGTCGTATTGTTTGGCGGCGATGTTATAAAGTCATGAAAACAGATCATGAACGTAAACTTTTGTTTCAGGAGAAATGTAGTGAAACGTCTTTTTTAACATTTTATCTTTAAGAAATCTAAAATATTGAAACAAATGGATTTAATCATAGTAGCACAAATATACTCCCCGTCATAAGAAAGTAGCCACTTGTCTAATGCAAATGGTCGCCAATTTTAGGATTATTCATAAATGTACCGAAATAAATACAAGATATTGAAGCATGGCAAGTAAATCGAAAACAGTCGAATTACCCCATTGAATAGACTGTTTTCGATTTTCTTGCCATGCTACAATTTTGAGACGATTCCAACACATCCAACGTCTACACCTGACGTCATTCCGACAAGACAACCATTATCGTGACGACTACCTGTGAAATCGACAGAAAAGGGCAAACGTTACAGATAGATTGCTTCCTGTGTTGAGTTCTATCAGCAGAAGAGGCTGATTAACGGATTGGACCATCCGTTTCAGACGTCTTGCGATACCCATAGTCTTGCTACGATGTTATTGACAACATTACCTTCAGTGGGTTAGACAGCATCTATTGTTTTCTAAGGACAATTGCATAGCATGTATTAATACCAACGGTGTTCACACTCGAAAATGTCTTGTAAACGCGAATCTTATCCTTATCCACTTTCAGGAATTGTTACGGTGATAAAAAGTATAGTAATGAATTGACAATTATTGAAAGTAAAAGATTAAATTTTTTTGTGCATTTGTAAAATTTAATTCATGTACCGTATGCAGTCAAGGTGTTAATTAAAAAGGAAATGCGCACTGTTAATTTTTCCCGTTAGTATACTTTAGAATGCATGCCCGTAGAAAGCAATTCCATATGGGCCCTGTCTAGGTCAGTGTCTAATATTCGGGGGGGGGACTAAATTAGATTTGCCATAAGTTTTAAATGTGAAATGATGAAAATTCGGCATTTTTGCCAATTATGAGGGGGGGGGGTGTTGGCTCCAGAGTCCCCCTGTTCGTACGAGCCTGTGATGTGTGAAACAGTGGATCCTCCTTAGAATAAATGGTGATAATGGTAATGACAAACATTACAGTATAGATCTGGAAACGTTCATTTAGACTTTTGCGACCAACATGGATCCAGATCAGACTTTGCATGTGCGCTGTCTGATCAAGATCCATCTTGTTCTCATTTAATAGCTTATTCTCCACCTGTACCAAATTCAAGAAGGCATAACGAAAATCTTACCGGTGAAACTCCAAGGTGACGATAAAAATGATGATGATGATGATGATGATGATGATGATGATGATGATGATGATGATGATGATGATGATGATGATGATGATGATGATGATGATGTCATCTAATTATCATCACTTGTCAGTAATATATGTGAAAGGGGAGTTAGGCAGTACATATTGATATATATTGAAACAAGTACCTTGTGCTCGAATTTGATGCCGGAAATCTATGGTTAGATGCTCAAATCAGTGCGATATTACCGAATAAATGTTTAAATGTGCCGTTAAGTCCAGTGCAATCGATTAATTTATCAAACATGTACTCATAAAACACCGTAGCTGGAAAAGATAACATCGCAAACATGCTGTAACGTTGTCACGAAGAAACCGCACAATGATTTTCAATGACATGACACCGAAAACTGCCATTTACAGCCTTATTTGTACATTTATATGTCTTTTTTGTTTACTTGCAATGTAAATAGATAAACATACAGGGTGATCCAAAAAACATGTCCCACAAACAATGCTTTATAACTTTTTTACCATCTTATATATTTCGTTTATATTCTCTAGAACTTAAGTATATATCTGTAAAATTTTGTCTGATTACAATATTACATAATAATTCACTTACTACTTTTACAAGAGATGCTCGATGTGACGACCCTGTTTTTCAGAAACTAGTCTAAAATGACGTCGAATGTTTTGTATGACGTTACTACAGGTTTGACGATCAATCAAGTCTATTTCTTTTCTTATGGCTTCTTTAAGTTCAGCTATAGTGGTGTTTAAGGGTTCATAAACTCTTTCTTCTTAGCAACCCCATAGGAAAGGTCCAGCGGACTGAGATCGGGTGAATGCGGTGGCCATTTATTCACTGTCAATTCAATTAACAAATGACAATGTGGCCGTGGTTTCTGTGTCTTTCAAATGCTGCATGCTGGTTATTTTGTATGGCTTACAATTTAATAGAACTTTAGTATTCTTTTCTCTGTACCATATCTTACAACAATGGTTTTTGAGATGTCCTTCATAATACCCCATAATAGACACCATTCGAGTTTCCTCTACAGCTTGATGAACACTCTCCACGTTATCGTCTGCACACCCTGTGCATGTTCTCTCCTTTTTGCAGATCTCGGGTCATTGACGGTCACCTTCATCTCAAACTTAGAAAAAAGTCTTCTTATCTGCTTCCTGGAAGGCACTTTCGCATTTTGGTACATGTTTTGGATTTTTCTTCCAGCTAGAACAGGATATTTACATAATACATAGCACAGTTTGACTATTTCTGCATTGTCAGCCATCTTGGAATATTGAGAATATGATGACGTCATTGATGACACCATTGGCGTTACCATGACGCTGCATGACGTTCTTCTGCACAACCATTACAAATTCTATTATATACCCTTTCCATCGACACCCAAATTAAAACAATGCTACCACATTACGCAGATATATTAAATGTTCTTTGTGGGACATGTTTTTTGGATCACCCTGTAAACAGTGATATCGTACCATTTCGTTCGGGCGATTAAGATCAACCCACATGATCTCAATATGCGCTTTGTGCACTTGCAATCCGTTTATACCATTTGAAAATAATGATCGATAAAACTGATATTTTCGTGCATATTATAAATCATATCTACATACCTTAGTAACTTCCATTTGAGCGCATCCTTTAAAAAAAAGACGGAAAGAGAAGTAAAACAAAATGCCACGTGTATTGTTTACAAAAATGCGGATGTGCAATGAAGTATCTGTACCTTGTGTTCATGAAAAATGTTCCTCGCTTTGTCCGAGTTCACCACCAGTGATTACAGCGTATGCTATTAGACATGTCCGATTTTTGCGGATGTTGAGAGCAGACACCCGATTACGGTTCGCTGGGGGTCGTCTCAAACAATTGCAAACTTCGTGGCATCAGTAAATGAGAGAAGTCTGTTCAGACGTACATCGATCGATTCAGTCCATGCACATATAATTCAAAAAGAAAAGTCACACTACAGTTAAAGTGTAATTAGTCTATTTAACTCCTTTTCACATTTTAAAAACAGTTTTTGGCTTTTTTAACTCAAATGAAACAGGTCTAGAAACATTGATACGAAACAAGGAAATTATAACAACCGACAATTTTTCTTTTTTTCATAATCATTTTCAGTGCAATATAAATTATCTTTTAATTTAACGTCCATGTTTTCGTCCGTGCTAGTTTTGAAACAGCATTCTAAAATTGTGTCGTTTGGGGAAAGTTTTAAGTGTTAAAATATTTACAATAGGGAATAATTTCGGTCTTGGATATCTTTCTTAAAGAGAAAGCAAAACATTCCTGTCTCGCTATTACAATTATGCAATATCAATTCCAATATTATAATTAAACCTAGCGTATATTCGGACATATCGTCGATGTAAATGCCAAACCTTTTAGGCATATGTCATTTTTTTGCAATTTTAAAAGTAAACCCCTTGTATGTCTAATTATGAACATTCTTGCATGTTCGGGGATATTTTTACTGAGCAGTATCAATGACACATTGTATGTTAACAATATGAATTTAAAGTAAAACCTTTCAGATTCGGAAAAGTCATTATATGTTTCGTTCCCCTTTAAACATTCCAAAACATTAAAAAAAATAAAAAAAATGAATTACGAGTTTTTGCATTAACATCGATGATATAAGATCTCGTACATTAAACACTCTTTCGGAATTGAGAGTCTTGTTCTAAACAGTAACGATGTGTAAGAAATGAAAGCGAGAACAAAAAGCAACTAGCCGAAAAAAATATGTCAATTAAATGCAAGGTTCTTGACATTGACACTGTTTAACATGGTGATCTATAAGTTTAAATTGCCAGCAATGTATAGTCTAAGGGCTATGACTTTGGCAAAGGATTCTAGATGCATAGAAATTTCGACAACTAGGCCAACCTCTCGCCTGTTTATGGTGGGTTTAAAAGCATATGAAATTCTTATGGCACATGAAACATTTTTGCATGACTTATTTTGATCATGATGATATATAGTATATCTCCTACATAATTTGCACGATTTCCACGTGCACACTTAAGACTTGGCCTACTAAACTTAAGAAAGGCAAGTGGTATTTAAGCGTGTGTTTCTGTATATACATGCACGTCGTGTATGCATTGCGGTATAATGCGCCAAAAATTAAGCCAGGATAACTAACTGTATCGTTGTTTACTTGAGCATCTAAGGAAAACATTCTGGAAGCATGGTCTTTACATATACGGAATTATCTTGCTAACTACAGAGTGTCCCAAAAAAAACGGAACCCATTTTTGAAAGTGCATTTCTCATGTATTAAGTAATATTTCTCCACCAAATTTACATATGCCATAGCAACGACAGTTGTCTATAATCAGTTAAAATTTGGTTGAAAAATAACGATTACTTTTGAAAATATATGCATTCAAATGAATGCACCCTGAAAACCATTTTAACACGATATCGATTTTTTCGTTTTGCAGCTCGCGCCTACACTCATTGAATTAATTAACGCTTCACAATTGGTTAATATATTCAATACAATACAATTGTGATTTTGAAACATTGTATTCACAAAAGTGCTTTTTTGCTAATAAATTTAATAAATAAATTGATAAAAAAAGAGCTGGGATGTAACTAAGATGAATACAAACAAAATATCCAAGTGCATCACAGACGTATGAATAATAATCATAGGCACTTATTTTATTTCTGACCAACATGTCGGTCAGCGCTCAAATGAAAAGTATTACGGGTTGCATTTGACCTGACACTGCCCTTCATGCAAAACATGTTCATATACGACAAATAACACCATATTCACCAAAACAATTAATTCACAGTCCACAGAAATGTATACTATACAAGAAAATTGTGACTGGGCTAATTTTAGTAAACATCTCAAGCTTTCAATTTATGAAAATAAAAGTTCAAACTGCGCCATGTGAAATGAATCACATAATAATTTGAAATTAATTCAAACAACCACCCTATGGACTCAATGTGCACGTACAACACGTTTACACATTAATTTTTGAGAAAATCGGTACAACATGTACAACTGTACATAATTCAACAGGTGACCGTTAGTGCGCTTTCACGAATAAACAAGACGCAAAAATCAATATCATGTCAGATCGGCGTTTTAGTGGCATTATTAATTTGCTTATTACTTTTGAACCAATGCATATTTTTAAGTGAAATTTGGAACACAAATGCAAAAGTAATGTATCTTCAGTACTGCAAATTGAAAAATTAGATTCTTTGTTTACGCTTTAAAATATTTGACTTTTAATTAGGGTTCCGTTTTTTTGGGACACTCTGTACTTTGGTCTATAAAATTTTGATAGATACATATGAAATATTATCCGTATTTTCGAGTTGGCTACCGCCGTGCAGCAGGTAAGGCGACATAACAAACCCTTATTCTGCAAATCGATTGTATGCGTTTTAGAGTACACGACTTAACTGCAAAATACCCGTTGCATAAAGGTCATAACCATCTTAAACATAATAACTAAATCTTGTGATGCTATCCTGTAATGTCGAATGAATTTTGTGGAAATGAGCCCAAATCATTGAACAAGTCTTTATCTCTCAGCCATGTTCGAATAAATATCAAACAGGCTAGTTCAAAGAACCAGTATCTTTTTTGTTTTGCCTATGTAGACACTTCACAACGGCATTTCTTTCAGGTTGAAGTCCCCAGGTTAAGATTTGATATCCTACATTTCTCACAGTTTCTGTATGTAGAGAATCGTAAAATGCCCTACATACAGTCCTGCTCAAAGGCATAGTGTATAGTGGTAAAACTTCAAATAGAATGGTCCGACATTAAAAATTGAGTAGGTAGTTGCGTTTGCTTGAATATTTTCCGATAATTTTGGTACTCATGACCCCCTTTTCTTGGTATGGAATGAAAGACACGTTCTTTAACACTATTTAAGTCATGTGGTCAGAGGAAACTTTTGAGATAAGCTATGAATACCAACGGTTGATACCTTTTACTTGTTACTTAACTAGTCAATTAAACAGTGGAGTGACACCTTATGCTCAGGCATTTTGAGAAGACCCCCTTCGAAAGTCCGTTCTCTGTAGTCCGTCTCGTAATCGGCAAATATCGGACATGTCTATTAAGACTTCAGAAATACAGTCTTGAAATAGTATATACGAAGGGTAAAGAAATGTATATCGCCGATACTTTATCCAGAGCATTTCTCACTATGAGCAAAAACACAAAAGACAGTCATGATATAATAGACATTTTCAAATTGAAAGAGGAGAAATTCGCGAAAGAGATGGACACGATAAATATCATGGAAACCGTAAACGTCACGGAAACGCGTTTCAAGCAATTACAGAAACACACATATCAAGATGAGTCATTACAAACTCTAAAATCAGTGATCATCTCTGGATGGCCAGAAAACCGAGCAGAAGTTCCGATATTAATTCGCGAATATTGGAACATACGCGACGAACTTTCAATACAAGATGGACTTGTTTTCAAAGGAAACAGAATAGTAGTTCCTAAGACATTGCGCAGTGAAATGCTCACCAGAATTCACGCAAGTCACATGGGAATTGAGTCTTGTTTGAGAAAATCTAGAGATACACTCTACTGGCCAAATATGAACAATGAAATTACTGACTTTGTTGGCAAATGCAGCACATGCAATGAATTCTCTGCTAAACAACAGAAAGAGACACTGATTTCTCACAAAATATCAGACAAACCTTGGTGTAAACTCGGAATAGACTTGTTTTCATTGGACAAAACTGACTATCTCGTCACAGTGGACTATTACTCTGACTATTGGGAACTCGATGTTTTACCCGATACTACCGCGAATACGGTGATTAGCTGTCTAAAACAGCATTTCAGTCGACATGGAATTCCAGAGGAAGTTATTTCCGACAACGGACCACAATTCACAAGTTCGGCATTTCAAGACTTTTCTCGTACTTGGGAATTTGAACATAACACCTCGTCTCCCTATCACAGCCAATCGAATGGCAAAGCCGAATCAGCCGTTAAAATCGCGAAACGTCTAGTAAAAAAATCCGAACGGGGTAATCAAGACATTTGGAAGTCGATTTTAGACTGGAGAAATACACCAACTGAAGGTATGAACAGCAGTCCTGTTCAACGTCTAATGTCGAGACGTACTCGACATCTGCTACCAATAGCAGACGAACTGTTGAAACCAAAAATCATCGAAAATGTGGCTGAGAAAACCGAACACAAACACAAACTCGCGAAATATCAATATGACAAATCAGCCAAAGATTTACCAGAACTACAGATCAACCAGTACGTATGGCTCCACTTCCAACCGACCGAGACAAAAAATGGCGTCTTGGTACATGCGTACAACAACATTCATCTAGATCATATGTCATCGACGTCGAAGGTTAACTATATCGTCGAAACAGAAAGTTCATCAGGTCCACGACGGAGTCGATTCCAGAGTCATTTAGTGAATACAGTGCTAAAAGTAAAGTCAGTGAAAATATGATCAGTGAAAAGTCATTCAGTCAAAATGAAAAAATCAGTGAAAAGTCTCAAAGTCAATCTAGTCAAAAGTCAAATGTGTCAATCAATGAAGAAAAAAGTGTGTCTAGTCAAAAATCGAAAAGTGCTAATGATAAGCAGTATAGTATTCCTATTCAGGATGGAACGAAGTCCAAACCAACGGCAAGTAAACAACAACCAATAACAACGCCTACATGTACAGCACAACGACATTCGACCAGAAACGTTAAACCACCAAAAAGACTTGATGATTACATTCGATCATGAATCATTATCATATTGACTTGTTAGATTAGTCTGAGATTCAGTATAGACATTACATTATGTTAATTATAATTGTATGCTTAGGTAAAGCAAACCTATATGGGTCAATGCTATTTGCACAAATATCGATACCAAAGATTTCATTTCAGTTTCATACTTCACTTTACTAAGTATCAAAGTATATGCATTTATGAACTGCACCGTTCAGATCATTTGTCTTGAGCAGTACAGTCCAAAATGCATATAATATACATACATACACTATAAACAACAAACAAGAAAATGCTGACAATCCATTTTATTTTTATAAAGAAAGGGGGATGTTACGATATGTATTCGAAGATACTCAAAACACTTTCGGATCAACACTAATCTTTTCTACCCTGCAATGCATTATGTGATGGTATTGTTGTTGTTGTATAAACGCCGCTAAAGTCTAGATGCTTAAATAGATTTTGACGCAAACGTATGGAAGCCCTGGAGGGTCATTTTGCATTTTGAATTTTGACTCTCTACTTTTGACTTTCGACTTTTTGAAAATGGAAGCACTGGGTCATTTTTGCATTTTGAATTTTGACTTTCTACTTTTGACTTTCGACTTTTTGAAAATGGAAGCCCTGAAGAGTCATTTTTGCATTTTGAGTTTTGACTTTCTACTTTTGACTTTCGACTTTTTGAAAATGGAAGCCCTGAAGGGTCATTTTTGCATTTTGAGTTTTGACTCTCTACTTTTGACTTTCGACTTTTTGAAAATGGAAGCCCTGAAGGGTCATTTTGCATTTTGAGTTTTGACTCTCTACAAGGCGTGTATGCAAAGTCGAAAGTCAAAAGTAGAGAGTCAAAACTCAAAATGCAAAATGACCCTTCAGGGCTTCCATTTTCAAAAAGTCGAAAGTCAAAAGTAGAGAGTCAAAACTCAAAATGCAAAAATGACCCTTCAGTGCTTCCATTTTCAAAAAGTCGAAAGTCAAAAGTAGAGAGTCAAAACTCAAAATGCAAAAATGACCCTTCAGGGCTTCCATTTTCAAAAAGTCGAAAGTCAAAAGTAGAAAGTCAAAACTCAAAATGCAAAAATGACCCAGTTCTTCCATTTTCAAAAAGTCGAAAGTCAAAAGTAGAGAGTCAAAATTCAAAATGCAAAATGACCCTCCAGGGCTTCCATACAAACGACCCTTCACTAGAACATTATCAAAATTTAAAAAAAGATATATCGTGAATGTTTAGTTTTGCTTGTTTGTTGTTTATAAGTACATACGGCAACTATAAAGAAGCTAGCATGAATTGAGAAATAACCCTGACAACAAATATCAAAGTTGAAAAATAACAAGGGGTTATAACTCCAGAAGGTTGGTTTATTGGGGTTTTACGCCGTTTTCAACTACTTTGGTCATATCGTGGCGGCTGGAGCACATATCCATGGATTCCTGTTATTTCTCAAACCAGTACTACCACAACACCCTAAACCGAGCCTCCAGCTGCTCCCCCACATAGGTTCACGATATTAAACCATTGATGGGTGACATTTTTGTCAGAAAAGGTATTTGACGCAACCTGGTATCGAACCCGGGACCTCTCGAATGAGAGGCATATGCGCTACCAACTGCGCCATGGCCGCGGCTTTATAACCCAAGAAGTTATTGTAGCAGAGATACGGTTCTTGCACACGGCACTTTTCAACAACGCGATGCGATCTATAAGTGTATGTAGTTCTTTTTTAAAGCTAGCATGCTTGGTCAAGAAATACGGTGTGTAGACAAAATTACAGGCTGAAAAAGTGATATTTACAATTGGGTTTACGAGTGTATCACGTTTGAAATTGCTAACATAAACAGAAAACAACTGAAATAACTAAATAAGACAAGGTAGTTAGCATTCATGACTCATGAGGTAACATACGAAATTAGAAACATAAAGCGAAATAACTGACAAAGTAGAAGACGACCAAATTACAATTCTTGCAAATGACACATATTCTCAAAGTGGTGAAGTATACGAAGTTCTGATCAAGTTTTAGTTAAGATAAATTGCTGTAACTGACAGTCGGCAGAACTCACGCACAAAAACAAAACAAAATTGTAACAGGTAAAATGTGTGGTTCGTTAACCGCATAGTTTACTCGAATAAAATAACGCTGCTTTTCAACGAAAACCTCGTATCCTAAGGTGCAGATACGAGGTTTTCGTTGAAAAGGGACGACAACATGTGTTTGTATAACACCAATAACAAGATATTAAACGACCATAAAGTTAAAGTAGACATCTGACAATGCGATAATTTTGAATTATCTCGGGCGATTTCATTACAATTAGGTGTAAAGCTCGAGAATACCCTTGTCTTTTTTTATCAACCGCGTCGACTGAAACATACAAAATGTCGTTTTGATACCACTATGGCCAAAATAGGAATTCTTCCTCAAACCTTTTTGTTGCTGTTGTTGCTTACCAAAGGTCAAATTGTTTTATGGCATTTTTAAGTGACATGTTTGTGTAGTTATCTGTCGATGCTTAGTAAAGTAAAATTACCTGAATCGGGAAAATCCCCAGATAATGGTTTTCTGTCCGTGTCTGTAATTTCTACAACGGCGACTTCCATACCAGGCGTCCCATCGTCTCCTTTTTTGTAAAAAGCGAAGTTGGCTTTCCCTACTGGTACTGAATTTTCGACTCCAAGAGCAGGATGAGTTTTAGGTTTTGGTTGATAAACATGCATTGATTGTACCCCAGCTGCTGCTTCTGTTTTCCACTCATGATGGGTACTAGCAGCTGGAATTTCGTTTGGGTCAAAGAGTACATGGGCAGATGTCAAAAAGTATATAACTCCATTTTGCTCAATAAAGGGGCCAATGGTGCCTGTTTTCCCCAGATTGCCACTAATTTCACAACCCATTTTTAGATTTGAGTGCCATTCATTTGCCTTTGAAAAGAATTCGAAGCCTCCTTCTCGGACATCTATTGGTACGCCGTCTAGAGTCTTTGGAAAGGCTTCTTCTGCAAGAGGAATGTATCCCTTAACTGGCACATAAAAGGCAATACACAAGTTCTTCTCGGTATTAAGATTGTCCTTTTCATACATAAAAGATCTGAAGTGACTAGGCGAGATCATTTGCAAGTTCGAGTGCTTTCTGAATAACTCCTCTGTGAATTTCGTTGTGCTGGACTCAATCCTTTTTAACTCGTTTTCTGTATAGGCTAAGTTGCCTCTGTCTTCCATCCTCGCAATGTCTATTCCCTCACTACTATATTGCTTCATAACTCTAGTGACCACATGGAAATCTTTATAGCAAATATCATTTTGCGAATGAGTCCTAATATAAACTACAAATGCTATGTCTTCTAGTCGTTCTAAACTGTACGATGGAACTACAGTAATAATGTTTGTAGTTTCCCTGGATATACATGTTGAAATGTGATCGCAGATTTCTTTCACCACATTCGATGTCCGTTGAAAGGTCTTTAGTGCAAGCTTCAAATGTTTGTAGCGGGGGGTTTTCCCTTTGCTAAGAAATGATGCTATACACTGCTCATCTTCATTTTCTATTGCGTCTTTCCATGGGTCGAAGTCTAGAATAAAGCAATCAGTATTTACAGTCGAAATAATGAAATGGTTCTAGACAAATAGGAGGAATTCATTCAATATCAAAGTGTCGATAATCTGTACTTTCCAATGCATAAAATGTCTAAATAAGTGTTATCGGACGAGAATAGTTATCTTTAAAATTGATTCAAAAGGTTTCTATTAGGAAAATTTCACACACAAAAACTGGGAGAAATATTTCCCTCGTAATGTTAACTTATCTTTTTGTTCGTCTGTTCATCCCTTAAAGTACAAAAATATTTTTAAAAGCTTGCTTATTTATGTTCCTGACTATAAACCTATGTGATGCAAAATGGTAACTCCGTGCTTATCTCTTTTGTACCATTTAGTTATAGGAGCCCAACTAAATAGCTGCGGACGGATGACAGACAACGCATGGAGAAATATATATAAAAGTATTTGTTATGTTTCCAATCCGCCATTTTCCGTTTTTCTTCCAAGAAGTTGAGGAATTATCTTGCTGTCGTGAATTTATGAAAAATTGGAAAGATAAGGAAACATAAGGACTAGTCTGTGATGGTATGTCCGGAAATCTCGTCCCGTATGCATTAGAGTATTAAGCATGCCAACAACTGCAGTTGTGTGCTCCAATATCTGAACATTCATGATCCACTTGTTGGCATATCTGGAAACGCGTCATTACGTCGTATTCCGCCGTTTACGTAACGTTGTCAATTTGCTTTTTGCAAACCGAGTTTAGTTAAACATATGAAAATGATGTTGTTTTTGTTTATGTGTGTTTCTATTAATAGATATCTGGATATAGATATAAAATGCTTTGAAATGAACAATTCATATGATGCATAGATATGCCGTCGTTAACAATATTTAGACAAATACTGACGTATTCAACGTTCTTTACTTTTGCACTACTTGACATCTATCTTGACATTTAAGTTTAATCGCGCGGGTGTTGTAGTGGTTATAACCTTATTGATCGGAAGTTTTCGACGATATATCGGGTAAATAAATATCGATTTCATAAATTTCACGAGCCGTACATGCACTTGACCCACGTGTGTGTACTATACTGATCGAAAGTTCTAAAGCGCCACATTACAAATGACTGTAACTATTTAAACAATTATGATATCTTTATAAAATTTTATATGTGAATTAAAAAGTACCAATCAGATTAATTTGCACGATTTGTTGTCAGTTATTACTGAAAGTAAGGATGTCATATGAGTAAAGCTTAAAAAGCTCTAAATCGTCGTAGAACTTCAGATAATGTATTTATAATCATTTTAAGTTACATGGTTTTTAAGCAGGACCCAATCAATGGAGAAAAACAAAAAAAATGAATGACACTCTTGTATTTCTGATGAGTACAGCAAAAAGAGAAAAGTGGTGGGTGGGGTAAATCATAGTGTTTTAATTTTCCAAACAGACTTCTTTTCATTGAAAATTGTCACAATCCTTTTTACACAATGAATTAACACAATCAAAAGAATTTTGAACATATTGTGTAATTTTGTGTCTCGGGAATCACGAGCGCATATTTCAATCATTTTCTGAGAAGATCAGTATATAAGGTAATTTTGTCACTTGAATCTGTCCTCATTCGAGCGTACATGTATTGAATCCCAAATATTGTGTATCTAGTTTATATTAATTTTTTGTCCGTTTAATATTCAATTACGTAAGTATTCAGTTCTTATATACAAAAGAATTTACAACTACATGGTTGTTGTACAAAGACATGTATTGCGTACATTATTGTGGGTGATATTTATACCCTTGTGGATTAGTTTTTTTTTTTTTTTTTTTTTTTTTTTGTATTATACATATAATGCCGAGCAGATTATCTGTCGAAGAAGCCAAGGATATCTACCCAATGGAGTCACTGTATCATGCCAAATTCTTGATCGAACTCTAGTCAGTGAACCAACAAAAGATTCCTGTGATATTTTACTTCAGGGTGTAGATATCATGTCCCAGTATGGGGACAAAACCTGAAATTGCTCAACGTTTCAGCATATTTGATGACAACTATTTATGTCAAAAGAATAATACTTCTTGATAGAGACAGTAATACAGTGGTGCAACAAAAAAGACTGTCCTAGAACGAGCAAGGAAACGCCATGAAACACTACTCACGGCCATACTCAGAGAAAAGGCAATATCAAACATGGCACTGGTGTCTTTTTTACCTTGAAACAGAGAAATTACAGTTCTTGATGCAATGATTTTGTTGCAGTGCCTTCAAAAAACTAGCATCATTAAATCAGGCAGAGATCTACCTTAACACTTTGTATCTGTTACACAATCGGAATTTGAAGGTTACAAAGAGGTTCCTTGTAAAATACATTTGACCGACATGCACTCTGGGAACTTGTAATGTGTCGCTGTATCAAGACAATGTGTCGGCCAGCAAGGTGTACATTTTAAAAGTCAAACGGGCTGGTCTGTGCTGGTAAAAAGAGCGGACAAAGATGCTTCTTTGAATCCATAACAATTTACAGATTAATAAATGTTGTCAGTCATCTACCGTACTTCAGCTAATTATGGTGTGGATTTATAGAGATCTATTTTTTCGATTTTGCACTTCGTATATTTTATCATACTTTAATTTCTTTTAAGAAACGTTGTCTAATCTCTTCTTAATCTATGAGTATTCTGTTTTTATTCATAGTTGTACACTACAATACAATTATGCCAGAAAACTTAAAGTTCAACCTTGACATCTACTAGAATAGTATATAGTTTTAGAATAGTGTGTTTTTTTTTTGTTGTTGTTTTTTTTTTGTTTTTTTTAAAGCACTAACAAATAGAGAAACGGATCTTGAAATAAAGTATATTACATTTTCCCACACAACTTTAAACTTATAAAGGAAAATCAAATAAAAAATGAAATAGTGGTAAGTGCAATAAATTTTCGACATTACGGTAAATACCTAAATCAAACTTGAAAAGTGAAAAACAATCCTTATAAGTTTAATTTTTTTTTTAATTTTCATGTACTGGTTTCACAAATATCAATCATCAGGATGTTTGGATGTAAATTTTATGCTTATTAGTAACGACGTTACAATGACGTTTTTGACGTTAAGGCGTCAGAGAAAAAATACCGAAGGGAAATCACATAATGGAACATTAAAAAGTTAAAGTTTAAGGGTTTTTTTCACTTTTCAATCGTAATACAGTGGATATATGTATTAAATAAAATTGACCTATCATCGACGTTATTTATCTTTTTACGTAATCAGAAGATGTGACTCTTGATATAATATTTTCATCGTGTTACATTTATTGTGTGTGATCATGAACAAAAAATTGCTAAAACCATTCATATAAGCAATAAGCATGTATGTTTGTAATTTGACGTCAGTGTGACGTATGAATACTAAAACGTATTCAACAGGTTTTACAAACTGATGCGTTTTCTCTAAAGCAATCATATCAAAAGATTTGAGTTATTTTCTTGTACTTTTTCTGTATAATATCCCTGTAATCGACTGTTTATCTCAATTTTGTTGTTTATTATTGTCGTGTTTGACGTGACGTCACAGGAAAACGACGCGTCTACAGACATGCCAACAAGCAGTTTCATCATTACCAAGGAATAGTTTCTCTGATTTGCGTTGTTGGCATTCTTAATACTCAAATGCACACGGATTACCGATTATCACAGACTAGACTGTCTTTCTTACAAATGTAACTAGGTATTGCACCAGGTTTCCCGTTGTCGTTTTCAGTACTCCAACCATCGCTTGATCCATCATCATCATCATCATTATCATCATCATCATCATCACCACCACCTCCACCTCCTCCTTAAAATTGTGCAATGAAAAGAATTAAGCTTTATTTCTCACTAGATAGAAAAGAATTATTCATTGTCTTAGATACAATTTAGTGGGGGAGTTATCCAAAAAGTCTTCACTTTCTGATACAAGAACAAAATTTGGCACAAATATTCCTCAGAGTATACCATTTTCAAAACAAATGGTATCCACCATAAAAACAACCTTGCTGCCATTTTCCAAGATGGCCTTCATCTCAATAGGTTAAAAAACATAAAAAATACTCTGTTTCGAGATACAAGCACCAATACAGCCAAAAATGTTCCTCATGGTATACTTTTATCAAAACATATGGTATCTACTATGAACAAGAGGCCCAAGAGGGCCTGTATCGCTCCACTGGCTAAAGTAAAATAATTATCTCACGATTTCTTGTAAGACTAGTACTACCGAATCTTGAAAAGGGTCGCCCAAGGAACATTTCTGACAAGTTTGGTCTGAATTGGCCCATTGGTTTATTTTTAAAGAATTATTTCATGGTTTGTCCAACTCTGATATGCTCTGCCCTGCCAGGCTGCCACACCCACATTTAAAGACTAATTAAAAGTTCACTTACAATATAAGCAAAGGACTACCCAATGAACATTCCTGCCAAGTTTGTAATAAATTGACCAACTGGTTGTTTTAAAAATAATTTCGCAATTTTTCCCATTCTGATAAGCCCCACCTGCCATGCCCACATTAATGAGTCAATCAAAAGTTCACAAATAATTTAAACAAGGGTCAACCAAAGGTACATTTCTGCAAAGTTTGGTCAAAATTGGCCAAATGGTTGATTGTTAAAGATTTCTCTAAATCTGATAAGCCCCGCTCTGCCACGCCCACATTTATGGACCAATCAAAATTTTACAGATAATTTGAGTAAAGAGTCACCCAAGGTACATTTCTGCCAAGTTTGGTCAAAATTGGCTTAATGGCATTTTGGTTTGAGAGGAGAAGATTTTTAAAAAATTATTTTGTGATTTCTCTACGTCTGACAGAGCTCCAGATAAGGTGCGTGATTGCGTTAAATTACGCATTCAAATATGCAAAAAAACGCATTTCAAAGTCAACTGTGTGCGTCAACGGACGCATTCAATTTTCAAGTAACGCATTCCTAACAAGTGAGAGCGAGTGAACCATGCCCAGAAGGAGACAGTAAATCGTGTCGGAATCTAACATTTGTTCAAGCCAAGCGGGGAGGATATGGATTCATATATAGTATTTTTCGAGTTTTTTATTCTGCCAATAAAACGGCCATGCAAAGTACCCAAAAACATCACGTCGGCGGATCAGTTAAGATAGTTCCACAGGCGGAAACTGTCTGTACACATACTGCTTTGTATTATCAACTGTAAGAATAGAGTGTAAAGCGAAATCACTCATTCTAGGCCATGGGCCGAACCCCAAAAAAGGCTTCTAAAAAAAGTTTGCTTCAGGCTAAAGGGTGAATACATAAACTATATATCAAAATAATCCCCATCATCTCCTGATTACAAAACAACATTGTTTACCCTAAAGTATGTGGTCACTATAAAGTAATTTGACTTTTAAATACTAGGTAAAGTTTACCTATATCCGGATACAACATAAATTCGGATAAATGGCTTTATGTGTCAAACTGCTAATATTTTTCACGAATTTGTTGGTCCAAAAGGTGTTCGAGCTACTGTTTGACTGTAATACCAGGTTTTGACATCCCAGTATGGTTAGAAAACGTGATGACGAAACTATTTTCTGTAATAGGCATTTTCTCCTTTGCCAACAAGGTTTTACACATTATAGCACACAAATGTTCTGCTCTGTGGTGCACTTATTTTGTTACTTTGCAACATTTATATTTTGGACCAGTCTGATATTCATGAATGTCAATTAAAGTGGCAACAAAAAATGCGTTGTGATGAAATATAGGCCCTATCTGTTATCGACAGGTCTTAGGTTGAGACCCATACAACCTACAGGTCCTAGGTTGAGACCCATACAACCTAAGTTTCTAGTTACACATTCCTTTAACCCTTTCCCAGACTTTAACGACCTTATTAGTAAAGGCTTGGGAAAACAATGAGGCAAAAGAAGAAAATGCTGATCAACAGCATTTTCTCCTTTTGCCTCAATACTTTCTAGGTTTTATATTTCACAAACCAATTCTTTATCAACCCATATTTTTCACTGCAGCAGCTTTTGAATCATAGCAACGAAACTGGCTGCCGTCCCACTAGTCTGATCTTTAAGTAAAATATAGTCAATACCATAGTCATTTTTCAATAGTCTCATTCGCTCTGTAAATGTGGACCAGTGGCCAGTTTCTAACTAGCTGGGAGGTATTATGGTCAAATGAATTACCATATACCTGCAAGAGTGCAGTACCTTTGAAACTCAAACATACATTTATATTCATTCTCACGGCCTTGGAGCCAAGCTACATTGCTACCTAAAACTTGTTGTTTGGGAAGGGATAAAAGCAGTTTAACCCATTTCCAAAAGGCATGCATTTGACACTTTTCATTAAAAAGCATTGGGAAAACATTGAGACATAAGAAAAAAAATGCTGATAATCTGCATTTTACCTCAATATTTTCTGTGCTTTAACACAACAAAGTGCAATCTTTATCTAAATTCATTTTGTCGTTTGGTGCATCTTTCAGATTGTGCAACCCTACATTTTTTTATTTTGGAAAGGATTAAGCATCTCTTGCAGGAGTGTGAACGCAAACATGAAATCCAAGCCAACAGCTGTTCATCCAACATAGGTGGAGAAAATGATAAGGCAGAAAGAAGATACTCGTTAGCTTACTTATAATCTTATAAGATAGCAAAATTATTTTAGATCCTCAAAATTAAGAAAAATAAAATATATAGTTGTTAATTATATTTCAACGCACCAGAAAGACAGGAAAATGATAGTGACTGGGACATAATTGTCTCGTCCATGTATAACTGCAGTTCACATTATTTTAGTGAAACATTAAATCATCAAATACTTGTTTTTAACCCTTTCACAAACAGCAAAATTAAGGGTTGTCCAATTTGAAAGCTGCTGCAGACGACAAAACAAATTATATCAAAGGTAAAAAATGGTCTATATGACATTTCTTTTAGGTAACACTAGGAAAATCATTGAGACAAAAGAAGAAAACACTGGTAATCTGCATTTTCTCATTTTGTCTCAATATTTTTCATGCTAAACAATACACATTCCTGACTCAATAATTATATCAGAAAGTCCTAAATCTTGAAACCTTTTCCCCACTGCTCCCAGGAATGCCATGGCAGTATGAAATTCTCCCAATCTCACAATAATGCGATCATGGAACGCAAGAGGACCTTGCCACCGTATCTCCTGGGCTTTGGCGTAAATTGTCTGGTCCATGACAAGCACAATGGATTGAAGATTTAAGGCATGGGCAATCTCTAGACTTTTCTCAAGAATTGTTTGTACTGTTGCCTTATCTGTTGGACTTGAGTCAATTATATGAACTTGATTCCAGCCTGTCCATCCTGGAAGTAATCCATCAGTCTGAAAAAGAAAAGAAAGGAAAGGTAATGTCCTGCACAAGTGAATGTATATTACTTACAGATAAATGTATATCCTGATATATATATATATATATATTAGAAATTTCTCTCTTTCTCATCTGGCAAAATTTTATGGAAGTCCAATTCAAAAGCTGTTCCAGTCGACAAAATGAATATTGATAAAAATTGGATTTTTGTACAATATAGCTTCTTTTATCTCAATGTTTTCACAAGCCTTTTCTATCAGTGATGTCAAAACCCTGTCTTGTTTGGGAAAGGGATAAAACAACATACAGTCTTTGTTAACCCTTTTCCAAACGTATTTGTGTTAGGGAGGTCCAGACAACATTAACCCTTTCCCAAACATGACTTGGTATTGACGTCTCTAAGTTGTGAGGCTTGTGAAAACATTGAGGCAAAAGAAGAAAGTGCTGTTGATGTCACCAGCACTTTCCCCTTTTGCCTCAATATTTTCTGGGCTACAACATACATATTTTCTCCATTTAGTTTAATCTATTTTGTGGTCAGCAACTCCTTTCAAATCGGACAACCCTTAAACTTTACTGTTTGGGAAAGGGTTAAAGTAACTAAAAAGAACATTTCTGTACAATATAGCACAGAAAATATTGAGGCAAAAGGAGAAAATGCTGATTGTCAGCAATGTCTTCTTTAGTCTCAAAGTTTTCCCCAGCATTTTTTGTAAGGGAGATCAAAACTAGGTCTTGGGAAAGGGTTAAATCTATGTGGGAGAGCACGAGTCAACATGGTTACATTACTTTGTAATAGTGAGATTTTTCCTTGATGACAACTTTAGTTAGATATGATAGATCCATGCTGTGGTGTTTTGACCATTTTCTTTTTAGTTTTAGTACGAACCTAAGTGAGTTTAGAATTTAACCCTTTCCCAAACGACAAAATATTAGGGGTCCAATTTGGAAGCTGATGCAGATGTCAAAATGGATATTGATCATGAAAGGATGTACATATAATATAGCACAGAAAATATTGAGGTAAAAGGAGAAAATGCTAATTGTCAGTGTTTTCTTCTTTTGCCTAAATATTTTTCCAAGTCTTTTCTTATAAACACATCAAAACCAGGTCTTGTTTGGGAAAGGGTCAAGACAACAACAAACCTGACAATACTTTGCCAAGAAGTATGCTCTGTCCCTGACAATGGATTCTGCATGAACTTCCGGACATCGACTTAGATCCAGATTCTCACCTGCAATTAAAGATACATATATCGTCGCTGTAAATGCAAAACCTCGTATCTCGTTTTTGGAAACTTTTAAATGAGAGGGAAAAAAGTGTAATAACTTTTTCCAAACTAAAATGTTTTACTTGAAATTTTGACATTTTGTTCACAAATAATTTGTCATTAATACTGAACAGAAAAAATATTTCAAAACTTGCGAGGATTGTATAAATTGGGCACACAAGTTTGTACTTTGAAAATCGCAAGAATCGACATACGAGGTTTTGCATTTACACCGACGATATATGTAATAAGTACCTGAGAACACCTGCTAAATCACATTCAAATAAGAGTATAAATACTCTTTTACGAATTATATTTTGTGAAGATTTTGAGATTATATTTTTCACCTTTATTTTGAAAAAGACATTAATTTTGTCATATGATTATTACCCAAACAAGACCTAATACTTACGTTTCTAAAGAGAAAAGGATTGGGAAGAAATTGATACAAAAGAAGAAATGCTGAGAATCAGCATTTTCTCCTTTTGCCTCAATAATACCTAGGCTTTATGGTACACAAATCCAATCTTTAGCAACATATATTTTGTCCTTTTAGACCACCCTAACACTATGCCGTTTGGGAAAGTTTGGGAAATTCTCTCACCTTGAAACTGAATTGGTCCTCTTCGCTTCTGACCCTGATAATGCATAGCAGGCTCAGCTGGTGCCTCAATAGTGCGCTTCCGGTCTCGACACATGGAAGTGGACGGTTCTAGCTGTTGACTAGTGTCCCGCTGGATTATTATTCCATTGGTGTTATGTGTTGTCCCTTTGCCTATTTAGATATTGAATGAGAAACTTATAACTTGAACCCTTTCCAAAACGACAAATTTTAGGGTGCTCCAATTTGAAAGGCACTGCAGACGACAAAAGAGATGTTGATAAAGAAATGATTCATGTACAATAAAGCACAGAAAATATTGAGCCAAAAGGTGAAAATGCTGATATCAGCTTTTCCTTCTTTAGACTCAATGTTTTCCCAAGCCTTTTCTATCAAGGACATTAAAACCAGGTCTTGTTTGGGGATATCATTATTACATTTTCAAATTTAGGTTGATCAAGGTAAGAACAATTTAGCTAAACTTTCTGTGTCTGAATACATTTATTAATGAGATCAAGGAAAATTATTCTTCTTTAATTGATTTAATAATTTAGGAAAATTATCTAGTTATTACTCTCCATATTCTGAAGCATGAACATGAATGATTACATGAAAAAGCATAGAATGATAGAACCCTTCCTCAAGTAGATCTACTATATTAGTAATGTTCCGGTAATACTGTGCTTTCCGGTATTTCTATGGACCCTTGCTAAACACAATTCTTTAAAAACAATAAACTCACTCACCTCACCTCACATTCACATAGTTGGTCCTCAGATGGCCTTAGACGTCCAGCGTCCCTTCGCTTCACCCCACATTCAATTCGCTTACTGTTTGTGTACTTCTGGTAGCACTGACGATGGAAGCTAATGTCAGGTACAACTTCGTTACTATAAGTCAAAATACTCAGGCAATTTCTTTTTCTTTACCATCCACAGTTGCCCAAACATTTGAGCAACTGTAAAGCTTCGTCCATGTAACGTCTGTGCATGGAATAACGGCACATACATCAAAATCTGAAAGATGACAGCTGTACTCCTTTATGGGGGCGGCCATTTTTTCAGGACCGGGCTGAAGCCTGTTAGGCTAAATACTCTCATCTGATTGGTCAATTATGGGCATCTTCAAAGACATTAAAATCGCGTTTTTCTAATTAGTGACCACATAATTTAAGGTAAACAATCCTGATTATGACTTTATACATTAATATCTTAATTACTAAATCAAGTTTTCCCCTTCACCCTCCAGCCTGAAGCACTTTGTCACAATTTGTCGGCTCGGCCCATGGCCTATTCTGAATACTTTATTGTATTTCATTACCTTATTGAGCCCTGTGAATCAAGGAAGTACCAATACAAGGAAAGGAAATCTTATGATTTAGGGTTTGGTTTTCTCCTTAAAGTGATTTGATCTATTGGGTTGAGAGTGAATCACTCTTTTGGTGCTCAAAGTAGGGAGTGATCACTCTTTTACCCTAAAAATTATCTGGAGCTCTGGTCTGATAAGCCCGCCCTGTCACGCCCGAATTTATGGACCAATCAAAAATTGTTTGAACAATTTAAGTAAAGGGTCACCCAAGGACATTCTTGCAAAGTTTGGTAAAAATTGACCCAGTGGTTTGAGAAGAGAAGATTTTGAAAGAAAAATTATCGGACGGACGCACGCACGACGGACACAACGCCATGACAATAGCTCGCTGGCCTTTGGCCAGTGGAGCTAAAAATCAACATAGTTGCCAGAATTAGGACGAGTGTCTGTAGGTAAAGAAAATCCTTTTTTGTGAGTTTTAAGCACCAAACTTGGCACAAATGTTCCTCAGAGTAAACTATCTTCAAAACATATGGTATCAACCCTGAAAATCCAAAATGGCTGCCATTTTCCAATATGGCCACCATTGCTACAGTAGAAAAAATCAGCAAACTCCTTAACTTTGAAATACAATCACCAAATTTGGCACAAATGTTTCTCAGAGTGCTTTGGTTTCAACAAGCAAGGTATCCATAATGAAAATAGCACCCATGCCATTTCACAAGATGGCCGCCATTTCTATAGCTCAAAATATTTGAAAATGCTTCTCTTTGTGATAAAAGCACCCAATTTGGCACACATATTCTTCAAAGTATACCATTTTCAGAAAAATGTCTATCACGAAAAAACAACATGGATATCGTTTTCAAAGACGGCTGCCATATCTATAGATCATCATATGGGCCAAAGACATTTCCAATTTTACAGGCACCTATTCTTTACACCAACTTTTTTGTGAAGAAGATGTTCTAAAATATGGTACATTTGAGATCAAAATTTCTGCCATTTTCCAAAATGACTGCAGTATAGATCTATAGATGAACTTGTTTTTGTACAATTTGCCTAATTGTACATTTGTGCGAAATGGGGGTAAATGGGAATTGTCATAATTTTTATCTAATGATATCAAGGTCAAGTGAAAAAGTGGGTCATGCTAGGTCATTAACTAGGTCAAAAGATAAAATCTTACAAAATCCTTTCTTTCGCTCTAGAGGTGCCAATTTTTGTCCAAACTTTGTCAAAATTGTCCTGAATGTTCATCTTGATGATATCTAGGTCATGTCAAGAAGTGGATCATGCCTGGTAATAAACTAGGTCACAAGGGCAAATCTTGTTAAATCCTCCCTTTTGCTCTGGAAGTGCCAATTTTGGTCCAAACTTTGTCAAAATTGTCCTAAATGTTTGTTTTGATAATATCTTGGTCATGATTACAGGTGAGTCATGCAAGGTCAAAAACTAGGTCGCAAGGTCAAATATTACAGAATCCTTCCTTTTGTTCTAGAGATGCCAATTTTATCCAAAACTTTGTCAAAACTATAGTGAATACTTATCTTGATATCTAGGTTATATACAAAATGTGGGTCATGTAAGGTAAACAAGTTCTACGTCATTGGGTCAAATCTTGGTTTTGCTTTAATAACGGAAATATATATTTAAACATTGTGAAAATTATCCAGAATGTTTATCTTGACGAAAGCTGGGTCGTTTTTAAAGAGGATCATGCGAGGTCAGAACATAGGTCACTAGGTCAAATCGTCCCTTGACAGCCAGAAGTGGCTATCAGTAGTTTTTATAGTTTTGAGAAAAACACATTTAAAGTTTTGAACTTGTCTCCAAATTCATACAATTGCTGTATGTAAATAAAATTTTGCATAGTGATAGATACGCCTCTGAAGATTGTTCGTATAAAATATTACATATCTATTTTGAAAATTAAGGCGTATTTGGTAAAAATAGCTGACAGCCACTTTTGGCTCCCGACATTTCTTCAGAAATGTGTTGATTTGGGGAATCTATCAGCAGACTTAATCCGTAGTTTTATCAATTTAACTTATCGTTAATTGGTTTTTTATTCACCATTTAACAGAAATAAGTTTTAATTTATATTTAATGCAGTTTTAAGTTGTTTTTCTGGAAAAGCCCTATATACATGTACATCACAATCATGTATTACATTTCACTAATTTGTCCTCTTCTTTCGTCTTCTACTTGTTTTGTTTATAATTAATTGTTGCCAGTGTTGTCGTCAATACTCTAGAAATAAGAAGTCGTTTATCTGTACTTAGTATAGTGGAGTGAACAAAGGTAAACATGGCTTTGATGAATTTCAATAAAATATTTTTGATAAAAGACGCACACAAAAATCTGCGCATTTTTGTTTTAAAAAAAATGAATGTCTTTCTAATACAGACATAAAATGATAATTTTGTTGATGAGTACGTAGGTCTGAAATATTGATATTTCTAGATCAAAATTAAAGACAAATTTATGCCCATCTAATGCTGCACACAGATACAAAAATAATACGCTTGATTCCTGAAAAACAAATTTTCTTGTTTGAATGATGTGATTTTATTTAACAGTGTTTCAATTGAAAAATAATGAGATTAACTTTTGCCACAAACAAATTACGAATTTATAAACTGGCTTGATATCTAAGATTCATAGAAATATATATTTTGGTATTTCTTAAATAGATTTTGTGCGTTACCAATAAAAACCTTTAGATCCTACAAAAATATCTGCAATCAAACTTTGCCGGATTATTAAACAAGACTGATTCTGACATTGATGTTTTAATCAAAGGAATGCATTTTATTCATTTATAGCAATCATTGTATAGAACTTTTACAGAAATGAACATTTACAGAAATGAAGTTTGAAATTTGACACTGCCAGAAGGCGCTATCAGCATTCAAAGCTTACAAAAAAGAATGACTTGAGAATTGTACATTCTGAATCTTAAATAAAACACGATAAATTAAATAAATGAAACAATTCTGAAGTTATTTGAAGCTCAAAATGATCAAAACATTCAAATTTTCAAATAGTTTATTAGTATATTGGCCACCGGCCTGTATACAAAAATATACATCAATAACATGTTCAAACACAATGTTGTCATGAGGTTGCTTGAGACACATTTGCCATTGCCAAATTCCTTTTTTCCATAGCATAAAAAATATACATTGCAAGATTGCGTATTATAGCAGTGGTTTTGTTTGCCATCAAAAGATAGAATTTCTGTATGTTAGGGTTTTTATAAAACTTTTTGCTGATAAACTTAGTGCGCAATTCCTCATACAACGGACAGATTAAAAGAAAATGAAACTCACATTCTACAACAGAATTACAATAGAGACAGTATCTAAGATCTTTAACAATATTTAGATGACGACCTTTTTCTATCATTAAAGAATGAGATGAGCTTCTAAATGACACTAAACTTTTCCTAAACTTAACTATATCAATTACATCTAAGTAGGTTTCTGGTGAAAAAAAAATTGTTTAAAATTCGAATAATAAATCAATTTACTTGTTCTGTTACAATAATTGTACCATTCTTGGGTAAATTGATCTATCAGCCTGTTTTTATAAGCTTTTAAAAACTGGGTGGCATTGGTGACTGTTTGCCTTTCCCAAATATATCCAAAACCATTCGTATAAAGACTAATCCTTACTTTAGAAACCCAATTTTTGAAACCTCTTTCGTCTAATATTTTAAGCATATCATAACATTTTCTTATATAACGATCATTTGGTGTATCTAAAAGTTTTACCCAATATTTCATACACCTTTAAGAGGCCTCAATATAAATAGGATATCTACTACAATCTCCCAAAATTGCATTATTTACAGAATTTATTTGGGCATTCATGAAACGTTTACACGCATACACATGAATGCGTTCAGCACAATCAGGCTGATCAAGACCCCAAATTTCAGATCCAAATAAAAGAATAGAACTGATTTTAGAATCAAAAATTTTGAAAAATGTTTTATGAGATAAGGGTAAAACACTGTGTAGTCTTTTAAGTAAAGCAATAAACACTTTCTTACTTTTAGTTGCCATATACTCTGACATCTTAAAGTATGAAAGTTTACTCGTAAAATTGACACCAACATATACAAATCTATTAACCACTTCTATCGGCTTATTGTCATAAAACCATTTTTCATTTCTAGCGATTCGCCCACCATGTCTAAAGACCATTATCTTAGTTTTATCAGTATTGACCTGCAGGCGCAATTCATTGCTAAATGTATATAAAGCATTGAGTGACAATATTTGTAATGGGTTGCCAGAAGTAGCTATCAGCAAAAATTTAAAATCCACATTTTAAACAAGAGGGCCAAGATGGCCCTGCATCGCTCACCTGAGAGGACTTTGAGACAAACAACTTCAAACTCGCATGACCCACTTTTTACATGACCTAGATATCATCAAGATAAACATTCTGAACAATTTTCACAATGATGAGTAAATATTTAGGTTCGTAAAGCAAAAAGAAGATTTGACCTTTTGCCCTAGTTTACGACCAAACATTAGCAACTTTCTACATGACCCATTTATCATCAAGATAAGCAATTCTGAACTATTTTCACAATGATGAATAAATATTTTGATTTTTTAGAGAAAAAACAAAATTTGACCTAGGTTTTGACCTCCCATGACCTACTTTTATACGTGCCCCAGATATTGTCAAAATAAACATTCTGAACAATTGTCACAATGATTCAGATATCATTATGGTTCCAAATGCAGAAACAAGATTTGACCTTGTCACCTAGTTTTTGACCTCACATGGCCCCCTTTTTACATTGACCAGATATCATCAAAATAAATATTCTGAACAATTTTCACAACCATAAAGTAAATATTTTGGTTCCTAGAGCAAAAACAAGATTTGACCTAGTGACCTAGTTTTAGACCTCGCATGACCCATTTTTCACACCACCAAGATATCATCAAGATAAATATTCTGAACAATTTTCACAATGATAAAGTAAATATTTTGGTTCACAGAGCAAAAACAAAATTTGACCTAGTGACCTACTTTTTTATCTCGAACGACCTGCTATTCATATCACCAAGATATCATCAAGATAAACACTCTGACATTTACATAATGATTTAGTAAATATAGCTAAGCACAACAATATAGGGATATCGGAATTGGTTTAATATTTTACCACGAAATTTCCAAAATTTACTCAAATTTCTTCAATAAACTTGTTCCTCATCATCTTAAAGAACAAAAATTCAAAAGGTTTTCGGTCACACTATTACAGATTGCTTAATCCCCGGGCGTATGTAGCAGTACTGTCTGTTTCGAAAATCGCATAATAGTGTCTATACTGCGTATACGACTTGTAGGGTCCAAATTTGTGTTTCTTGAGATTATCTCTGTATTTGGATGCCTGCAAGTTTAAAGTGTTCCTGAAAGATTCCAATGTGTTCAGATGCCAGTTATTTTCAATCAGTGAACTTACAACCTTTAAAAGATTGCGAAAGAACGGAATAACGCGCCGATCGGTTGCTTGGTCAATGCAACCCCACAATTATACGCTTTGTGACACAGCAATCTTCAAAACATTAGTTTGGTAAACTGCAAGCTTGAGCTTTCCTACATATGGTAGTGTTTGCGGTCGGTAAGACGACAACGTTGAACCATCTTTACACAGCTAAGGACTTGTTTGCGAATATGTACTGTTTAGTTTTCATCAAGAAATGCGGAAATCGCATGTGTATGCAAAAAAGTGGCCCATTTGTGATTTTTCAATGCTAACCCTTCTTTAGAGTATATGCCTATGTTATGAAATCAACGACATGTGACTGCACAATATTTTCTCACGAAGCAAAAGTAATAATAGTTTTATCAAACAAGAGTGCCATGGTCACAATATACGCCGCTCCAGAGACTAAGTTTTAAGGGGGCATAACTCAGGCAAAAATCAATGAACCATAAAATTCTTCCTTCATGCACATCTACCAATTGAGGTGATAACATTGACCAAGTTTCAAGAAGATCCAGCCAGAAACTTAGGAGGAGTTGCGTTGACAAGAAAAGTGGACGGACGTACGGACGGACGGATGGACGGATGGACGGACGGACGGATGGACGGACGGACGGACAGACGGAGAAGATGACGCCAATATACGTCCGCCTCCGGCGGCGTATAAAAAAGTATATCAGCTTCCAATAACCTTAAAATTTCAATTTCTGTGTACCATTGAGTTTCATTATCCTTATAATGTTGTGCTTAGTATATTTTGGTTCTTAGAGGAAAACAAGATTTGACCTAGTGACCTAGTTTCTGACCTCACATGACCCACTTTTAAAATGACCCAGATATCATCAAGATAAATATTCTGAACAATTTTCACAACGATAAAGTAAATATTTTGGTTCCTAGAGCAAAAACAAGATTTGACCTAGTGGCCTAGTTTTAGACTTCGCATGTCTCACTTTTCACATCACCAAGATATCATCAAGATAAATATTCTGAACAATTTTCACATTGGTAAGGTAAATATATTTTGGTTCTTAGCGCAAACACAAAATTTGACCTAGTGACCTACTTTTTAACATCGAATGACCTGCTATTCATATCACCAAGATATCATCAAGATTAACATTCTGATAATATTTTCACAATGATTGAGTAAATATTTTGGTTCTTAGAGGAAAAAAAAGATTTGAACTAATGACCCAGTTTCTGACCTCACATGACCCACTTTTAAAATGACCCAGATTTCATCAAGATAAACATTCTGAACAATGTTCACAATGTTTAAGTTTATATTTCCGTTCTTAAAGCAAAACCAAGATTTGACCCAATGACCTAGTTTGTTACCTTACATGACCCACACTTTGTACATAACCTAAATATCAAGACAAGTATTAAGAATAGTTTTGACAAAGTTTTGGGGCAAAATTGGCATTTCTAGAGCAAAAGGAAGGATTCTGCAATATTTGAGCTTGTGACCTAGTTTTTGACCTTGCATGACCCATCTTTGATCATGACCAATATATCATCAAGATAAACATTTAGAATAATTTGACAAAGTTTGGACCAAAATTGGCTATTCCAGAGCAAAAGGGAGGATTTTACAAGATTTGGCCTCGTGACCTAGTTTATGACCTAGCATGATCCACTTCTTGACATGACCTAGATATCATCAAGATAAACATTCAGGACAATTTTGAGAAAGTTTGGACCAAAACTGGCATGTACAGAACAAAATTAAGGATTTTAAAAGATTTGACCTTGTGACCTAGTTTTTGACCTTGTATGACCCACTTCTGATCATTTCATAGATATAATCAAGATAAATATTGAGTTTGGACAAGAATTGGCACTTCCAGAGCAAAAGAAAGGATTTTGTAAGATTTGACCTCTTGACCTAGTTAATGACCTAGTATGGCCCACTTCTTGACTTGACCTTGATATCATCAAAATAAACATTCATGACAATTTCTACAAAGTTTGGACCAAAATTGGCACTTCCAGTGTAAAAAGATGGATTTTACAATATTTGACCTAGTGACCTAGTTTTTGACCTGGCTTGACCTATTTTTTAACATGACCTAACTATCATCAAGACAAATATTCTGATCAATTTTCACAACGATTGAGCACCAAATGTGGCCCCTAGAGCAGAAGGAAGATTTGACCTAGTGACCCTTTTTATCCCATTATGGCACCGATTCAAATTCTTTGAAGCATTTTGTAAAAGCATGACCCCTAGACCATATGTGCGAAATATGATTGAATTCTGCCAAGTACTTTAGGAGGAGAAGATTGTTTTGTGAAAAGTTGACGGATGGACAGATAGACAGACTGACGCCGGACAACAGACCGATCACAATACCTCACCTCGAGCACTATGTGCTCAGGTGAGCTAAAAACCAAAAAGAATGTATTCCTCTTATCTACATAACATCAAACACGTCTAGAATTAACATTTGAAATGGAAGAAGGCCAACGAAATAATAAACAGATACCTATCTGATAAGAATTATAAGAAGTATTGTATAATAGAGCTCAAGTATGGTATGTATGCAAGATATATAGTCTAGGGGCCCGTCCCGCAAAATGAATTTTTATTGGAACAATCGTCCAGAAAAAATCTGTTGGTACCAGGTGATTGTTAGTTCAATGGGACGTTAGAATAGGGTGGATGCCATAATCAAAAGTGGTGCAATTTTTTTTACAAGCACTTTTCTTACCCCACCCACTTGAAATTAAGGTTAAATAGTAGTCGTCAGAAATTGTTTCTATATCACCATTTTTATCTAATTGATAAATCATTTTTATGGAAAGAAATCACATTTGAATAGTCTTCGTGATTGTAATTTTCTTATACCAAAAATCATCTTGAATTCTAAGAAATCTACAATTGTCCTTACCCACCCACCAATTTAAGCTATGTCTACCCCCTTCTACTTCATGATGTCGTTAAAAAACCAAAAACTCATAGATCTGCTTAAAACTGTGAAAATGCATTTCCAAGTACCCGGAAATGTTTTTAAATTTCTAACATGACATGTCATTTGATAAAAACATGTTTAATCCATGTCCGCAAGTTGATATATTTTTTGAAAAATTGAAGTTTTCTGTCGGAAATGGCGGATAGCTTATTTATTGGCAGATAATTCAGATAAGTCACAATTTTGCACCCAAATCATCGAAAAAGACTGATAGAAGTAATGTAGAAGGAGACAATTTAGAATATGTTAATGAATTCTACTGTCCATTTTGTCCGTCCGATCGTCTGTACGTCTTTCATCGCCCAAACTTTGTGTGCTTAAAATGTGATCAATATTTACCTGTAACTTAACGAATTTCGCGTTTTCAACTGACATTTAACGCAAATCCTTGAAAAGAGTTTTGATTGTCAGATATTCTTAATAAATAACATGAGGACCATGATGTCCTAAATCGCTCACCTGAACCAAGATAATATGAGCCCAAGTTTTATTCAAATCAATTAATATTTGTGACTGCAAAACTGAACACTCGTAAACAGCATTTTTGTCAAGTTCAAGGGAAAGCAATTAAAATTGTTGGATCATGACCAGGCTGAAAACTGAACCATATCTTGTGGTCACTTACATTTTGTCCACGTTTTGTATCGACCGATCAACATGTGTGTCTTTTGCAATGAAAACAAAGTCAAAAATGGTCATTTTGTCAAAATTAAAGGCTTATAACTCAGGATGTCAGATTCACATTAACACTATAAAATATATCTCACAGTCACAGACTGAGATTTGTCTAGCTTGGTCAATGTTTGTGGTAGCTAGGGTGACAACAGGGTCGAAAAAGTCAATTTTGCAGATTTCAATAGCAAACTAATCCAAAATCTCGTAGTCGTTATCTTGGGGTCCAAGTTTTGTCTTGGTTGTTCACTATGTGTGGATTTTAGAGTAAAAATAACGTCGGAAACATTCTACCCATCAAATATCGTCTTGATTTGTCCATCTATCTGGTTATTTGACTGAAAATAAAGTCAAAATGGAAAGTTTGATCAATTCAAGGGAAGATAACTTAACAACTTCTGGTCCAATTATGTCGAAATTTGTATTCATCTTATAAGAATGGTCACCAACATTATGTTTTAGTTTTTTGTCTCGACTGGCCAAACTTTGTGGTTGTTAGAGTAAAACCAAAATAAAAAAAAACATCAGTTTTTATCAAATTCAAGGGCACAAAAACACAGCTTTCTGATCCTACATGACTGAAATTAAAATCATTCTATATCTAATGGTCACCAAGATTGTGTCCAAGTTTCATTTGGATTGGTCATTAAGTGTAGATGCTAGAGTGTAAACCAAGTCGAAAATAGTCTATAACAGCAATTTTGTAAAATTCAAGGGCATATTTCATGACTTCCAGTCCTGATCATTCTGAAAATTATACTCGTCCTAGATCTTATGGTCACCAACATTGTATAAAAGTTTCATTTGGATTAATTAATAATTGTAAATGCTAGAGTGTAAACCAAGTCAAAATATTCGAAAACGGCAATTTTGTAAAATGCGAGGGCATATAACTCATAACTTGATGTCCCGATCATTCTGAAAATTGTATTCAATCGAGATATCATAGTCCCAATCCTTATGTATAAGTTTCATTTGGATTGGTCAATAATCATACATGATAGAGTGTAAACGGAGTCGAAAATAGTCGAAAATGGCAATTTTGTAAAATTCAAGGGCATATAACTCATGACTTTATGTCCCGATCATTTTGAAAATTGTACTCAATCGAGATATTATAGTCCCAATCCTTATGTATGAGTTTCATTTGGATTGGTCAAAAAATTATACACTCTAGAGTGTAAACAAAGTTGAAAATAGTTGAAAATGGCTATCTTGTAAAATTCAAGGGCATATAACTCATGACTTTAAGTCCCTATCATTCTGAAAATTGTACTCAGTCGCGATCTCATGGTCAACAATATTATGACCAAGTTTCAAATTGATTGGTCTCTGGTTTTAGATACTAAAGTGTAAACGAAGTCGTAAATATTCGTAAAACGGCAATTTTGTAAAATTCAAGGGCAAGTAACTCATGAATTTATGTCCCGATCATTCTGAAAATTGTACCCATGTGAGATCTTTTGGTTCCAATCGTTATGCATAAGTTTTATTTGGTTTGATCAATACTTGAAGATTCTCTAGAGTGTAAATCAAGTCGAAAATAGTCGAAAATGGCAAATCTGTTAAATTCAAGGGCATATAACTCGCGATGTTCTATTCTGATCATTCTGAGAATTAGACGCCTTAGAGATCTTATAGTCAGCAACATAATGTCCAGGTTTCAACTTGATTGGTCAATATTTATAAATGCTAGAGTGTAAACAAAGTCTAAAACAGTCAAAAACGGCAATTTTGTCAAATTCATGGGCAAATAACTCATAATTTTCTGGTCCGATCAGGCCGAAAATCACACTCATTTGAGATCTTATGGTCCTTATCATTATGTAGAAGTTTCATTTTCATTGGTCAATATTTATGGATGCTAGATGGTAAACAAAGTCTAAAATAGCTATTTTTGATGTTCAAGGGCAGATAACTCAGGACTTTCTGGTCCGATCTGGCCAATAACCAAACTCATTGAAGAACCTATTATCATACTTGTTCTGATTTAGTTTAATGAATATTGGTTTACTTTTGCGAGAACTAGATTGTAAACATGTTTTGTCATAAAGCCTTTCTTTGAACATGCCCTTATTGGTGGTAAGAGTTGTCTGCCCCCAGAAAAAAATAACACCGACATTTGTTGCAAAAGTCATCCTGGAACGAAACCTAATTGACTTCAAAATATCCCTATGGTGTCTAAACTTTTCTATCATCAACGTTTAAAAAGATAATAAAGTTTGAAAAAACTTTTCTTAACTATTTTAGAGTGATTTTTCTATTTTGGTGAATGAACATTTATTAGGGCAATTACGGTAAATGTGTTTTAAAAACCGACTATTCTATTACTAATTATTTTTGGCATACATAATATTTCAATAAAAACATAAAGTTATTGAGGAAAAAAGTCACAGAAAAAATTTTGACGACAATTTCGACTCATGGTCAACTAAAAAACTGTTTATTTCATTTTTGGGTGGGTAGAGTTATCTGCCCCTGGAAAAAATCTTCACCACTTTCAGTTCTGGCATCCACCATAAAATAAAGCCCCAATGGTTACCCTAACTCACTGTACCATCGGAATCTTTCTGGACTATTGGTCCAAAGAAAACCACTTTCTAGGCCTCTTTTTGGGGTTGGCCCCTAGACTAATAGGTGATTGTTGATAACCACTTCTGGCACCCCATCATCTGCTGATAGCTACTTATGGCAGTCAAAGAATATATCGGTTGCTGATAGACCATAAATGTCCCTTGTCAGTTTTACTTTTTATGGTTGGAATATGACGATAAAATTTTGTTTGTAGGTAGAACACCATATTTACACCTCATTTATGCTAAAAAGTGCATTGGCCAAAAGTGCTGATCGATAGCCACTTTTGGTTGTCAAGGGACGAAATCTTGTTTTTTCTCTAAGAACCAAAATATTTACTCAATCATTGTGAAAATTCAGAATGTTTATCTTGGTGATATATTGGTGATGTGAAAAGCAGTTCATTCGTGGTTTTGTTTTAGCTTTAAGTACCAAAATATTTTCTTATCAATGTGAAAATTGTTCAGAAATGTTTATCTTGATGATATCTAGATGATGTAAAAAGTGGGTCATACGAGTTTGAAGTTTGCAAGTTGTTTGTCTCAAACCTCTCAGGTGAGCGATGCAGGGCCATCTTAGCCCTCTTGACATAGGTGATGCCATTCGTTTCGAAAAAAAAATGAGAATGTTCTAAGGATTATTTACGAACATATTACAAAGTATACAGTGAGGAATATTTGTACATGTGCATTATTAGAAAGGGAAAGCTTTGTCTTATATTTAGACACCGACCATTCGAATTGCCCAAATTCTTCATACGTAAAGTTTGTATCTTGAAATGACAATGGAGTTTTCATGTTTAATATAATATTTAAAACAATATTTTCCTATCATGGTTGCATGTTTATTCTTTCGGAATAGTATTTAAGGTCCGTGTCCCAAAATGTATTTTCTACAGGATAACAAATCATTCTGATTTATCTGCGTAAAATATGCATATTATTGATAGTGCCATATGATAATTACCAATATTCAAATCAAAATGATTTATATTTCGAAAATATTTTTAAAAAGACACTGTTTTTAATTGCAGAAACAATATGTTTTGTATTTTTAGTTTGTAGTTCAAGTTTTGTAGTTCATGTTGTGTCATGGACCATTTACCTTAATACTTGAAGAAACAATGTCGTTTATTTTGTACTAAGGCAACTATTTTGGTGGAAAGCAAAGTTTTTTGCGGATGGATTACAAAGAGATTGTATACTGGTGTTTCAATGACAATTTACTTAGGATTGCAATACTTATACTATAAAGGCTATGCAAATTGTAGTTTAAAACACTGACAATAATCGAAATGATCACCATATACATACACTTACTAGATAGTATTATGTCTTCATTTACTAGAATAGTATTCAGTGAATAGGGCCGAACTTACAACATGCAGAAACATTTAAAGTGTCCGATGATTGGCAAAATTAAAGTCTTGTGCCGAAAGAACACCTTACTATTAACCAAATATCAAAGTTTCTACAATTTTCCAACATTAGAAGTGTTTTTATTTCGTCTTTTAAATTGGATATTTTGGTCTTTTCCGATCTTTGCCGAAGAAAATACGCTAATCTTCCAACTTGAAATTATGACGTCATACTTGCCACTGAATGACGTCATGGCGGGAAAAATGGGCAGTCATGGGTCATTTCCCGGAAAGTCTGAAATTTCTGAAAAAGTTAAATGTCCGACATTTCTGTCATAAAGTGACTTCCCCAATCGATAATCAAAACACGGAATTCGTCCTCAGTAAATGTTAGAAAAAAATGTTAAAACAGTCAAATAATAGGTCGTAAGTGAATTAAGGAATGTGCCAAAGAACGGTTTAAGTTTGTCTGTATTACTCTTACGATCGAGAAATGGATAAAAACTGAGACTTCGCTATATGACAGAAAAGTCGAACGCATTATCTTTGTCAGACACCTCATGCTCTAGATTGGGGGCGGAGTCAAGCCATTGATGACGTCAATCCGTGGCAATTTTACGGAAATTGCCGATCTTTATTTTCTCGAAAATCAGTTTTTCAACGATGTAAAGAAAAGCAAATAAAACTTTTAAAACAACCAAGTTTGGCGGATCTTTTATGAAACACGTTAATTTAATGATTTTCTTCCAATATACGGTGCAATAAACTGCCAAGCTTGATAGCCTTTAATATTTACATTGCAAAAAAGGTACACAAAACAAAACAAAACACAAAAATAACCAACAGTAAAAAAAGGATAACTGACATAACCCAAACTGATGTTAGAACTGCTTTGCAAATATTATATACGGACTAGTCAGGTTGTACGTGTTTTTTTTCACAGAAATAGGATGGTAACGAATGTTGAAATAAGGCAAATTGTACATACAAAGAAGATTATGTATAGATATTTCAGCCATTTCATAAAACGTTGGTATAAAAATTCGTGCCTGTAAGATACGCACTGGAAATTATTTTGATCCACATTGCGATCTTGGAAAATAACAACTATGTGTTTTTTTTTCATGGTGGATACCATATTTTCTGAAAATGGTATATTCTGAGGAACATGTGTGCCAAATTTGGTATTTTTATCACAAAGAGAAGCATTTTCCAATATTTTGAGCTATGGAAATGGTGGCCATCCTGTAAAATGACCTACACACATTGCTTGATGAAGACAGTGCACTCTGATAATCATTTGTGCCATTTGGTGATTGTATTTCAAAGTTAAGGACTTTGTCGAATTTTTCTGCTATTGAAATGGCGGCCATCTTGTAAAGTGGCAGCCATGTTGGGTTTTCATGGTGGTTACCATATGTTTTAAAGATTTACTCTGATGTTTGCTCTGAGGAACATTTGTGCCAAGTTTGGTGCTTTTATCTCTGGTAGAAGGATTTTCTCGATTTTCTTCACCTAAAGAGGTAGCGACCACCTTCGAAACTAGCAGCAATGTAATTTTTATGGTGGATACCATATATTTTGAAAAATAATACCCTTAGGAACATTTGTGCCAAATTTGGTACTTTTATCTCGAAACAGAGTAATCTTTTTATTATTTTGTTACCTACTGAGATGGCGGCCATCTTGGAAAATGACAGCCATGTTGGTTTTTCATGGTGGATACAGTTTGTTTTGAAAATGGTATACCCTTAGGAACATTTGTGCCAAATTTGGTGCTTGTATCACAAAGTGGCCATTTTTGGACTTACGTAAGCTTCCCCTTATTAGAACTCTTGAAATGTAAATATTTATGGTTGTTACAATAAAAACAAGTCGAAAATGTCAATTTTGTCAAATTCAAGGGCAAATAACTCATTATATAAGATTCAAATTAAACTGAAAATTGCTCTTGCTCTTTCATTTTCAGTTATCTTATGGATAAACATTACTGATTTTCCTACGAAATGCAGGTTTTCGGCAAAAAATTAGTAAATACTTTCCAAAACAATGGGCTTCTGTTCGGGGGAATCGGGGAAATTATGTAAACATGGCACATCTCAAAGAAAATTGTAACAGCATTATTTTGAGCGAAGTGTGCACTTTCGCAAATGAGGCTTTATGTCCTTATATAAACCCTTATCCCTATCAAATTGTACATTCAAATTTTCAAAACTTTTTTGTTCATATCTCGGTTGAATATTAACCCACCAATGTCAGAATGGTATAAAATGAACGTATATGGCTTGCTCTTTTATTGTCGTTTAATTCATGTAAGCTATATAATTTGCATATTCATTGATATCAATGATTTTTCTTAAAATTGCGATTTTAGGCGAAATTGTGGTAAATACTTTCAAAAGCAAGGCGTTTTAGTTCAGGGGGATTATGCAAACATGGTTTATCTCTGAAAACATTGTATAATAAACAATTTGAGCGATGTTTGCAATGTGGTCGTTAATGCTTTTGGCCACAACCCTTGTCTTAACCCTTAACCGTATCAAGTGGTTATACGAATTTTCAAAACGTTTTTGTTTATATCTTTATTGAGTATTTACACACAGAGGTCAGAATAGTATAAAATGAAATCTATACTTATAACTTGCTGGTTCATTTGCTGTGAGCTTTACGCATATTAGTTCATTCGTATATTTATTAACATTAATGACTTTCCTTTAAACTGCAACTTTTTCGCGAAAATTTGGTAAATACTTTATAAAATACATTGTGTTTCTGTTCAGGGGGGATTTTTTAAACATGTTTTTTTTTCTTAAAGAAAATCAGCCAAGAAATATTTTAGCAATATTTGTACTCTGGCTGCTGGGGCTTTGGCAGTAACTCTTATCTAAACCCTGCCAAATTATCAATTAAAGGGGGGTTTCCATAAGGCCGTTTTCCTGGGACATACATTTTCAAATGATATTTTTAGTACATATAGATACATAAAGGGTACGTGTTTTGCCGAAAAGTCTGAATCGAACGGACCTTTGGTTTGGTGTATATTGTATAATGAAAGTGGATGGAGTAATTCTATTTAGGCGCTACCCAAGGTTCTTATTCATCAAATTTCTACCTAAATGCAAATAATTGGCGAATTTTTTACAAACATTATGTTTTGTTTATGAGCCTATGTTTAGATGACATGAAATTCATTGGCTTACTTATGATAAATATTAAAGTATTTGGCATTTTATGTAATTTTTCATTTTTTGTATATTTTCATCTCACTACTTTGGGGAAAACATCAACATGTTTTTATAAGGCGACATTTTGAAACAATATTTTAGGTGAGAACTTGTTAATATTTCGTCATTGCAAAATAATGAGGGATTTTTGATACCTAGTCGGATAAATGAGTTATGGGCCCTCGAATGTACAAAAACCCATGACATATTGACGAATAAATAACAAAATACATTTTTGTGGATTTCCTACGCACAGAAATGCAGAAATGTTTACTTAGCTTAAGTTGTAGCTTATCTAAGCAAATAGTACTACAAGTAATGTTAACTACAATGAGTTTTTATGAGTGTGTGCATTTAATAGACTTTCTAGCATTGATCTAGGTCGGTGTCCATCATGACAACCTTGCCCAACTTCCTCAATTCACGTAATTCCACAATGGCCGCCAAGTGTGATGTTTTTTTTATCATTTTTGGTCAGATTGTCCAAAACACTACAATGCAGTCTTATGCTAATCTAAACACGGTGTTAGTTTAAGCATTTAACTATCAGATAAGTATTGAAATTGAGGTTTCCATGGCTATCTGATATCGTCCTGGAACACATAATGTCATGACATTCTACTTTAATATGACCTACATTTATAAATGATGCCTTTTAGACAGGATTTATAACTTAGATTTCATTATTTTGAGTTCATGCCAATGTGGTGTTAATAACTTCCGACATGATTGGCACATGCCATCGTGAAAATTGTATACATGTACATCGCAGGGGAACGGTTTTCAATTTATTGTGAGGTGGTACTATGCTAAAAGCAAATAATGATTAATATGCGTAGATTAGGAAGCATATGAATGTTTAGTCAGCATAGGCTGTCCGCAGTATGGATCTGTTCGCATCTGTTCTGGTCGGATACAGACAAATAAGAGTCACCCGCCAGAGACAAAGCCACTGAGAGAAATTTCTCAATCATTTTTAAAGTCTTGTGACATGTAAAAGGGATTCTAATCCAGAGTATCCCTTGATAAGTATATAACATGCTTTGGCTTCGGCAATTTGCTATTTACCGTTGTAATGTACACAAATACATGATGTAAACAAAAAAATCACATATGGTCGACTCACGACGACAATGATCCTGTGAAAACCCTGCCGACTTTGAAGTCAACATAATTAGAACAGTTAGATAAATGGTCTAAGGGGAGTATTTTCGCTTTTGATTACCAAAAGAAATCAAAGTGCTGAGAGCACTGTAATTTGACGTCTCTGATTGATTGAGCGGGATTGTACATGAACGAAAGATATTTTATTCATTCTTCTGTGTTTAATTCTATAAGATCGGTTTCGGACATACGAAATCGGCTTTATTACCTGAAAACCCTTCTCATAATTTGAATTGATTTGATTGCCGTTTCAAGACAACTGATTTGTCTCTATGAATAATCACTAATAATTTTATTACCCAATTCAATTAAGGCCTTGTGATTAGCACTTTTGTCTTCTTGTTTGGGTTAACTATGAGTATTGTCGTCAGTTACACCTTTTGTTGATTTTATAAAGGACGATACAAAGCAATTTATTCAAAATGAAAACCAACGCGCTACATAAATCAAAGCCGCGATAGCTCACTTGGCAGAGCACTCACCTTGTACTCTTTACACATGTCTATATCTGGAAGGCCCTGGGTTCGAATTCTACTCAGACATTGTTCTTTTTTATCATCCTTTTTTGACTTTTATCTCCACCATCGTTAGGGAAAAAACGACCGCAGTGATTTAGAATCGATCTAAACACAAATTCAACGACATAAAGAAATGAAACGCCCATCATTTACATACAATTCCACCCAATCAATCAGATACGTCTAAATATAGTGTTCCAAGCACTTTGATTTTTATTCGTGTTTAGAGTAAAAAAAGCAACAAACAAAAAACAAAACAAAAAAAACACGGCAGCAGTTTTCCCTAGTTGAGGTTACAAAACAAATTCAATACATACTTTTCCTGAAACAAAAAACCAGACGAATTGGAGCACCTAACCATGGATTCCTCATACCAGTACTACCACAGCATCCTTACATCTACAGATGTGCATACAAAGAAGAAATTGGGAACGTGCCGTCGGGAAAATGGCAGTGGAGTACAATACGCAATTAAAATCTTCATATCATTATCAACAAAAAATTTGAGAATAACAATGTCTCTATCTGTAAACATATTCATACGATCATCCTGGTACCATTGTCACTGTTGCAGATCTATTGCTTCATCTTCTTAGCTCAATACACGTAAACGGTTCACTTAAACGTAAAAAATACAGATCGCTGTCACTCGATCATAGACTAGTAATAATCATTGTTGTCATGATCATTGATCAGTATGTAAATAGGTCATGATACTGTCGAATATCAGTGATACAGATGCTGGAGAAAAAAATAAAACTCCTAAGAGCAACTATTTTTCTGAATAGGTGGATATCACTAGCGTCTCATCTGAGGCTGTTCAGATGGAACCCCGATTTGCCATCGAGTCGAACCCGAATTGCGAAATGAACTCACTCCCCGATAATCAATTTTAAAACCCTGTTTCCAAAATACGTCTCGTGGAAACCCCGTTCCTTTAAAAATGTCAAAGACTTAAACAACAATGATCAAAGAAAAAGAATTTGTCATACACAATACGTGCATTAAGTTGAGTAATCATCCTAAAATGTCTGTTTTCAGTAAACACACCAAGAAAATCAAACGTTTTAACAAATTTTATACAGAAGAAATAATCCGAACTGGTTTCGAACCAACGGCGTCCCAAATTTCATACTGAAAAAAGGGTGCGATGTTAATCCTTTACCGTTTGAGCTATCGTTGCTGATGATGATATAGGGCGTTTGTTTACTTTATAAGCATAGTGTATGCATGTATCGCTTTCTAAAGATCTTGCCCTTTACACAATATTACGAAAGTCAAATCACTACAAGAAAATGGTTAAATCGAAAAAAGATCGTAAAGTTGGTTAAGACGTGGCATGAATTGGATCGGCCAATGAATCTTATAGTGTTTGTTAGAGAACACATAGAAGGCAGGAAAAGATACGACAGTTTTCCTGTATGGTCGCAAAATCTGTTTTGAATTTTGGTCAACTGGCAATTGAGTCTGAGAAAGGGTTTTTTGGTAATGAAAACCCAGTTCACCTGTCGAAAAGTGGTTATAAGAATTGGACGTCCTTTCGGACGTCCAATTAAAAAATGAACCACAAAGTTGAACACTAATCTGTTTTGTCCAAATTCGTGATCCAAGAGATAGAGCCACACTTGGCCGGAAGTGCCCCAGAGAATATATATTTACAGGCAAAATAAAATAAACGCTCTTTGTTTGTCAATATTTCTCTTAATTTCCATCGTATCGTCTCAAAATTTTGTATATTTCATTTTCTACCCATAGACAAATAATACAGTCTTGATATTTCACCTGAAATTGCTAGACTACCCTTACTCTTGCTATACCAATTTTGCAAACTTTGTGCATACGACTTTGTGGAACATCAAATATTGCTGTTAACCCGAATTTGTTTTTATTCTTTATTACAACGAATCACATCGTTAAATATTCTATGACATTAACACAATTCTCGCTGGTTGGTTGCAATTTACCAATATGCCACTTTTTGGCACGAAGATCCATTTTTCAAAGACGCAGCATGATGCAAAAGAAACACGGAACTATTTACACCTAGTCAGGTAGCTAGGAACATTCTGTGCAAAGTTTATCGAAATCCGTCAATATATTTAGGAGATACGTTAGATTACTTGTTTGCATCAAGCCCCCTTTTTCCATGACGCGTCGCTTTATGGAAAAGCACTAACAATGTACGCAAGTTCCTAGGTTAGCAGACACTTTATGAGAAAAATTAATCGAATTTCGTCCATAAATGCAAGGGTTGTGGCAACGTGAATGCTTGCATTATTGAAATGATTAAATCCCCCTTTTCGACGACGCTGTATGGTATTAAAAACATTTGTAACGGAAGGAAGTAAATATAGACGGATAGAGGAAGAATATTATATCAATAAACGACCACCTTCAGCGTGGGTAAAAAAACGTACAAAGTGTATTGAACGTTTTCTCAGAAAACGTGGGAGAAATAGGGTGTTTACTTAATTTTGCCTCACGGTATATATAGCAGAGCCATTGGCTATGTCTCTGTAGTTTCGGTACCGTGTGACATCTTTGGGTAAATTTTCGATCGAGATAGAAACAAAAACATTTTGAAAATTTGAATGAGCAATTTGATAGGGTTAATGGTTTAGATAAGAGTTACGTCCAAAAGCGCCAAAATGCCACAGTGCAAAACATCGCTCAAAATGTTTCTCATGAAATATTCTTTAAGATAAACCATGTTTACAAAATTCTACCAGTATAGAGACACCTTGTTTTGGAAATTATTTATCAAATTTCTCCAAAAATAGCAATTTTAAGGAAAATCATTAATATTCATATATATGCAATTGAGATAATTTGCATAGAATAACTGCAAATAGACGAGCAAGTCATAAGCTTTGATTTGATTCCATTCTGACATAATATGGAACCAAGATATGACCAAAAACGTTTTGAAAATTTGAATGAACAAATTTGATAGATTTTAGAGTTTAGAAAAGGATTACAGTAAAAAAAAAAACCATTTGACACAGTGCAAACATCACTCAAAATGTGTCTTATACAATGTTCTTTAAAATAAACCAATTAATGTCAATGTCACAAGGTTAAAGGTCATGGTCCCGAATGAAAGGTTTTGGTAAAAGGTACCAATACCTGAAATAACAAGGCTGTGTCTATAACAGGACATTATATATGGGCCAAGTTAAAGTTGTTGCGGACGCCGACGCTAACGCCGACATCCGAGGTAATGACAATTGCTTCGTCCCGGGCGAACAAAACATAAGTAGAAGTACTGATTTTTTATCCTTTCATCTGTTAGTTTGTACTTCGAGAGATTGCCGCCAGCCAATCAATTACGTTTAAATGCTGACTCAATTATAATTTATACATGTATCTATCTTCTAATAACTCACCCTCCTTTGGTGTAGGTAGACTTATCATCACAGTGCGGGCAGTAGGTATATTCACACGTTTACAATGTATTATCATTATTGCCTCATTCTTCTTCTTCTCACTTTCTTTTCTTGGACCATCAAATGAACCACTTTCCTCTGTGCAAGTAAAATGAAGGGAAATTTTGTACTTTTAGCAACAAACAATAATGATCACGATTCCAATCTTCAAGCAAAGTGACCGTCATTACTTCACCATTCAACTCCGCAACGGACTAATTAACATGAATCTTGTCATATGCCAAGATAAATATTTTATAACTGCGATATTGATTCAAACTGGTTAATTATACCCCCAACACACATACCAAAAATAAGAAGAAAATATTTCGTGGTATACATGAGTCAATTTGTCGGTCGGTTGGTTGGTTCGTCTGTCTGCCATTGTCTCCCACCAATGGTTTGATCTCATTAACCTATGAAGACATATGAAGAGCTGGAGGCTCGATTTGGACACGGTGGTAGTGCTGGTATGACAAACGACAAGAGTCCATGGCTATGTACTTCGGCCCGCCGCGATATGAGCATATCAATTTAAAAAACGGCGTTTTACCCCAATGAATAAAATTCTCGTAAGCTCGTATTTTACCATTTTATGATTTTTTTGTGTCTATCTACTCTAGAATTGCTTATGCAGTTGTTACAAAAGATATGAAAGAAAACACTGTGTACCTGTTTTTACGTCTGCGGTCATGGTTTGACGAACCAGACTCAAATTACTTCCGCTCTTGTATAATGCCTTTATTAAATTGGACAAGTACCCATCCCCTAAGTTCCATTCCAAAAGTATCTGTTTGATAATTGCCTTGCTGTTATTTCGATTGTCCAATGATATCTGCTGTATTCTCGTTTCTTTTATCCCGAGTCGAATTCCAAGCAACCAGTACTCACTACCTATTGCTTCAACCACACCATCCACTTCGTTTTTGTCCAGTTGTGTCAATTTATCTCTTCCCATTTGCTCTATAAATTCTATACATGCTTTATCTTCTTCTTCTTTGCATTCTTCCAGGGCAATGTTTAATACCTTTTGTAGTGGGACATTAATCTTTTGCAAGGTCTGTAGAAGCGTTTTCCAGCATTCTGCTTTCTTGTTCCATTCGTAAAGCATATGAAAGATCAAATTGGCGTATGGACTTCCATAATCTTGTTTCATAGCCCCAAATTTTCCATCGACTTTTAAATTTTTTGCAAGATTTCCAGGCTCATCAATAACATCTGCCAACACCTCTGCGACATCAGCCAGTGACTTGTCGTCTAACTGTTCTAACAACCTGTCCGAATTATGACTCTTTGTAACTTCAACCTCATATGCAATTGTCCTAAACCAAAACCTCAAAACCTCCTTGTGAATTATTTCTCTGCAACGATTGCATACTGTTGCTCCACGATGTAAAAGATCAGAGACACTCAAAATTCCTTGTTTATTATTCAGTAAGTCATCATCATCATCTTCTTTTACGTCGAAAGGCACTTCCTGTAAACACGATGGACATTTTATCATGTAATCGATCAGCTCTGCTGAGCTTAGCCTGTCGTGTTTTTCTTTCGTGTGGAGATTGAGAATACTAAAAAGAAGTTGGACAAACCAGTCCCTCAAACTCCTGCAATGCTTTACCATCTCATTTTCACTGGTTGTGTCGTTAAACTTCATTTCCAGATTAATGCAATCGTCTATTGTCCATATAGTAAAATAGCTGGAATCAGAATATTCAAACGATCCAATGTCACGGTACAGGATCTCTCTACTTTTTATCCTTTTTAATGGCATTTCCCTTAAGCAGCTAGCCAAGATGTAGTAAAATACAAAGGGAGGTAAAACGCCGTCTTTTATGTAGAAACAAAGTGTTGGTACCCGTGGGTTATTGTCCTCTTTACTGAAATCGTTTTTCAGATTTTCTACAGAAGGTCTATGTGGCAACATACTTGGCACGAAATAGAAGTCCTCTTTCTCTTCATCCAGAGACCAGACAATCATTGGAGACTCTTCGTTGACTGCTTCGTCTAGCACACGAAAATTGGGGAACCATACTGGTTTAACAATAACGTCCAAATACTCCAGGCAATTAAGAATTGATTCCTCCGTGTGAAGAAATTTAGCTTCTGATAACAGACTTTTCATTGTATCGGTCCTCAAAATCCCTTTGCTGTGGAATTCCTGTAAACCCTCAATGTTCAAGTCCTTTCTCGTGTTGGCAAACAATGCTTTATAAACGTCGATAAGCCATTGTGGTTGAATAATTATCAATTCTTCTAGAGAACCTGTATTGAAATAAAGGAGATTTCCACGGCTATGCTGGTGCATCAGAAATAATCTGATTCCGTCGTCTGCAAGCGGAAACTCAGTTTCTTCATTGCCATCCTGGAGCTCTCCATACGTCATAGTTCTATCTCCCTTCATTTTTCTGTGCTCAATGACCCGCTCTAACGGAATAAATCGTGAAGGTATATGTTCCTCCCAGAAAGGCATTGAAGTTGCGATTGTCAGAAGCTCTCTTTTGAAACCCAGAAATTCATCATCAGTGCTGCTTGTATTATCTACTAGGTAATACTTCGGGTGCACGAGCTTTTTCACATGTGTGTCACGAATCGATAAAAGGGCCGTTTTAAAATAGTCATCCTTGTACCTTTCAAATGATCTACCCTTGAGCTGTTCTGTGCTGATTTTAAGCCTGTGAGTACCAACTAGAATTACTGTTGGCATGCCTATCGATCCATCCCGTGATTCCTTTGTTTCTTGTCTAACTTTAGCGTATGTGTAAATGCTCTTCATCCAGAATTTGAAAGCGTCTAAGCATGTATAGTTTTCTAGATTTTCTCCTAGAGGAATATGACCTGTGTACTCATCAGCCGTATCATGCAAGTTTTTACTGAGATCCAAAGTCAGAATATAAAGTGATCTAGCGCTTAGAAAGAAGTGATGGGTTGCGTAGTAATTTGAATGGCCGGCAAAATCCCATATGGAGACTCTTGGTGGCGAACTAATTCTGTCCTCTGATAAACCTGCGTTACCTTTGCAATCTTCTGAGATAGTATTGCTTTCAATGGGTCTTTTCTGAAAACGTGTTCTTTTCAGCTTCTTTCTAATAATGCTTTTTGGTGTATTTGAAAGCATTGTAATAATTTTAGAAGCCGATTCCATAGCCTCTAAATCTTGTTTTTCAGTAATATCTCCCTCTTCCTTTGATCGCTTTTTGTAAAATCCGAACAATTTACTCAGTCGTGCTTTAAACAGGTCCTCATTTCCCCCTCTAATAATTTGATTCCAGTCTCCATTCTCCATTATCTCGCAAGTGGCAATATCCAAACCATCACTTGAATTAACAATATCAATGGTCGTCGTCGTGTTGCAAAGTCTATGTACCAATGACGTTTTCCCTACTCCATACATTCCAAGAATCATCAATCGAAATTCTCTGTTTTCTTCATAGCCCTCGTCAAGAATTGTGGAATAAAGATCTATAACATCATTATCTAGCAATTCTATGTTTTGTTTATCTCCACCATTTTCAGTTTCAATTACAGTGGGTTTCTCTTGTTCTGCCATGGCTATCTGAAACGGGAAAATGTAATTCAACGAATCTTTTATTGAAACATATGAACTTGATTTTAGAATATAAAGTACAACGTTGTAGGGCAGTGTAGGCAAATCCCATCAGAGATTATTGTTTGAGCAATAGAACAACAATCAAATTACCTCCCTTTGGTGGTATGGGAAAGCCGAAAATTTCTTCACGCAAATCTAGGTGTTATAATTAGCATTCGTGTTCGTTTTGATTTGAATCCCGCCGAGAATTTAAAAAGAATTCAAGGGAATTGACCTTACTAGTTATGTCATGTATAATATGACAGAATGCCAAAGTCAAATTATGTCCTTATCTCTTTCCCAAACAAGAAATTATGGTGGTCCAAATTGAAAACTGCTGCAGACGACAAAATGGATCTATATAAAGACAAGGTTCGTGTTTAAAATAGTACAAAAAATATTGACACAAAGGGAGAAACTTTCACCAAAGGTCGTCAAAACTGGTCTTGTTTGGGAAAAGGTTAAGAAAACCCAGAAAACCAAGAACTTCGTAAAAGGGCTTAAGCTTGGTTGACGGACATACAAACTGGCAAAAAATATTTTCTAGAATGATCGTATGGATTGGCAAACCTGTAAGGGTAGATTTTTTCTGTCCTGGAAAACTATCTAACTTTGCCTTTACCGTAATTACATTTACAGGAAACTTATCCTCAATAAAGAGTGAATTTTCTACCATTTTAATGCGAATTAGATTTAAATGTATTTGGCATTTTTGGATAGGAAATAAGCATTTGACATTACCACAATGTTTTTCTTTTGTAGAATCCAAAGGAATTAATGTATGGGAATGGGTTAATGGGTTGGGATGCACCACACACTACGCACTGCCATTGTTGCTCTGAGGCCTGAAATACTTAGGGTACCAGTCCCTTTAAAGACACATGACATTTCCATTTCATTTTTAAAGTATGTCTTCGTGCCAAGATCGGTTATATTCTAATGTGTTAAAATGCTACCGTTTTGTTGTTGTTGTTGTTGTTGCCGCCGCCGATAAGGCAAAGAAATGCTAATAAAGTTAAGACAGAAATGGCAAATTACATATACATGTGAACTGTCGTTTACAATTACAAGCTTAATTTTAACTTAAAGAATATAATCCTCGTAAACGCCGCAGTACTTTGGCTCGAAATTTTCAAAATTTCCATCAGGAATTATGCTCTTTTAAATAAAAAAGTAAAACTTAGAAAGAAATAGCTATGAAATGTCTCTTTAAAAGACTTACTGTGATTTTCAATTGTAATCCAATGACACCTTTTTGTTTACAATGACCACCACATCAGTCTGTTTGGTTATAATATAGACATGCTGAAACTTCCTTTCGGTCTTCAAACCACACTGTCATTAAAATTCCATTTCCTCCATTTCTTTTAACATTACCTTTCAAAATTATTGCTTCGGAATGATCAAAATAGACTGTTAAATAGCAATTTCTCGTTCAAAATGTCACTTGATTCATGTGGTAAAGTGCGTCTCCAATACCCAATATTGCACATAATGGCAATAAAGTTTGTGCTAAAAATAGATTGGGTCAACTGATATCTTTTAGTAAAGTTATAAAATCTTGTGACTACTGCTTGATTCAAGCCGTAGTTACAAAATTTTATAAATACACCGACGAAATAGTATTGTTTGTCCAAAATTACGCATACGTTTGCTTGATAAAATCGTTCCCTATTGTATTACATTCCAAGCTATAGTCCCCGAGGGGTCTATTGGTTCCTGTCAACAATATACGCAAAAAACGGAATTATTGCAGTGATAACAAAGATTGTACTGTAATTGTAACGGTTTTTTCCACATCCGTTTCTAGCTTTAACATGTAATAATTTATGTTTATTTTTTGTTTCCAAACATAACGAGATCCCACAAGTTATTTATAGATAGATGTGAGTAATCGCCAACAGACACATTTCAACATGCATGAAAACATAATTGCCCCAAATTATCCTCGTTGAGAAAGAAAATTATTAGCAAACCAGGGTAACAGTTAAGAAGGGTGAAGACATTAAATTTATTTTACTTCAAATTCAAACCCTAGGTTGTGGGTATTCATCTCAATCGTCTCGACGGGACGGTTCTAATGAGTACCCACAACATAGAGTTTGATAAACGTTTAGTGAAAAATTTTATTATGAAAAGCCATCACTCCCTCTTATCTGTGGCTCTGGCATAGACCAGCGTAATTTGATCCTTCAGTTAAGGTCGACAATGAATGCTAAATTATTGAATATCCTTCAAAACTATTCACGTTCAAACAAACAAAAATCGATCCTTGACAACCGGTAATATCATACATTTTTAATGGAAATAACCTGTATAACCCTTTCTCACACTATTTTTTACGTCCCTTATAGAAAAAGGCTTGGTAAATTGTTAGAGCTAAAGAAAAATATCCTTTTGAGCCATATATTTTATATTCTGTCGCATTCAACCATTTATATATTTATCATTCAACGTTAATGTTATTGTCTGCTGTAGTTTTCAGATTGTAAATACCTAAACTTGCGTTCTTTACCAGGACCGTATGTAGCAATTTATCGACTTTTTCGGCCATTTTTATCGTGAGCTAAATTGTGGAGCGCCGTGGTATTTAATGGTAGGACGCGGGCTTCGGGATCGAGAGTATCTGGGTTCAAATCCCACCGGTGCCACGGAAAATTTTCTGAGCAAAAAAACTTATAGATAACACCGACGAAACACTATTGTTTGTCCGAAATAACGTCACGGTTTACTTCACCCAGGCCGATCTTAGAATATGTTGCGTATTACAGACGATTTCGTTTTTACACATCGTCGATTTCCTTCAAGAGCCTCATCAATGAAGCCCATACTTGTAAGCTGTAGTTATGATATTTTTTTTAGAAAAACGGATTTTTGATACACTGTGGATCCAGAGCGGGTTAGGTGTTTCAAACTGTGGTCGATGGTCTATGATTGTAGATGTTTCAATCATTGTGTCCAAGTTTTGTCGTGATTGGTCTATACATGTAATTGTAAATGATAGAGTGTAAACAAATTCGAAAACAGTAAAAAACGGCAACTTTGTTAAATTCAAGGGCGTATAACTCATGACTTCTTAATCCGCTCAATCTGAAAATCAAAATTATCCGAGATCTTATGGTCCAAGTCCAACATTGTGACCAAGTTTTGTCTTGTTTGGTCTATACGAGTAATTATAGATGCTGGAGTGTAAACAAAGTCGAAAACAGCCGAAAACGGCAATTTTGTCAAATTCAAGATCAAATTACTAATGAATGTGTTTTTGATCCTATCAATCTGAGAATCGAACTCATCAGAGATCTCATGGTTTCTAACATTGTGTCCAAGTTTTATCTTGATTGGTCTGTACATGTAATTGTAAATGCTAGGGTGTAAACAAAGTAGAAAAGAGTCGAAAACGGCTATTTTGTCAAATTTAAGGGCGTATAAGTCATAACTTTTTGATCCGATCAAACTGAAAATCGACCTCATCAGAGGTATAATGGTCCAAGTTCTGTTTTGGTTAGTCGACGTTTTGTTTCGACCAATCTGAAAATAAAACTCATCCGTGATCTTATGGTTCCTAATACTGTGTCAAAGTGTTGTATTGATTAGTCTATTCCGGTAATTGTAGATGCTAGAATGTTAACAAAGTCAAAATTGAATATTTTTGACATTCAAGGGCAGATAACTCAGCATTTTCCAGTCCGATCAAACCCATAATCGAATTCATACGAAAACTTTTAACTATACTTGTTTTGGCCAAGTTTGGTCAAGATTGGGTAATATTTGTGGATGCTAGAGTGTTCACATCAAATTGTAGACAGATATACAGACGGACAATGGACGGTAAGTGACCACAATAGCTCACATTGAGCACTTCGTCCTCGGATGAGCTAATAAACGAGAGTACCATGATGGTCCTATATCGCTCACCTAAACCAAAATGATGAGCCACCGTTTTGTTAGAATCAATTAATATGTACGGCTTTAAAACTGAAAACAAACTTATGATCAACAATAGTATGTCAAAGTTTTGTCTTGATTGGTCCCTATTTGTGGTTGTAAGAGTAAAAACAAAGTCAAAAACAGCAATTTTTTTAATATGAAGGGCAGATAGCTCAGCAATTTCTATTTTGATTATGCTTAGATTCAGACTCATCCAAAATCTTACGGTAATAAGCATTATGGCCAAGTTTCGTCTTGATTGTTCAATACTTGTAGTTGTTAGAGTCGAAAATGGCAATTTTTTTTCAAATCCAAGGGCTGCTGGGCACATAACTCACGACTTTCTCATCCGATTGGAACGATTCGAACTGGTGCAAGATCTTATAGTCACCAAAATTGTGTCCAAGTTTCACGTTGATTAGTCAATAACCGGTAGATGGTAGAGAAAACAAGGTCAAAAACAGTCAAAAACGGGCAATTTTGTCAAATTTAAGGGCACATAACTCCTGACTTTTTCGTCTAATCAGACTGAAAATCAAACTAATCCCAAATCTTATAGTATCCAACATTTCGACCAAGTTTTGTCAATAGTCAATAATTGTAGATGCTTGACTTTAAATGAAGTTGAAAACAGTTGAAACGGCAATTTTGTCAAATTCAACAGCATATAACTGATGATTTTATGGTTAGATCAGACTGAAAATTAATCTCATCCGATATCGCATAGTGTCCAACATTGTGTCCAAGTTTTGTCTTGATTGGTCAATAAATGTAGATTCTAGTGGGTGAACAAGGTCGAAAACAATAAAAAACGGCAATTTTATCAAAATCAAGGACACATAACTCTTAGAGTTCTAGTTTGATCAAAATGAATATCAAACTCGTCCGAGATCTTACGATCTCCAATTTTATGTCCAAGAATTGTCTTGATCGATAATGGTCGATAATTGTAGATGCTAGAGTGTAAACAATGTTAAAAACGGCATTTTTCGACTTTCAAGGGCAGATAACTCCACACTTTATGGTTCGATAAGGCCCAAAATCAAACTCATCCGAGAACTAACGGTTACCAACATTGTGCCAAAGGTTTGTCTTGATTTACCAATAATTGTAGATGCCAAAGTGTAAACAAAGTCACAACTAGCTATTTTTGACGTTCAATGGCACATAACTTCAGACTTCCAAGTCCTATCAGGCCCATAATCGGACTCATCCGAGAACTTATACCACGTTTGATCAAGATTGGTCAACTTTTGTGGATGCTAGAGTGTAAACACCAAATTGTTGACAGGCAGACGGACGGACGGACGGACGGACGGACGACGAACATTGAATGACCACAATAGCTCACCTTGAGCACTTCGTGCTCAGGTGAGCTAACAAAGGGAAGTATTTTTTTTATACTTATTGGAAAGACAGAGCGGGGCCTAGTGAAATTTTAATCTCTCGGTTCCCACTGCCGATCAAATCAACTCGTTCAAGCGTTCGAGTACAGATCAAACGTGATCGGCATAGATAATCGGGAATGGTACATGGTCTAGCTTGATATATATCGCTCGCGTTTCATTCCTGATTCTTTTACTGTAAATTGTGTAAAAATATTCGTACGTGATCGAGTAGAAAATTGATCGGGAAGCGGTCATGTATAGATCGGGTAGAAGATTGACTTGATCGAGAATCGATCATGTCTGAAAATCGAGTCATCGGGTAGATATCTTTCACTTAACCTGCACCCAAACTACCCTTGATTACCTCTACTTGTCCTCGAATGTCTCCAGACCACATCCCGATCAACTGGACCTCTGCTTCATCTGTCCACCCGATCAAATCGACTGTAGAGGTTGGGTTGATTGACTAGCGATCATGTAAAAGTCATTTGATCGGGGGTTCGAGTTGATCGAGTAGATTCGATCGGCTGCGAGAACCTAGCATAAGATCGAGGTAAGACGGCTTTTTCGATTAGAGGTCAACGTAAGTGCTATCACATTCCCACGCAATTACTCTTTTTTACTCCCAAAAAGATATCGGCTTTAGAAAACATTGTGGAAAATGAAGAAATTGCTTGTGACAAGCAATTTCCTCATTTCCCACGATGCTTTCTACAGAGAAAGGCCAAAATTTGTAAAATTTGATTCTCTTGACATTACCCACTGCACCATCTTTGAATTAGGAAAATTCTAATGTTTTGCTGTTTGGTAATGGGTTAAGACTATCCTACATTGATTTTTCTCACATGGCCCTCTTCTAAAATACTTCAAACCATGACCATTCGCGGCATTGACCATATTTTGTGGGTAAAAGCCTGTAGCCAAACAGTTTGTGATAAGGTAATTTTACAAGATTTACCTTTGAAATTGTCTCCATGAAATCTGATTACAGTGAACACTCTTCGTGTTACAAAAATAATTTACATAGAGGGTCATGAGACAATAGCGATATATTTTATGCTAGAAATAGACTGGGTTAGAGGGTGATGGTAACAGATAGTCTAATTGCAAAAAATGAATTTTTTTGAAAAAATATGCAAAACTTTTGCGTTGGTCACCTCAGAATGGTTAATAATATGCGATTCAGACAGAGATTGAGCCGAAATTATAAGAGAGATAGCCGAATTTAGGGAGAATCCAAACCAAAATTCAACCCCGTCTCAGATCAGATGCGGTTGAATTCATATTTTAACTGTCACGCATGCGCATACAGCGCGGACCAAGATTCAAACGAGATTCATGCTTGAATTTCAATATGACGTCATCATGTATGTTGTGACGTCATTTAAGAAAGTCGCAGGTCCTACTGTTTTTTACCTACTTTCGACATCGCTTCATGAATTCGGTATCAAATTGCGAAAAAATGAGTCGTTGCTTCAATAGTTTGTCGTAATCATTTAATCGGTTTATATAAAGCTTAAAAAGTGTACATTTCGTTTGTTTTTGACAGATTTTGGTCCAAAATCTGGGAAATAGTAGCTTTAACATTGATGGTACGTCGGTGTTGTTATAACATCTCATAACTAAAATATAAATCACACAGTATAACGATTTTTTAGAATTACACCGGCAAAATACTATCATTTGTCCGACATTACGTCACGATTTACACAATCGTTCCCTATCCTACATATCGAATTTCAAAGTCCTTGGCCAATCGGTTTGCTCCAAGAAGATTATACAATATTTCCTTATTTTTCTCTATAATTATGAAATATCAGGGTTGCCACTAGTCAGTGGAAAGAAAATTCCCTGACAATTCCCTGACAAAATTTGAAAATTCAACACGTTTCTACGCGGTAATTTCGTGGTAACTCGAGACATTTTGAGACAATTTTAAAAGGTAACGTCGAAATCATTAATAAGATCTATATGACAATGCATCTTATTTTTTTTTCAAAATTCCCTGACATTTTCCTGTATTTTCAAATTTCCCTGACAGTTCACAAAATTCCCTGACAATTCCCTGACCTTGAAAGATTTTAAATTTCCCTGACATTTCCCTGACGCATGGCAACCCTGAATATAATAACGCACAAAATAGGGCGAAAGCCATGAATGGTCTTTGTACAAAAATAAATTGAAGTGTTTTAGAAGTGGGCCAGGAGAGAAAAAAAAATCTACACACTGAATATGGATAGATTATATTGTCAGTATATTTTGCTAAAATGATAAAATATTATGGCTTTATGCCCATGTAGATAGAGTTTTATCATTGATTTCGTCCGAACCTAAGTCACAGTTTACATGATAAAGTAGATCCCTTTTTCAAAGCTCTGTGCAAAATAGTTTTGGGGGAGATGGTTGTATAAAATTTCCTTCTTTATGTCTCTTTATGAAATCCAATATCCCATAACAAAGGGCCAATTGTAATTGTATCGCAATGATTTGAAAGATTTTGGCAAAGGACTGAGTTAATGTTACAAGCTAAATTTCAATGCTTACCTTCCCATTGAAAACTTCATTCTCAGCCGAGATGTTAATAACAATGTTTATAATAACAACGAGATAAGCAAACAATCAAGCTATAATTGGACATCGAGTCGTAAGCCGCGACGAAAGGTTACGGTATATTCCAATACATGTAAATAGGGAGGAGTGCCTATTTTCCACTGAATAAAAGCGAACAGTGACACGTAATTGCGTGCTGTCCGCGATGCCGTGTGAGTTCTGTAGCTGTATCCAGATAGTACTTCGTCGATTTATTACAGGGAGACGGGTTCGAGTCACAATTTTTAGCGCCACTGGCCGACAGGCCAGCGGGCTATTGTCATGGCGCTGTGTCCGTCGTGCGTGCGTTCGTCCGTCCGTGCGTGCGTCCGTCCGTCCGTAAACTTTCCTTTAAAAATCTTCTTCTCAAAAACTACCTGATGGATTTCAACCAAACTTCACAGGAATGATCCTTGGGTGACCTTCTCTCAGATTCCTTCAAAGATTTCTGATTGAAGTAGAAAGTCTGGAGTTATCTGCCCTTGAATGTCAAAAAATGACCGTTTTGACTTTATTTTCACTCTAGCAACTACAAATATTGACAAATCAAGACAAAACTTTGACAGAATGATGGTGACTATAAGATCTTGCCTGGGTATGATTCTCAGTCTGATCTTAATTTTTCATCATGAGTTATGTGCCCTTGAAATTGACAAAATTGCCACTTTCGACTTTATTTTGACTTTGTTTTCACTTCAGCAACTACAAATATTAACAAATCAACACAAAACTTGGACAGAATGATGGTGACTGTAAGATCTTGCTTGGGTGTAATTTTCAGCTAGATCTGAATCTTACATCATGAGTTATGTGCCCTTGAAATTGACAAAATTGCCATTTTTGGCTTTATTTTGACTTTGTTTTCGCTCTAGCAACTACAAATATAGACCAATCATCACAAAACTTGTACAGAATGTTGGTGACTAAAAGATCATACCTTGGTATAGTTTTCAGCTTGATCTTAACTTTACGTCATGAGTTATGTGCCCTTGAATTTGACAAAATTGCCATTTTCGGCTGTATTTTGACTTTGTTTTCACTCAATCAACTACAAATATTGACTAATCAAGACAATACTTGTACAGAATGTTGGTGATCATAAGATCTTACATTGGTATAATTTTCAGCTTGATCTTAACTTTACGTCAGAGTTATGTGCCCTTCAAATTGACAAAATTTCCATTTTCGGCTTTATTTTCACTTTTACAACCATTAATATTAATAAATCAATACAAAAACTTTCACAGAATTTTACAGACCATAAGATCTTACTTGCTTGAAATTGTCAGCTTGCTTGTTTGTGCAGCCTGAACCTTTGAAATTGCATTAAACAAGACAAACAATCAGGCCTGTGGAGCGCTTCCAGACCGCCAGGGCTGTCTAGTTTATAATTCGAAATCCCTCTTCCCCCGTCAATTTAGACTAGCTGATCTTTGATCATTCGTGCCGAGCCCGGATAGCTCAGTCGGTTACGTCGGAGTCTGTCAATCCAGGGGTCTCGAGTTCGAACCACGGCTCGGCCAGTATCCATTCTGACATTTGACAAAAGTCACCAATGGGTGTGAATCATCTATGTGAGGGAGCAGCTGGAGGCTCGGTTTGGATATTGTGGTTGTACTGGTGCTAGAAATACCAGGAACCCACGGTTAGGTGCTCCAGCCGCCGCGATATGACCCTGGTAGTTGAAAACGGCATAAAACCCCAATAAAACTAAACTTTGATCATTCACAGTACAGGTCGTTGTCTATCTATAATTGACGGTGGAAAATGGTTAGTCCCAGAGCTACAGTTAACCCATTACCCAACAACAAAATTTTGGACTATTCCAATTTGAAAGGCTTGCAGACGACAATTTCAAGTTGATGATATATTAGAATTCATTCTCTTTGTTTTGAATTAGAAAACATTGTGGAAAATAAAGGAATTGCTTGTCATAAGCAATTTCTTCATTTTCCACAATGTTTTCCCCAGTCTTTTCATGTGAAGGAGTCAAAAGGCGTCACCAAACTGCAATGGGTTAAGAGGGGACAAATGCTTTTTAAAAAGATATTTCAATGTTCATTAAACCATAATGTGGAAACGTTTCCAATGAGTATCCACAACATATGGGTTGAATTTGAAATGATAAACTTAGCATGACTTCACACCCACGGTATCCACTGTTGCTCCAAATTCTTTCAAAACTGCAAAACTTTAGGCAAGTCATATATGAAATTATGTACATACAACAAAATGGAAGTTGTGAAAGAAAAATACATAAAACAGTGGGACAAAAGCAGAAAAACGCTGATTTTTTAGCATTTTATTCTTTTGTCTCAATGTATTCAGAAGTCTTCTCTATTAAGGGCATCAAAACAATGTCTTGTTTGGAAAAGGGTTCATCAGCATTTTAGTGTTATTTTGTTGGCTGGAGTACTTAACAATAGATTCATGTTATTTCTCATATCTTGTGCATTATACTCTCACTATAATACCGCCCGGTTCAATTCCCTGCATCGGCAAAGACAGAATTGTCTTTAAGTTATGGTTGGATAATTGTAAACCTATGTGGGCGAGCAGCTGGAGGCTCGGTAATGATGTTGTGGTAATACTGGTAAGAGAAACCAGATCTGTCTTTGAAAAGCTGTCTAACAGTCAAGCGCGACTATCAAGTGCTGGATAGTGAAAAATTATAAGTCTACACAGCGTAATTAAATGTCAGAGTAACAAATCTTTGCTTAGAGGCTGATATATTATGGCCACAGAAGGATGTGCAAAGTTCTAGAGCAATAGCATTATTAGAAACAGAGATTTGACAAACTTGCACGTGAAAACTTAACCAAAAGGTTATTCAAACGCCAACACCGACTTGGTGAATAGAATACCCCCCCCACTTCTATGGATAGTCATGCTAAAAACAGGAATCCGTTTTTAGGTGCTCCAGCCACCTCAATATGCAGGCCCGTAGGAACAGGGGTGCCTACCGGCTTAGGGGGCCTTGCTGGGGGGGGGGGCTAAGCCCCAAAAAGTTTGTCAAAAACCCCCAGAATTTTCCTTATTTTACACTGAACATTTTTGGAAAATCCAATTTATCCCCCCCCCCCATATTCAGACACAAGGGCTTTAGCCACCCCAATTTGAAATTGCTTCCTATGAGCCTGATATGACCATAGCAGTTGAAAGTGACATAAAACCTCAATCAATCAAAGTTTCTCACATCCAAATGTATCTTAAATTGACAATTTGTTTGAAACAAAATAGATATACAATATTTATTATCCGATTCTTGCTTTAATAACTCAAATTGAGAATAAATGTACAATAAATGTAAATATAACTGCCTCAATCAAAGTATTTAATGACTGCTTCAAAAGTATAAATGATTAAATTCATTGATTTGGGTAAAAACAACAGCATTTCTATGACTAAACTTCAGAGATAAACCCTTTCCAAATCAAGACCTAGATTTGAAATTTCTAATTAGAAATGACTTTGGAAAACATTGAGGCAAAAGAAGCAAATGCTGATAATCAGCATTTTTTTCCATTTGCCTAAATGTTTTCTGTTCAATATTATTCACAAGTTGTACCTTTAGTAACATCTAGTTTTTCGTCTGCAGCAATTTTCAAAATGGACAACCCTAACATCACGTTTTAGAAAATATGTCATTTTTAACTGTTTTGCCAAATGACGTCAACGACGTCATCTTTTTCATTTGACAAAGTTTCTTTTTCCAAGCTAAGATGATCAAATTTCTCCTTACAACTTTGTCTTCAATGACCATTGTGGCTTAAATAGATGCAGTAAAAGTCTGAACATTATTAAATTTTGAAGGGGTGAAAATAATCACAAGAACTAGAGTTCGAAATGAGGAGAGATGTTGTTTCACTGAATTTAGATGCTGGTGCAAATGGTGCTGTAAAGGGGGATCGTTTTTGCAGAAACAAACTTTTTCTTAAATGATATTGTTGAATATATGAGGAAAGTAACTATGGATGTATTATATCAAACAAAACTTTATCATGTCCCCTTCCTACCTATGTAACTGATTTTATCTGATAACAAAAGGTTGTCAATTTTATAGATGTTTAAACGTTGTCTCCGTTAAAAGCACCATTTGCACCATCATCCAAACTTTCAATGAAACAACATCTTTCCTCATTTCGAACTCTAGTTCTTGTGATTATTTTCATCCCTTCAAAATTTAATGATGTTAAGACTTGCACTGCATCTATCTAAGCCACAATGGCCATGGAAGACAAAATTGAAAGGATCAATTTGATCATCTTAGCTTGGAAAAAAACTTTGCAAATGAAAAAGATGACGTCGTTGACGTCATTTGGCAAAACAGTTGAAAATGACATATTTTTTAAAACGTTATGTGGAATAAAATTTCAAAGTAAATATAGATGTTCTATATATCAAACAAAACTGCATCATGTACCCTTCATACCTATGTAATTGATTTTACTCAGTGACAACATTTGTCAATTTCATAGGCGTTTAAAATGGGGACACATATTTTGGGACACCCTGTACATGTATACGCCAAGATATTTGATACCAAATTACAACCATCTAATCTATTTACTACCGATATAATTTTTCAACTGTTTAACCCTTTCCCAAACAACACCAGGTTTTTGGCATCAGTATTACATTTTTGTTTTTTGTGGATTTTTTTTTTCAGTAGAAAACATTGTGGGACCCTCTTACCCCTTTACCAGACAGCACAATTCTAGACTTGTCAAAATTCAAAGGTGTTGCAGACGACAAGTTAAAGTGACTGAAAGGACCTCTATAGATAAGGCGAGAAATCTTCCTAAAAGGCGAGCGATGGGTCAATTTTCAAAACTTAAGCCTCTCTTACAACCCGTCGTGCGTCTTTTTAAATCGTACGTTTTTAAACGCTGCAAAATCGCACGATTTATAAAGACGCACGACGGGTTGTAAGAGCGCCTTATAAGAATTGTCCGGTCAATTCTTTGCTGCGTGCAGTCTGCGTCGTGGTTGCGTCCACAAAAATCGTACGATGCACGTGCGTGCATCGCACGATTAAAGACGCAGACCGCACGCAGACCGCACGCAGGAGCACGTACGACCGGTTGTAAGAGAGGCTTAACGAATTGAGAAACAAAATTAAGCTTTGTGGTTAGGTAGACAAATAAATAAAATGAATGCCGATTTTGTGTCATTTAAAAAAGTTCTATAGGTGCAGATAACTCTTGATTTTTGTACCCACCCAAAGGTTTCATTTTCTTACACTACCGGCATTCGTAGAGGTAAAATGAAGGTTCTTTTTGTTTTATTTGCAATTTATTTTCTACAGATACAAGGATAAATGATGTTGACATCATATGGCAGCTTTTGTTTTGTCCATATTGCGCATGCGCATCATTGAAACAACTTTTTAGAGCGTACTTTCCCGCCAAAAACCGAGGAATACCTACCTTCCAAGGGCTGTCGAACATGATTCCACCCCTTGACCCAGCTTCCCATTGACATATGTTGTGTAACTTCATCATAGGCTTCATTTACAGGCGGCAATCACGTGATTTTGTTATGATATGTTTTCCTAACTTTTGTAAACAAAGGCACTCGGTAAGTACACATTTTCTCAAATCTTAAATCAAATACTTAACTCTTAGTATTGAGATACGTACCATTCGATACGTCGTAATCTACGCTTTATTTTGATACCAAGATATTCTCTCAAATCCCTGTAAAAGCTGAGAACATTCGTGCAAAGTACAAACATTTCTTAGGAAAATATATCACGACATTCAAAAATACTTTGCATGAATGTTCTCGGCTTTGACAGGGATTTGAGGGAAGATCTTGGTATCAAAATAAACCGGAAAATATGACGTGTCGAATGGCACATATCTCAACATTGAGTGTTAAGTATTTTATTCAAAATTTGAGAAAAATGTGAACTTACTGATTGTTTTTGTTTACAAAAGTTAGGAAAACATACCATAACAAAATCACGTGATTGCCGCCTGTGTCATTGGTAAAAAGGATTTCCTGGGTCACGGGGTGGAACATACTTTTATACTAAAAATAGTACTCAAATACGAATTGCCATAATTTTGGCGGGAAGATTTCGCCTTTAAACTCGTTTCAATGACGCGCATGCGCATTAAGGACAAAACGAAAACTGGTTTATGATTTAAACACCAATTGTCCTTACATTTACAACAAAAATCTTGCTAATAAATTCATAGAAAACTTTATTCTGGTTTAATGAATACCGGCGGGATAAGAAAATGTAATTTTGGGGCAGGTACAGAAACCAAGAGTTATCTGTACATGTCGAATCGTTTTGATTGTACAAAATCAGTTTTCATATGATTTAGGTATATATCTAACAATACAGCTAGAAATAATCACCAATTTGCATGTTTTGAAAATTGACTTTTCCATTTGAGCCTTTTAGGGAGATTTCTCGCCTTATCCATAGAGGTCCTTTTACCTTCTTTGGTCTTTCTGTGTAGAAACCATTGTTTTCGAAGCCTTAATTATGTGGGAAGTCAAAAAGTTTCCCATGTGTGGTAATGGGACAAGTACTGCATGTAAAATTGTGTATCAAACAGCATAAAAATTTTCACTTCTTCCAGTCAACAAAATCTTTGACTGGGCTATATTTTAACCCCTTCCCAAACAAGACCTGGCTTTGACGTCTCTTGTAGGAAAGGCTTGAGAAAACATTGAGACAAAAGAAGAAACTGCTGATAACCAGCAGATTCTCCTTTTGTCTCAATATTTTCTGTGCTATTTTGTACACAAAACATATCTGTATCAATACCTTTTTTGCCGTCTGCAGCAGCTTTCAAATTGGACAACCCAAAAATGTTGTCTTTTGGGAAAGGGTTAATATAAAGCAGATGACAAAGATTATATAGTAAGAAAAATAAAAGTAGAAAGAGAAAGCATTTCGGGAACAGGAAAAAATATTCCAGCATTTTCTCATTTCACCTGTATGTTTTTTCTAAACTCTTCTCAATCAGGGATTATTTGGACAAGAGGGCCAAGATGGCCCTAGATCGCTCACCTGAATTCATAGTTGAGATACTGGCGAGACCATGAAATCAATCTTTTAACATTAGAAGAATACAAGAATAACAATGGCAATTTTGCAAAATTCAAAGGCATAAAACTAAGGACTTTCTGTTCTGAAACAATTTGGAAAGGGCTTAAACCTTGGCTGGGAAAGGGTTTAATCTTACAACAGAAAAGAAATAGACTGTTCAAATTTGAAAGGAGTTGCAGAAGACAAAATTATGAGGGTAAGAAAGGATTCATGAACAACATAGCACAGCAAGAGGAGACAAGAGCTTCGCAGAGCGGCGCATATACGCCCGAGAGGGGCTTGTCAGTAAAATTGGCTATTTTTTCGATTCAAGGGCAGATAATTAAAACATGAAAAGTTATCAAAATTTTGTTTGCACAATAAAACACCAGAGATTCATTGTGGCTAGTTTGATTAAATTCTGGTTGAAACTGTAGAAGTTGCACACAGGAGAAAATGGACATTTTTGAGAAAATGGGCATTTTTTCTTAAATTCAAGGGCAGATAATTCAAGAACGAAAACAGTTATCTAAATTCCGTAAGCGGTATGCACAACTAGACACCATGGAGATTCATTGTGGCAAGTTTGATCAAATTCTGATCAAAACTGTAGGAGGAGTTGCGCACACAAGAAAATGGGCATTTTTTTAATTCAAGTGCAGATAATTAAAGAACGAAAAGGGTTAATTAAATTCCGTAAGCGGGATGCACAAATAGACACCATTGAGATTCATTGTGGCAAGTTTGATTGAATTCCGATCAAAACTGTAGGAGGAGTTGCGCACACAAGAAATTGCTAACGGATGGACGGACGGACAGACGGACGGACAGACGGACGGACAGACAGACGAGCGGGGCCATAACATAGTACGACCCTTCGGGCGCACCCTTCGGGCGTATAAAAATGCTGATTATCAGCCTTTACATGTACTTCATTTGACTCAATAATTCCCCAAGCCATTTTTAATAGGGACATCATAGGAAAGGGTTTATGCATAAAGATTATCTGTAGCTCCATCCTTTATCAGATAAGAGCTCCATTATCAGATAAGGCAGCCCTTTATTATTGACTTTAGACAGTCTAACTATTTACTTAAGCAGTGATTGCTGATAAGCTGATACCTGGTCAAAATAAATTTGTCTGAATTCCTTACTTGAAAATTCCAAAACCCACAACATAGGGCTTCTTTGCTTGTAAAGTGATGGTTTGAAGTATCCTTTTAGAGGTCCATGAGATGTAAACTCATGCAAAATTTCACGACTCTAGGCCAAACAGTCTTTGAGAAAACTGTCTCTGTGCGAAACCTCATGAAACCCCACAACATAGGACCACTTCTTCTTGTATAACAATAGTTTGAAGTATTTTGGTAGAGGGTATTGAGACAATGCCAAATATTTTGAAACAAGATATCATCAAGTTAAACATTCCCAACAAATTTCACAATGATTGAGCAAATATTGTAATTCTTACAGAAAAATCAAGATTTGACCCAGTGACCCAGTTTTTGACCTCGCATGACCCAAGTTTTCAATGACCAACAGACATCATCAAAATAAACCTGAGCAATTTTCAAAATAATTGAGCCCAAATTGGAACTTCCAGAGCAAAAGGAAGGGATTCATTACATTTGACCTTGTGACCTAGTTTTTGGCCTCACACAACAAACTTTTTAACAGACCTAAATGTCCAAAAGAAAAACATTCTGAGCCATTTTAACAAGATTTTTGCCAAAATTGACACTTCTTGACTAATAAATGGAGTTCTTGATATTTGACCTTGTGACCTCGTTTTTGACCTCACATGACCCAATTTTTAACCGAACCTAGATATCCACCAGAAAAACATTCTGAGCAATTTTCACAATATTTGAGCCAAAGTTAACACTTCTAGAGCAAAAAAGAAGGATTTTATATCATTTGACCTAGTGACCTACATTTTGACCTGGCATGACCCACTTTTTAATTGGACGTCCGAAAGGACGTACAATTCTTATAACCACTTCTCGACAGTCGAAATGGGTTTTCATTACCAAAAAACCCTTCTCAAACTCAATTGCCAGTTGACCAAAATTCAAAATAGATTTTGCGACCATACAGGAAAACTGTCGTATCTTTTCCTGCTTTCTATGTGTCCTCTAACAAATACTATAAGATTCATTGGCCAATTCAATTCATGCCACGTCTTAACCAACTTTACGATCTTTTTTCGATTTTACCATTTTCTTGTAGTGATATGACTTTCGTAATATTGTGTAAAGGGTAAGATCTTTAGAAAGCGATACATGCATACACTATGTTAATAAAGTTAACAAACGCCCTTTATCGTCAACAGCAGTGATAGTTCAAACGGGAAGGGATTAGCCTCGCAACTTTTTTTCAGTATGAAATTTGGAACGCCGTTGGTTCGAAACCAGTTCGGATTATTTCTTCTGTGTAACGTTGTTAAAATGTTTGTTTTTCTTGATGTGTTAACTGAAAGCAGACATTTTAGGATTATTATTCAATTTAATGCACGTATTGTGTGTGATAAATTCTTTTTCTTTGATCATTGTTGTTTAAGTCTTTGACATATTTACAGAAACGGGGTTTCCACGAGACGTATTTTGGAAACAGGATTTTAAAATTGAGTTCATTTCGCAACTCGGGTTTGACTCGATGACAAATCGGGGTTCCATCTGTACAGCCTCAGATGAGACGCTAGTGATATCCACATATTCAGAAAAAATAGTTGCTCTTACGAGTTTTATTTTATTTTTTTTCTCCAGCAGCTGTATCACTGATATTCGACAGTATCATGACCTATTTACATACTGATCAATGATCATGACAATGATTATTACTAGTATAAGATCGAGTGACAGCGATCTGTATTTATTACGGTTTAAGTGACCCGTTTACGTGTATTGTGCTAAGAAGATGAAGCAATGGATCTGCAACAGTGACGATGGTACCTGGATGATCGGGTGAATATGTGCACAGATATGGACATTGCAATTCTCAAATGTTCGTTGATAATGATATGAAGATTTAAATTGCGTATTGTACTCCACTGTCATTTTCCCGACGGCATGTTTCCAATTTGTTCTTTGTATGCACATCTGTAGATGTAAGGATGTTGCGGTAGTACTGGTATGAGGAAAACTGCTGCCGTGTTTTTTGGGGTTTTTTTTTACTCTAAACACGAATAAAAATCAAAGTGCTTGGAGCACTGTACTTAGACGGCTCTGATTGATTGAGCGGAATTGTATGTAAATGATCGGCGTTTCATTACTTTATTTCGTTGAATTTGTGTTTAGATCGATTCTAAATAACTGCGGTCGTTTTTTTTCCTAACGATGGTGGAGATGAAAGTCGAAAAAAAGATGACAAAAAAGAACAATGTCTAAGTAGAATTCGAACCCAGGGCCTTCCAGATATAGACATGTGTAAAGAGTACAAGGTGAGTGCTCTACCAAGTGAGCTATCGCGGCTTTCATTTATGTAGCGCGTTGGCTTATATTTTGAATAAATTGCTTTGTATCGTTCTTTATAAAATCAACAAAAGGTTTAACTGACGACAATACTCATAGTTAAACCGAAACAAGAAGACAAAATTGCTAATCACATGGCCTAAATGGAATTGGGTAATCAAATTAATAGTGAATATTCATAGAAACAAATCAATTGTCTTGAAACGGCAATCAAATCAATTTGAAGCCTAAGAGGGGTTTTTTTGGTAATAAAGCCGATTTCGTATTTCGGAAACCGATCTTATCGAATTAAACACAGAAAAATGAACAAAATATCTTTCGTTCATGTACAATCCCGCTCAATCAATCAGAGACGTCCAATTACAGTGCTCTCAGCACTTTGATTTATATGACCTAGATATCATCAAGACAAAGATTCTGGTCAATTTTCACAATGATTGAGACAATAATGTGACTCCTAGAGCAAAAATAAGATTTGACCTAGTGACCTACTTTTTGACCCCATTCTGACCCCGATCCCAATTCTTTGAAGCATTTTGAAAAAGGATGACCCAAGGATCACATCTGTGAAATTTCATCCAATTCTGCCCAGTACTTTAGGAGAAGAAAATTTTTTTTTATAATTGTGGACGGACGGACAGACAGACGGACGCCGGACAACAGACCGATCACAATAGCTCACCTTGAGCACTTTGTGCTCAGGTGAGCTAAAAAGGGTTAACCCATTACCAAACGACAAAATTTTGGACTTGTCCAAATTCAAAGATGCTGCAGACAACAATATGAATTGAATGAAATTTCACATTCCCTTGCAAACTCACTCTCCTCTAACATAACAACAAACACAAAAAATGTATTTTTTGGTAATACAGTTGGACCGTGTACCGACTGTGGGCCATTTATTCTCATCAATTATCAATACAACTCAATTAACAACAACAGTACAATACAACTCAATTAACAACAACAGTAAACCGAACGCTCCTATCCGTTCGCACTGAGCAACATAGCAAAGGTTCATAAGTAACTCCGAACGTACCTAACGTTCGCTCGCGTCTTACAATGAACGTACCCTCACGTTCAAGTAACATTCAACTCCGAACGTACCCACACGTTCGCATGCATCTTGCAATGAACGTACCCTCACGTTCAAGTTACATTCAACTCCGAACGTACCCACACGTTCGCTTGCGTCTTACAATGAACGTACCCTCACGTTCAAGTTACATTCAACTCCGAACGTACCCACACGTTCGCATGCGGACTGTCTAACGCACCCACGCGTGCATTGTCGCTTCAAAACGCACCCACGCGTTCTATGTCGAATTTCTCCAATCGCACCCACACGTTTGATATTGACTTTCTCCGAACCTATCCAAAGATTTACTACCATATTGCTCCGAGCATACCCCCTTACCTCGAAATTACCCACTCTTGCAATTTCATTTGACTCCGAACGTATCTACGCGTTCGCTTTCATATGACTCTGAACATAACCATGCGTTCTCTAACATGGTATAAATAATTTTATCGATGCGCACTTGTACTATAGTATTGTGTTAAATGCAACTTAAAAACGCATTCATTATTAACGGGTATTTTAAAGACCTTAATAAACATAAATACCGAATATACGTTGGGGTTACCTTGTAGGAATAGTGAAAGCTTTAATGACGGAAACGATATTGTAGTTCTTATTATTGATTTAACCATCCTTTCGTACCTAAACGTTTGTTTTTACAGATGAATCTGAACTTTCTATCATTCTCGTTTACTCGTATATAACTCCGAACATTCCCAACACGTTCGCTTAACTTATGACTCCTAACATAACCTTACGTGCGCTTGCAGATCACTTCAGACGAACTCTTGTGTTTACTTGCAAAAGACCACGAACGTATAAATACGGGTAAATTTACCCGTTCACTAACCGACTACTGCGAACGCATCTTCCCGTTCAATTACACAGTAGTGGAAGTAGTCCTTAATGATATGCAATTGTGAACATCTAAACCTTCAATGACATTAGCTAGCATAATATTAACAGCAGCATATATAAGCTTTCAAACACAAAGGACAATCAACATAACTACATGTTCAATGCAATCAACTATAACCATACCTTAGGTTTCAACTACTTTTGACTTTAGACGTGCACATGTGCATATTTATATATTGAAATACAGAAACAAAAAAGGCACGAATTTGCTGTTACCACTCATTTATAGATGACATTGAACGTCTCAAAACAACATTCAATGCCACATAAAAACGAATTTCTTTTTTATTTCTTTAAATGACAACCACTATGAACGTACCTACTTTTTAACAATGACAACCACTAAGAACAAACATACTTATTAACAATAGTACAACATGGCTTAATCATTATCGCTATTGTTCACAAGGCGAAATCACTGCACATTTGCACATTTGCAAACATCGCTCCAAGCTTAGATAGCTAGAATGCATATCAATACGTAATGATACGACATTACTGAACCTTCTTTTCTGACAAACAAACATACACAATTTCAACAATAAAAAATAAACAGCAATATACGTCTGCCCGCAGTCAGTTTCCAACTCTGAATGAGGAATATACACACGACACGAGAAATCTCGTGCACGACTTTAACCCCATCTATCGGAGCTTAGACCTAGCAAGGGAAATCAATTTTCGACTAATTCGTTCCTCAAACGTCGAAAATGATATTTCCCTTGCAAACTCACTCTCCTCTAACATAACAACAAACACAAAAAATGTATTTTTTGGTAATACAGTTGGACCGTGTACCGACTGAACATAAAAGAACGGGCATGTCTTGAAATAACAAATGTATACTTCTAAAGCATTCTACATGCAATGTTTAATAAGCATTCAACTCAACGTTGCAATATTCCATTAATATCATTATCCCTTCATTGCTGCAATACATGCAGATAACATCAACCACCGTGGTAACATATCAACAATAACTTATTCATACTTGAATTAATTTCAAACCATATTTCGTATGTTTTCAAACGTTTTCAAAACTGATCATTGCCCATTTACCCAACCATTTCGAATTTCAAATCTTACACTTCATTTCCTTCAATATGTCATAAACGCCGACTTTTCAATGCGAATACCAATATTGTCTATTTGTATTTAAAGCTGTTTACAAGTATTCAATGCTACGTTAACAATATATTGTAATTACTAACATTTTCTTTTCCCACAATGCTTCTGCTTTGTCTTATTCATAAATTTAGTAAAGTGACAAACAAAAATTGTCTACATATATTCAACAGCTATTTACAAAATATCCAATGTCAAAACAAAAGTAAATGCTAAAATACGTTAAGAAGTAACTTGCAATTACCAAATACACAAACAAGACTAAGCATGGAGTCAAGTTTCTGATTATATGCTACATTTTCCTCAATGTTCTGCTTTGTCATAATTATGCAGCATTTTCTTTCTTTTTTTTTTTTTTTTACAGACAAGATTTGTCAAAATCCATTCAATAGCAATTTGCAGTTATCCAATGCTTAAACAACACAAAACATGTTGTCAAATTATTAATCATATATGCATTATTAACTAGCAATATAAGTAATCTTTACAATGATATGGAATCGAATTTCCTTTAATGTATACAACCCTTCATTAAAAATCACTTTAGATAGCCATACGAAATGCATCAAATTACACACACTTGTAAACACACTTCACATAAGTTAATGCATCAACCGGATTTCAAGATTATGCTTCAAGAAGGAAATAATTTACAAATATTATCTTAGTCTATATTCATATGCAAGGGAGGTAATTTTGGACATTTTTGTCAAATATTTTCATAAGTATGCATTTATGTGGAATTCTAAACAGTACGAAATGCCTATATTTGTATATTTGGAATGGAAATGGTATATAGTTTAGGAATTACTGGCACTTTTCAAATTTCGCCTCTGGCTTCTTGGTGCTAATGATAGGTTGCATACCTTAAGACTACAACACATACATGGTCAATATAGATGAAAGTGTGAATTCGACTTGACTCAAACAGGGAAATTACTCTGGGAACATACCCAATTATCAAGTGTCTTTCCCAATGAAAAATTGGGTAGCATTCTATTTACGCTTGAATTAACAGCAGAGATATCACTCATTGATCATTTTCTCACAAATGCATCCAAATAACCAACAATTGCCTGCATCCCATATCATAATGGTAATCAGTGACGTTATGCATCAATCAACAATTTTATAGGCTCTAAAACAAGATGCATAAATACGACAAATACATGGACAATCTTAATAAACCAAGCGGACTTCATCTCTGCCAGCTCATTCAGACTCAGAAGCGTATCTTCTTCGCCAGGACAGCTCATCACAGTAACACCACAGACCGTGACTGCACACCTGCCACTACCGACCAGACTATCATTCTCTCTCCATCACTAGACCCCAGTAACTCTGAAAAGACAGTAACAGTAATGTAATGCACAATGAAGGCTGAACTCCAATTTAATTGATATATACATATTACGACTATTGAATCGTACGTCATGTATGTGAACCCGTCACTGCACCAGAGAAATGTCCGATCTTGATCGGCAATATGTATAAAGACAGTATCTGCTCCTTCCAAAAGCGTGTTAAACCTGTGAATTATTTTCTACATTTCTATTTTACAATCTTTTCATTACATAAAATTATGCTCTATACATTTATAGCTAAGTTGTACAGAATGGAAAGCTTTCACATTCCAATCACATGCGAAAGTTTTGTCCTTTTTCTCCTATATATTCCGACTTACTAGTACCCACAATATAATTATTCTGTACTATTGCAATATTAACGCTGTGACATGAAATGTAGTCCATATATAATTCTTTACCCACATTTAAGTCACCGTTGATAAATACTACACGTTTTTCCTTTTCCAGCAATAAACCGTTATAATAAAGTTTATTCTTTTCCCAAGATATTTTTTCTTTTAACGTTAAATTCATGCTCGTGAAATGGTACTTATCTTCAATATCGACTTCAGTCATGTACTCTTTATTTCGAGCTTCGTCTGCTAACACCCCGACTGTCCATATCGACCATTTAGCTGTTGTGTAGATCAAGATGAGACCTCCGAGTAACGATACAAATCTTCTTCTACGGCTGTGTATTGACTCGCCATTTTAACACGTGCTACACCGCCCAACGACAATAAACAGCAATATACGTCTGCCCGCAGTCAGTTTCCAACTCTGAATGAGGAATATACACACGACACGAGAAATCTCGTGCACGACTTTAACCCCATCTATCGGAGCTTAGACCTAGCAAGGGAAATCAATTTTCGACTAATTCGTTCCTCAAACGTCGAAAATGATATTTCTTTGATCTTTCTGGGTAGAAAAAATTGTGGGAAATGAAGAAATTGCTTGTTACAAGCAATTTCTTCATTTTCCACAATGTTTTTCAAAGCCATTATCTTGTATGGAGTCTAAAAGAGTCATTGTGTGGTAATGGGTTAAGGAACACATAAAATAATTACACAGCTATTGAGTATTTTGAGGTGTGGGGTTTTTATGCATTGAAAACAAATATGGCTAGAATGAAAATAGATCTACATAAGCAATTGACATACTTTTTTACAGGTATAAATTGACAGAAAAAAAGGATTTGTTTGAACAGAATCTTTAAGCATTTTCAACACTTAATTTTCAATAATATCACATCAAAGTCACTGGTGGTGAACACAGCCAAAGCTAGGGACGTTTTTTGCTACAACAAGGTGTAGATATTTTGCGTTTAAATGTCAGTTTATAGATTTTTTCTAATGACAATGAACTTGTTCTAAAAACAGACCTGGTTTACCATTTTGTATTGACAAACTGTCGGTGTTGTTATAAAATCCTGTAATTACGGCTGAAGCCGTAGTTACGGTATTTCATAGCAACACCAATGGAATATTTTGTTCGCGAATAAACGTCCCTTGCTTTGGCCGAGTTCACCACCAGGGAAGTTGTCTTATCCATGTAAACTTCTCTATGTTACCGGTACTACTAGCCCGGTCTCTTAAATGTCTTGTAAAATTATCCTTTTCTGAACAAGCTATAGTTTTGTCCCTAGCTATGTCCCTAATGGAAATTATTTGGAAGACATTGGCTCAAAATAACAAAATGCTGATAACCAGCATTTCCTCCCTCCTCAATATTATTTGCACTATATTGTTCATCAATTATGTCTTCTTCAAAATCCATTTTATTGTCTGCAGCAGCTTTCAAAATGGATCTGTCTTCTTTTTTGCTTACTTGGAAAGGGTGAACATACCAATATGGCTAGATCCACAGTGAAGATTGTGAATGATGGGATGGGTAAATCTACGCACAAATTTTCCTGGCTTCAGGTAGAACTTTTTGCAATAACTTTCTCATTCTTGCGTCAATTCTCAAATGGTTTGTTCAGGGGTCAAAGTTTTCCGTACTGATACGGATTTCCGTATTTTGGACGGCCGCCGGGGCCGTTTTTCCAAATCGTGTAAATCCGTTGAGAAAAGTTGGGGGGGGGGGGGGGGGTAACCCCCTCTTGATGGTCTGAAGCTACATGTACACGGAGATCGCTTCTGTTATTTAATAAAACATCGAACGTTGCGTTTATCATTTTGGTGTTAGAGACACATATCAAGCAAAGGAGCGAGTCCACCTAAAAAGCAGCCTATTCGTAACAAATTTGGACAATTTCGTGATGTTAACGATTCTGAGATAATTATGCTGACTGCATCCGACGATTACCAAATTTGGAAATTTCTGCCGCCGAAGATCGGTTTACCGAATTCAATCTCGGGACTCAAGCACTTCAATTAGTCATGCGTATTTTGTCTGATTGTTGCACACTTTGATAGATACTGGTATACGCAATATGGTTTCATTATTGTGTCCAAAAAAAAAAAAACATCTGAAAATTTATGGGCGTAAAATGTTTACAGTAGGCCTACTGTTCTTTATTTCCTTGTAAAAAATCGTAGGACTCCCTTCCTTTGATTTGTAAAGTTATTTCTCCGTACATGGATATCTTATTTTCATATCTAAAATATATTAGGCCTACCTTTTCGGGTGGGAAGAAAATTCCAGCATGTTTTGATTCCTGTAGTTGTCGTTAGTCTCGAAAATGTGTTTCATAGCTGTGATATTCGTGTTGAATCTTTATCATTTTGTTTCTTGAGAAATTTTCTAGACGATCGCCCCCAATCAGCCATAGATCTGCGTCTGTTATATTGTAGTATGGCGCAGGAATCTAGCGTTTAACAAAAAAAGTCGAGCTCAAAAACATTCTTTTCACAACTCTTTTTCATAAATTCTGTGTTTTTTACCCTCCATGTAAGTCTAAAGATCTAGTATTTCATCGCTTTCGCAAACAAATCCCAGAATTAATCTGTTTATAGTCAAGAGTGACCGGTGTTTGGATGGTAAACAGAATTCCTCTTGCTACAAGTCAACGTTTGTAAAGCATTGATTGGCTGTAGAAAAATGTCCCCGCCCAATCATTGACTTTCAAATTGATTGACACGTTTGTCAGACGAATAGGCACGTGACAGCGTCTGAACAATAAAACAATATGACGTCATGATGACGTAGCATCTACACAATTTGGGTTTGAATAGGGACATTAAACACACCGACAACACATGCCGTAGTGCAGAGTTATTTTTAACTTGCTTCAAAATGTTTTTAACTTGGATTTTAATCGTTTAAATTTTGGATGAAACACTAAACAAGGTATCATTTTTCTTTGTCTATTAAGAAAAGAATTCATAATTGCGTTGTCGATTGCCGACCCCAAGTCAATTAAACACTAATTGGGAGATACATATTTTTTTTTTCAAATCAAAAATAGGAATGCTTTTGCCTTTGAATTACTTTACGATATCTGCCGATTCACGGCGACTTTCATCGCTGCGAGGAAAAAATCAAATGTATCCGGTTACCTAGCGATATCGTAGCCACAAACTTGATGATGGGTATCTAAACGCAGATCAAGATTCAAAAACATTTCGGTTTGCATTATTACAACTAACTTGCGCAAAAGTTTTTGATGTTGATCTGCTTTTCGGTTTCACAAACAAATGCCGAGTAATGTCTGTAGAAAGAAGGCCCGCTAATTGATTCGTAAATAAAACGTTCCTGAAGATTCAAAGACTCGACTAATTGCGACCCCTGCGACCTTCTCAAAAGGCTCATGAAGGAAAATTAGCAGTTTGAACATAGGCAGTCTTGTTCAGATTGACGATTTTCTGCTACATTTTGGGATGGAATTTAACTTATCACGGCGTATTAATTAACGGTTGTCCATGGGAAAAGGGAATTTTGCAGGCATAACTTCGAATACGCGCCCTAGTTGTGTGAACGTCTTTTATAATAATTCAAATAGAATCCGAGGTAGTTGCAATAATGTAACCGAAACCTTTTTAAAAATTGTATCTGGCTTTTGACCAATAGTACCTATCATCAAGTATATCGCAGCTAAATCCTAGGAAGCATGACCCTGAAATATGCGTTCATTATAATTTGAACATGGCTTGAAAAGTAGATATATGCTGATTGAATATGGACAGAGTAAAATACAATGTACAAAAGTACAAAGCGTTGGATTATAATTTGAATATTTTTTGATAGAACTAAGAACTCGAAATACTAGCAAAAGCTGTGAGTATAAAGTGCTCTGAATGCCTTCCTAAGGTGTTTGAAAACACTATTTTTCAAGAGCTCCCGGGGGCCTCCGGCCCCCTGGACCCCTGGCCAGGGCATTGCCCTGGACCCACCGTGGGCCCTGCGGCCCCCTGGCCCCCAGCTTGAAAGTTCAGTATTTTCAGAAATTCCAACTTTGACCCCTGTTTGTTGCATGTAACCCGCCTTGCTGAGATCTGTTCTCTGATGTATGACTTACATGAACCCTTTTTGTACCTTTTTGCAAAAATTGATCCCAACCGATCAGAAAAACGACAAAAAAACGCTTGTTTTGGTCGGTTGGGATGACTTTTCAAATAAGTCAAACATCTGAGCAAAGACCATGCCCAAAGCTACAGATAAGTTAGGTTTAAGCTTTTTAACCCTTTACCAGAGGCAAAAAAATAGACTTGTCTAAGTCCAAAAATATCGCAGACGACCATTTCAAGAGAATGAAATATAAAATATTTTGGTAATTTTGTTGTATAAACATTGTTTTGGGCTTTCCAAATGGTTTACCCATTACCAGACAGCAAAATTGTAGACCGTTTTAAATTCAAAGATGTTTCAGACAGGCATTTCAAATTAAAGGAATTCTACATTTTTTGTCTTTCTGGGTAGAAAATATTGTTGAAAATGAAGAAATTGCTTGTCACAAGCAATTTCTTCTAGCCATTTCTTCATTTTTCACAATGTTTCCAAAGCCTTTATCATGTGGCGCAAAAAAAAAAGCCTCACGGTGTGGTAAAGGGTTAATTAAATTCCTGTTTTAGTTAAAATTGCCTGTGTTGTTATATAGAGAAATCTAACCAAAACAGGTATTTTATCAACTACTTGGTCAACGCTTACCAAAATTTATACAACCAGGCCCAGATCTACAGCTAAGTTGGGGTTTAACCTTTTTAACCCTTTACCAGACGGCGAAAATTAAGACTGGTCTAAGTCCAAAAATATTACAGACGACCATTTCAAGTGAATGAAAGTTAAAATATTTTGGTAATTTTGGGTAGAAAATGTTGTGGGAAATGAAGAAATTGATTGTCACAAGGTCTTCATTTTCCAACATATTTTCCCATGCCTTTTCTTGTTAGGGAATCAAAAGGCGTCACTGTGCAGTAATGGGTTAAAAAGCAAAATACACTGTTGAAACTTGTGGCGAAGTCAAAAGGAACAGCATTTTACCTCAAGATATCTGGAGTACGACTCATCCTATTTTCAATGTTTCTATCAAAATGATACTTAACAGTTTTGGTTGGTTAGTAAGGAGGGCATATGTCCATAACTGAAATGTACTATAGCGAGGAAAGGAAAGAAATTGCTAGAAACAAGCAAATTCTTTCCCTTTCCTTCTATTTTTCAACGGCTATATTTATTGCAAAAATATTTTGTTTACTTTTTTTAAATTTTCAATGGACGAGGATGGGTCCCAACTTTCATGTCGACTCAGGCAGAAATTTGACTTATCCGATGTCGACACAACAAGTGTCAACTGAATCTTAAATTATCGATCAAACCCCATGTTATGGGTACACATTTGAATCATGCCAAGAACAGTCCAATTTCTTGCCATTTGGGAAAGAATTTACAAGACAACAAAGTAAATACATGTAATAGTGGATTTTTTTAATCGAATACATGATATTACAAGAGCTAACCCTATTGCTATAAAACCTGGGTTAAGAAAATACAATGGATTCCAATAATTTGTAACCCTGTAAATGGAATTCTGTTTATAGCAATTCACTGCATATTAAGCAGAAATAGAAATTCCGATTTATTTCCCTTTTTTGCTAATAGACCAGTATAAATGAGGCGCTGAACAGGAAAATATTCAGTTTACCTTTCCCAAATGGTAAAAATTTGCAGTTCCTATAAATGCTGATTATCAGCATTTTCTTCTTTTGTCTCTATTTCTCAAGTCATTCATATTAAGGATATCAAAAGAAGGTCTTGTTTTGGGAAAAGGTCAACCCATTACCAAACAACAAAATTTCGGACTTGCCCAAACTCAAAGATGTTGAAGACGACAATTTCAAATGAATGAAATTTCAATTTTGTTGGTCTTTTTGTCTGGAAAATATAGAAATTGCTTGCCACAACAATTTCTTCATTTTCCACAATGTTTTCCAAAGCCATTATCTTATTGGGAGTCACAAAGAGTCATTGTGTGGTAAAAGGTTCACAGGATTCCACAATATTTTAATCCCCAGGCTAAAACAATTTGTCACAACACATGAAATAAGTTTGAACAAACTCATTGGGATGGTGCAAAAGCATTGTAAAGGCATAACTGACCAGCTTGGCTCCAGAAAACCAGCCATGTTTACATAACAAGCAATTTCTTGATTTACCACAATAAGGGGCATCAAAAGGCCTCGCCGTGTGGTAATCGATTTAGGCTTTTGAGTCTGACATGGTTCCCGATCAGTCTGCGTTTCCACACAGTCTGATCAAGAACCATGCTGGCCTTAAATAATTTCTGCACGACCTGTGTCAACCGTATAAGAACTGTATAGATTCCTTTCAGACTCCACATAGGCACAGGCTAATCTTAAAGTATGTCTCAAATGCTTAAATCCTTTCCCAAACTACAAAATTTTAGGAAGGTTCAATTTAACAGTTCCTGCTGACGACAAAACAAATGCTGTGGAAGATAAATTTATGTGTAATTGAGCAAGGAAAATATTGAGACAAAAGGAGAAACTGCTGGTTATCAGCAGTTTCTTCTTTTGTCTCAATATTTTCCAAAGCCTATTCTATCAGGGACATCAAAACCAGGCCTTGTTTGGGAAAGGGTTAAGGGCCCTTATTCCAGATAATTGAATGCATTTACAATAGTTTTGCACTTCACCCATGAATTGCTCTATTGCACTATATATAGTTTGATCTCATAAAGGTAAGGTTAAATGAACCCTTTACCAAATGACACAATTTTAGACTGATTCAGTCTTTATGTAAAATATTCCAAGACTTAACCCATTACCAGACAGCAAAATTGTTGACTGGTCTTAGTTCAAAGATGTTTCAGACGATCTTTCAAATGAATGGAATTCTACATCTTTGGTCTTTTTGGGTAGAAAACATTGTGGGAAATAAAGAAATTGCTTGTCACAAGCAATTTTTTCATTTTCCACAATGTTTTCCAAAGCCTTTATCTTGTGGGGGCTTCAAAAGGCGTCAAGGTGTGGTGATGGGTTAAAACCAATCATAAAACCAGTTTTTCTTGAGGAATAAACTTGTTTGCCAAACCCTCAGGGCCTGGTTAGATAAACTTTAGTTAGCGTTTACAATGTGGTTAAATACATGTTTTGGTTATATTTCCCTAAACAAGAGCTGTTCGAAGACAGCGTGCTTTACTTTCTAAGTTGCTTAGTATAAAGGGGGCATAACTCCAAATATAGTGGAACCAGGGTCAAGGGCCCTGATAGTAAGGTAGAGGGTGTGATGGTGAATAAGTATTCCAAGTTTGGGTTGAATCCCTTTGATAGTATGGAAGTTATTGATGTTTGAAAAAACTTTAACCTTTGTTGCAACGCCAACGCCGACGCCTGGGTGACAGTATAAGCTCTCATTTTCTTCGAAAAGTCGAGCTAAAAAAAACACAGGCAATTTTAACCCAAACCGGATCATCAATCTGGTCAGTGCTAACCAATGCTTATAGAACCATGCCCAGATAACTTGGTAAAGGGTTACATTTGTTAAAAAATTACACACTAAAAATGTTATCCATGTAAACAGAGACTATTTCTTCACATAAAATGGACATCTTTTTTAAAAATATAAATTCTAGTACAAGTATTATCTATTAAGGTAATCCACCCCAATGAGATTCAAGTGATGTTGGAATTTTTCGGGTAATACCGTAGACATTCAGCTGTTGAAAATATCAACATTTATAACTTGTAATGTATCCATACAGATTGGATACCTTCCGAAGGTTAACAAGATCACATGAAAAATTCTGAAGAATTCGCAAGAATCTCATATGGGGTGGAATACCTTAATCATTAACAAAGTCTAAAGATTATTGTTTTACTTATTACATTACATATTATTGATACAATATCATCAACATGAAAAACAAGGTGTATATCTGAAACCTCTTTATCCATGACTAGCATAAAAATTTTCCTTTCTTCTATCATGATGTTTTCATGGTATTCCTGCAGTGACCAAAGCTTTGGCACGAAGTATAGACTAAGACCAGCCAGCACAGATGTGCAACTCTGATCTTAGCCTATACTTTCTGCTTTCTACTCAACTGTTGTGACAAAACTTGAGATAAACTTATTGAAATGTCTCTTAATTAGGCCATTTGTTTGAGAAGTCAGCAGGGCAATGTATAAAAGCATGGCCTTTATATGTAATACTAGTAAACAGGGTTAGACACTAACTTTTTAAGCAGGTGTCCCGATTTCATAATTTAGCAAAATCAGGGACACTTCACTCTTTAAAATGCAGAATTTCAGGAGTCCCTCCTTAAATTTTGGTGTCCTCGGGATCCCGGGACACTGTTAGTGTCGACCCCTGGTAAAGGATTTCATGGCGAGACAAAAGATAGAGACAGCACTTAACATGTATACCCTGTTTTACATTTTTTTCTGAATTTTCATGACATCTAAAATACTTTTAAGGCAGTTCACCTCAAATGAGATAAACATGTCGCCAGAATTTTTGGTTGACATTGTAAATATCTGGCAATGGAAAATGCATTTTTTTTAAAGTTGTAACTTGTCAAATATGTTATGAATGTTTACAAAGCCCTATAAAGATTTCAGCCAGGCATAAATCTCAATATGGATGGACTACCTTAAGTTATAATTGCATTCCAATTTAGGCTAGATACAATTCATCATGCAGGTTATAAAAATCTCTTTACAATTCTGTTTAAAAGATGCTTTTTTCTGATTTTTAAACATTTTTATACATTTTTTTAAAACATAACTTAAATAATCGTGTGACCTTTGCACTAAAAAGTCACAACCAAATAAACTACCAAATCCAGTGGCTGATCCAGAGGGGGTTGGGGTTTCAACAAACCCCCCTTCTGAAGCCTGACTATTTCATTTTTATAAAGAAATTCAAAGTTGTATCAAATCAGTTAACTCTTTCCCAAACAACAAAAATTTAGGGCAGTTTATTTTAAAAGCTGCTGTAGACTACAAGAGGGATGTTTTAAGGCTAGATTATGTGTATATTATAGCACAGAAAATATTGAAACAAAAGGAGAAACTGCTGGTTATCAGCAGTTTCTTCTTTTGTTTCAATGTTTTCCCAAGCGTTTCCTATTAGGGGGCGTCAAAACCAGGTCTTGTTTGGGAAAGGGTTAAACTAACAACCATATTTGTATGTTCAAACCCCCTTCACAGAAATCCTGGATCCACCGCAGAAACCATTGGTTTTAACTTTCTGGGGTAAAAGGTCCCATTTACAAATAGAACAACAACTGACTAGAAAATTAACAATTATCCTACAAAAATTATATTTTCTTCAAAAATAATATACATGCACATAATATGAAGCAGTTCAGACTAGACATGGCCCTATCAAGAGCTACAGTAACAGATAGGGGAGAAAATACTTTTCAAAAAGCAAAATATGACTTATGGTTTATCAAACCCTATCTTGTGGGTACTCTTTGGAATTGTCTCATCGAGACAATTCCAATGAGTACCCACAACATAGGTTTTGGATTTGAAATAAATTAAAAATATCTTTCATCCCCTCTTAACTGTTTCTTTGGCCCTATCTATATATTAAGGCCATTCAGTTTAACTTGAGTATCTAGGCAAGGACCTTTGTTCAGTAAATCCACATGAAATATTGACACTTTTTTTCTTTGAAAACCTTGTAACTACAGCTTTAAACAAGCTGTAGTGACAAGAGTTTTGAAGAAAAGAGGACAAAATTCTTATTTCAGATAAACCCTTTTTCAAACAACAATGTTCTAGACTGGTTTAAATCAAAAGCCAATACAGACATGAATACATTTTACTTGAAACAGTAGGGATAAGAAAATAATTGGAATAAGGAGAAAAATCTGATTACCAGCATTTGCTCATTTTCCCTCTATGTTTACATCTTGAGGTAATCAAAACAAAGCAGTTTGAGAAAGAGCTTTCAAAATAAAACTCATGATTGGACAGCATACAATGTCTTATCCAATCAGATCCTTCGTTTTATTATCTTTAACCCATTACCACACAGCAAAATTTTAGACTGGTCTAAATTCAAAGATGCTACAGATGACAATCTCAAGTGAATGAAATTCAATATTTTTCTTTTGTCTTTTGGGATAGAAAACATTGTGGGAAATGAAGAAATTGCTTGTCACAAGCAATTTCTTCATTCTACATAATGTTTTCCAAAGGCTTTCTCTAGAAGGGGGTCAAAAGGCCTCATTACATAGAAATGGGTTAAATAAAACTGCATGTTACATCTCCTTGCCGATAATTAAGTTTCCCCCCCCCCCCCCCTCCCCCAACAATATTGTGGCAACAGAAGAAAATGCTAATAACCAGCATTTTCATTCTTTTGTCAAAATATTTTTCTGAACTTAAATGTACACAAATCTAATCTTTGGAACAACTCATTCCATCTTGTTGTCTGCATCAACTTTCAAATTAGACCATCCAAACATTTGGTCATTTGAGAGATGGTAAAACAAGCATAAAATATATTATAGCCAGAGCAACAGATAAGAGAGGGTTAAGGCATTCTAATTTTGTTACATCATATCCAAACCCTATGTTGTGGTTACTCATTTGAATCGTCTCATTAAGACAATTCTAATGAGTACTAACAACATAGGGTTTGGTGAGATATAAGCGAAATATTTCATTTTGAAAAGCCATCACTCCCTGTTATCTGAAGCACTGTATATTATAGCACAACAGGATTTCATCACAAAACACTAAACACTAACTATCGCAGTTTCAATTTCCGTCGACTTTTCTTCTTGTGTGAGAGCAAGTCCTGCTCTTTTTTAGTCCGCAGCACAAATTTGAGGTCACCAGAATTATTCATGGCGTAGAACACATTGGCTTTATCGGGGATTAACAGTTCTGTAAAACAAGAAGACTTTTAACCAATTATCAACCAGCAAAACTTTAGACCGGTCCAAATTCAAAGAGTTTGCAGACTACAATTTCAAGAGAATGGAATTTGATTTTTTGTTCTTTTGGGAAAGAAAACATTGTAGGAAATGATGAAATTGCTTATCATAAGCAATTTCTTCTTTTTCCACAATGATTTCTCAAGCCTTTTATACTCATGGGGCATCAAAAGGCGTCATTATGTGGGAATGGATTAAAAAGCTTGTCTAAAGGACAGAATTTTGGACAAGTCAATATATTTAGTCATTAACATAAATGCTTGTACATTATTTTTTTCACGAGGGGCATCAACAAGAGTTGTCAGCAGACAACATAACTTGCCTTGTCGCAAATGAAAGGTCTTGGAAGTAGGTATCCATGTGTGAAGTATCGAGGCTGTATCTCTGATAGTGCCCAAAATATAGACCAGATTAAAGTTTTTGAAGACAGGAAGGGACACTAGGGCTGTGACATTAGCTCCCGGGACATAAAGCCTGGCTCGCTAAAAAGGGCCTTTATGGCATTTGAGAACAACATGGATCCAGATCAGCCTGTGCATATGCACAAGCTGATCAGGACCCATGCTGTTCTCTAATAGCTTTTCCATAATCTGTAACAACTAATAGAGAGCTTAATAGGTCCTCATCAGCCTGCACTTGGGCAAAGTCTGATCTTGAAACATGATAACTCAATTGCAATAATTGCCCAGATCCTGGCTCGAATATTTACCATTTTCAAAGGCCAAAAGGGTCTTTTTTCCCGAGTACCCACAGCAATGGTATAAATCAAATATAAAAATTTACCATTTTCTGGAAGCACTTGGAGCAAGCAGTATTCTTTCTCTTTACCACTGATGTCATATTTATCGAGTATTCTCTTGATAACAGTGTGAGTATGATCCGTATTGTGAAGCTGTAAGATGAGACAATAACAGGTTAAAGGTTAACTCATATTCATAACAGTGTGAGTATGATCCGTATCGTGAAGCTGTAAATATGAACTTATAGGTTAAAAGGGATCATGGACAGATGTTTTTTTGGGGGGATATTAAAACAAGAGGCCCAAGAGGGTTTCAGTAAAAGAATCGTCCCGTGATTTCTTGATTTATCTAAGCCCCGACCTGCCATGCCCACATTTATATTTCATGAACAATTCAAATAAAAGTCCAACAAAGAAACATTTCTGCCAAATTTGGTCTAAATTGGCCCAATAGTTGATTTTTAAAGAATCATTTCATGATTTCCCATTGGTAGCACCAATCTCTGGTGAGACTTTAATGACGCAGGCGTCCGAGGATTTAAATGGCGTAGAATTATCATTGTCAACGATCAAAATTATAAGTCATACGATACTTGAAAGAGGCATAAAGACACTCACCATGATGCTTTTATAAACATGAGACTGTGGGGTAGCACCAATCTCTAGCGAGACTGAACCCTTTCCCAAACGACAAAATTTTAGGGTGATCCACTTCAAAAACTGCCACAAATGACAAAATGGATGTTATTAAAGATAGGATTTGTGTAAAATATAGCTCAGAAAATATTGAGGCAAAAGGAGAAACTGCTGGTTATCAGCAGTTTCTTCTTTTGTCTCAATGTTTTCCCAAGCCATTTCTATTAGGGTCGTCAAAACCAGGTCTTGTTTGGGAAAGGGTTAAATGATGCAAGCTTCCGAGGATTTAAATGGCGTAGAATTATCGCTGTCAAAGATCGAAATTATCAGTCATACAATACTTGAAAGAGGCATAAAGACACTTACCATGATGCTTTTATAAACATGAGACTGTGGGGTAGCACCTATCTCTAGCGAGACTTTAATGACACAGGCGTCCGAGGATTTAACCCTTTCCAAAACGGCAAAATTTTAGGGTGATCCACTTAAAAAACTGCCACAAATTACAAAATAGTTGTTATTAAAGATAGAATTTGCGTAAAATATGGCATAGAAAATATTGAGACAAAAGGAGAAACTGCTGTTTATCAGCAGTTTCTTCTTTTGTTTCAATGTTTTCCCAAGCCTTTTCTATTAGGGACGTCAAAACCAGGTCTTGTTTGGGAAAGGGTTAAATGGCGTAGAATTATCGCTGTCAAAATATTGAAATTATCAGCCATATGAAACTTGAAAGAGGCATAAAGACACTTACCATGATGCTTTTATAAACATGAGACTGTGGGGTAGCACCTATCTCTAGCGAGACTTTAATGACACAGGCGTCGGAGGATTTAAATGGCGTAGAATTATCGCTGTCAAATGACTGGAGTGATGAGGTAGAAGATGAGTGAGACATCTGGAAAAACAAGATGTGTTTGTGAATACAAATACCCTCGGAATAGCTAATGTTAAGTTTTCGGACAGACAGACAAACAGACAGTAGGACAAGAGTACAACAATATACCGCCAATCTTTTGATAGTGGCATAAAAATTAAGCCTTTTGCAAACAAGACCAGGCCCTGGTTTCTCGAAAAAAACTTAAGTACAAACTCATGAGAACATGCTCAACTTCAAAGGAAAACTCTCCAACGTTGAAGGGTATTCGATTGAAGTTCACGTGGATTTCGTGCAATTTGAGCACGGTGCTCAGATTTGAGCATGAGAGCGTACTTAAGTTTTTTCGAGAAACCGAGGCCAGGAACTCATACTATCAACAGTCTTAAGACAATTTTTTATGTAATTACTATTAACAATAAGTGTGATTAGCCCAATCTGATTTCTCGTGCAATGAGATGTATTAAAAAAACATGGTCTTAAGATTGTTGATTATGGATTTCCCATCCCTAGTAGCAAAAGTTCGAGAAAACATTAAGAGAAAAGAAGAAATTGCTGATCATCAGCAATTTCTCCTTTTCCCTTAATATTTTCTACACTATAACATGCAAACTTTCTGATTTTTGCATCTGTTGTTTTGTAATCTGCAATAACATTGAATTTGGACAACCTAAAGTTTTCCTTGGTAGCAAAAGTGTTAAATGAACCGGGATCTGGAAAAAGATCCTTTATAGCATTTGAAACAGTCAAGTTTCAAAGTCAGCATGTGCGCAAATAAAATAGTCTGACAGGTATCCATGCTGCTCTCTTGCTGTTGCAAAACTTAAAGATCATTAAGAGGCTATTGGACAACAACATTGTTCTTGACCAGACTGCGTGAATACCCAGGCTGATCTGGACCCATGTGAAAGTAGGTCAAACTCCAAGGAAAAGGTCATGAGTTCAAAGGTTCATAGTCTAAAATGAAAGGTCTTGGTTAGAGGTATACTCTGTAAATATTGACCTGAACCTGAAGAATATGTAATGAGTAACTGAGATGCAAAACAACCACTTTCTGACGTATACGAGGGGCGTTCAATTAATTTTGGAACTGGCGTTCTATAAGTCATAGTTATGTTGCAATTCAATTTTAAATTTCTTCAATCCTTAGAAGTAATCCTCCTTGACATCCACAAACTTTTGAAGCTTTGAGATCCATGACTTATATGCCAATAAATGGGCGTCTTTTGGAACACCCCGTAGACACTGGTAAATTGCACTGCATATGGAACATGAGGGTCTATACAGACGACCAGAGAGGGTTTTCATCAGCATGGGGAAGACAAAAAAGCCACACGGGCTTAAGCTAGACTATAAGGGCGGATGAAGACGCTATGTACCATGTTTCTCTTTCAGGAAGTCTTGGACAAGAGGACCCCAGTGGACAGCTCCGTTGTCATGGATAAGGCACATGCCTCTTTAGCCTGTCCTAGACCTGTGTTTTTCGTGATATTTCTTCACTTTAGCCGACATACATTTCTTGTCTGAATGACCGGCGATAGTGGTACTATTTGAAACAGAAATTTGAACAATAAACCCGTCACATTTGAAAATTACCGCGTGCAAAACTTTTGTCGCGCTTTTATTTTTTGGGCTATGACGGACCTTGCCTGATCTTTTCGCTTGCTAATGACACGCCATTGGTGCTCATGATAGTGGGATTCATGATTAATCATATGTATGACGCCCAGAAAGCCCACATTTGTTGCATCTTTTGCATTATTTCAAAAAATATTTTGCCACCTTTACACGGGTGACTCTCAGTTCTTTCGGCAGCAGGTGGGGGACCCAATAGGCACAAACCTTTCTGTGTTTCAACCCTTTCGTCAAAATCGTATAGCATGTCCCCGATGAAAAACTAACTTTATCTGCTATTTGTTGCACATTAAATCATGCGTCTTGTTCAATCATGTCGGAATCTACAGCAACATGTGCTTTGGTACTAGCTCTACCCGGGTTGCCTAGGAGGGGGCATCATTAAGGCCAGTTTTACCCATCTTAATTTTTTAGCAATTTCCTCAAAACTGACGCAAGGTCAACGTTCGAATGCCAATGAATCCGATATAGTTCATTTTATACATGTGATGCTGATATTTTAAAGCCTATGCGACCTTTAATGTAGACCCGTACATCCTACTTCAGTTCGTTTTCTATTTTGAGTACAACGAAACAGCCAGTGTATACGACTGGACCAACTTAAAAGTTCAATAACTTTTGAAAAAGTAAACGAATTTGTCTCAAATTTTGACCAAGTAGAGATAGTAATTTTCCTGTTAAATAGCCACAGGCTCCACTAGTTCTATAGAACCATGAGGTATGGTGGACCAGTAGTACCACTTTTAATTGAACGTCCCTCGTATTGACACGAGGAGCATGTGCAGAATGCAAAGTCCCAATACTTATGGAAACTATCGATTCTGCTCGACAGTGAGAATTGCTGGCGAGTATTGATTATTCCGTGTCACAATTACTCATTACATATTCGTAGGGTTCAGGTCAATATTTAAAGACTATATTCACATGTGACATATCAAGGCTGTATCTCCAAGAAAATACCAAGGCTGTATCTCTAATAGGGCATAAGATATGGATCAGGTTTTCATGGATGCAGATTACTACATGCAAGGGTATGACAATAGCTTACGAGACTTTTGTCCCCAGTGAGCTAAAAACCTGGAGTTATGAGGTCTTGACCTCCCATGAACAATATACTTACACCAGGAAGAGGGGAGACAGGGGAGTCCATGTTAGAACTGCTGGCAATGCTGGCTTTATCATCAAAGTTGAGGCCTCCACACATTATTAAAGACAATCTGTTGGTCTATAGGGACCTATGTCTCTTATATTGCTGCTTTTCAACAAAAACCTGGTAACTGCAGCTTGCTGGAAATGCTAGCTTTATCATCAAAGTTGAGACCTCCGCGCATTAATAAAGACAATCTGTTGGTCTATAGGGACCTATGTCTCTTATATTACTGCTTTTCAACAAAAACCTGGTAACTGCAGCTTGTTTTAAGACCTATGTCTCTTATATTGCTGCTTTTCAACAAAAACCTCGTAACTGCAGCTTGCTGGCAATGCTAGCTTTATCATCAAAGTTGAGGCCTCCACACATTAGTAAAGACAATCTGTTGGTCTATAGGGGACCTATGTCTCTGGCAATGCTAGCTTTATCATCAAAGTTGAGGCCTCCGCACATTAGTAAAGACAATCTGTTGGTCTATAGAGACCTAAGTCTCAAATTACTTCTTTTCAACGAAAAACTAGCAACTGCGTCTGTTTTAAGCTGCAGTTACGAGGTTTTTGTTGAAAGCTTTGATATACACTTACACCAGGAAGGGGGGAGACAGGTGAGTCCATGTTAGAACTGCTGGCTATACTGGCTTTATCATCAAAGTTGAGGCCTCCACACATTAATAAAGACAATCTGTTGGTCTCCAACTTGCCTGGTCTATGATTTACACTGAAAATAGTGAACAACTCTTTTTTTCTATTGGAGAACAATATGGATCTGGATCAGACTGTGCATATGCACAGGCTGATCTACATTCATGTTGTTCTCAATTGCCTTAAGGGACCTTTTTCCAGATCCAGGCTCAATTGTAAACACATTAATAAAGACAATCTGTTGGTCTCCAATTTACCTGGCCTATGAGTCACACTGAAAATAGTAGAAAATTGTCGCTTTTCAACAAAAACCATGTAACTGCAGCTTGTTTTAAGCTGCAGTTACGATGTTTTTGTTGAAAAGCAGCTGACAAACTTTTAAGGGTATATTGCATATTTGTTGTAAGTGAAAATATATTTACAAACACATTAGTAAAGACAATCTGTTGGTCTCCAATTTGACTGATCTATGATTGACACTGAAAATAAAGAAACAAGATGTGTTTGTAAAACACGAATGCTCCCGAAATGGCCGTTATTAGGTTTTCAGACACATTGCCGGACAGATGGACTGACTGATGAACATTAGAAAAAGAATATGCACCTGATCCTTCGATACTGGGGCATAAAGATGGTGTTTTGTTGACAAATCATAACATTTTACGGTAAAGTGCATTTTGTTGTAAATACACAAATAATCATAAACACTTATCACAATTCTGCACAATGCATAATTGACTGAAGACAAGTTTTGTAACAAATCTGGAGCTGCAATGTTTATTTTCGACATCTCTTGCACTGACAGAATTTACCTTGGGAAAACGTTGGTAATTAGCATTTTCTCCTTTTGCATCACTATTTTCTAAGCTAAAATGCACATTAGTTCTATTTTGACTTAACCCTTTCCCAAACAACCAATTTTGGGATAGTCCTGTTCATGGTCCTCTTGTTCCTTTTGCCTCAATATTTTCTGTGCTACACTTTACGCTAAACCAATCTATATATCTGAATCTTGTCCTCTGCAAAAGGAACAAGAGGACCATGATGGTCCTATATCGCTCACCTGAACCAAAATGATATGAGCAACACTTTTGTTCAATTCAATTAATATTTATAATTTAACACTGAATAAGAACTTATGGTCAATAAGGTTGTGAAAATCTAACTCATCCGAGATCTAAATTATGGTACCAAACATTGTATCCAAGTTTTGTCTTGATTGATAAATAATTGTAGATTCTAGAGTATAAACAAGGTCGAAAACAGCCGAAAACATCAATCTTATCAAATTCAAGGGCACATAACTCTCGATTTTCTGACCAGATAAGACTGAAAATCAAACTAATCCCAGATCTTATGGTCCCTAATATTGTGTCCAAGTTTTGTCTTGATTGATCCATAATTGTAGATTCCAGAGTGTAAACAAGGTCGAAAACAGCTGAAAACAGAAATTTTGTCAAATTCAAGGGCACATAACGCTCGACTTTCTGATCAGATCAGACTGAAAATCAAACTCATATGAGATCTTATGGTCCCCAACATTGTGTCCAAGTTTTGTATAGATTGATCAATAATTGTAGATTCTAGAATGTAAACAAGGCCGAAACCAGCCGAAAATGGCAATTTTGTCAAATTCAAGGGCACATAACTCTCGACATTTTTATCAGATCAGACTAAAAATCAAACTCATCCAAGATCTTATGGTCCCCAATATTGTGTTCAAGTTTTGTCTTGATTGATAAATAATTGTAGATTCTAGAGTATAAGCAAGGTCGAAAACAGCCATAAACAGCAATTTTATCAAATTCAAGGGAACATAACTCTTGACTTTCTAATCAGATCAAACTGAAAATCGAAGTTACCTGAGATCTTATAGTCTCCAACATTGTGTCCAAGATTTGTCTTGATTGGTCAATAATTGTAGAGTCTAGTGTGTAAACAAGAGCCGTCAGAGACGGACAATGCTCCCCGAATAAGGTTTTGTCACAATAAATGTATGCCATACAGAGCTAAGATTAAGCTAACAAACGATAAGCCCCCTTTTTCCATGACATACTTTTTATACGCAAATTTCAAGTAGTTTATTGTCAAGGGCATCTGATTTGCTACTCAAATATGAAATTTCATCAAATTCTGACCATTAGACTATGAGAAATTAGAGAAAAAGTGTATTTGACCTTAAGTCCCCTTTTCCCATGACGAGGCCTCAAATCCAAAAACTGGGAAAAGTACATCGGCATTATGTCATAGGGAGTTCACATGGTAAGTTTCATTTGATTTGGCCCAAGGGTTATAGAGAAATCGCTTCGGACGGACGGACGGACGGACAGACGGACGGACGGACGGACGGAATGACGGACGGACGGACGGACGGACAGACGAAGCGGCGACTATATGCTCTCCCTTCGGGGAGCATAACAAAATCGAAAACAGTAAAAAACGGCAATTTTGTCAAATTCAAGGGCACATAACTCTTGACTTTCTGATCAGATCAGACTGAAAATCAATCTAATCCCAGATCTTATGGTCCAAAACATTGTGTCCAAGTTTTGTCTTGATTGATTAATAATTGTAGATTCAAGAGTGTAAACAAGGTTGAATACAGCCAAAAATGGCAATTTTGTCAAATTCAAGGGCACGTAACTCTTGACTTTCTGATCAGATCAGACTGAAAATTAAACTCATCCAAGATCTTATAGTCCCCAACATTGTGTCCAAGTTTAATCTTGATTGATTCACCCTTTCCCACACATTGACGCTTTTGGAGACCCCACAAAATAAAGACTTTGGAAAACATTGTGGAAAATGAAGTAGCAAGCAATTTCTTCATTACCCACAATGTTTCCTACCAAGAAAGACCAAAAAATGTTAAATTTTGTTCAATAGAACTTGTCGTCTGCAACACCTATGACTTTGGACTAGGCTAAAATTTTGTTGTTTGGGTAATGGGTTAATAATTGTGGACTGTAGGGTGTAAATCTATTTATATCCTCTATCAAACAACAGGGCTACAGATAAGTGGGGGTGAAGACTTTCTAACTTTGTTATTTCAATTCCAAACCCTATGTTGTGGGTACTCATTTGTATAATCTTGACGAGACGATACACATGGGTACCCACAATAAAGGGTTTGATGAACAATAACAGAATTATTGCAGTTTAAAAATTCATCACTCCCGCTTATCTGAAGCTCTGAAACAAGATAACTCTACTTATACTAAAGGAAAGTAGTGTCAGAGTTCCTTCCCTTAGATTAACTCTTTGAATACAGCAAAAAAGTGGCAATTTTGCCCAATTCAAGGGCACATAACTCTCATCTTTCTGGTCAGATCAGACTGAAAATTCACCTCATCCAAGATCTTATGGTCTCCAACATTATGTCCAAGTTTTGTCTTGATTGATCAATAATTGTAGATGCTAGAGTGTAAACAAAATTAAAAACAGCATTTTTTGACATTCAAGGGCAGATAACTCCGCACTTTCTGGTCCGATCAGACCCATAATCGAACTTGTCCGAGAACTTATGATCGTACTTGTTTTGGCCAAGTTTGATCAAGATCGCCTAACTTTTGTGGATGCTAGAGTGTAAACACCCCAAATGTTGACGGACGGACGGACGGACGGACGGACGGACGTACTCACATTTGACAATTAGGAGTTAACGGAATTATGAGTTTAGTAACTCCTAATTACGAACTGATTTTTCTTTTTGTTCTAACATTTGACAATTATGGGTTTATCGAGTTCAAACAACGAGCTTTAACTCACAATGCTGCGAACAATTCCCTTCTTAATTAACTCCTTTTAACTTCATATGTCCAAAATATTAGTATTTCAAAGTCTAATACTAAGGGAACTTTTAATGTTGCATTTAGCAAATAGTCATTATATAGTCACCAGATTCATCCCTAAATCAAAATTTGACCACAAATAGGTACTTCTTCATTAAAAAAGGGGACCAATCTGTGTTTTGCACCTAACAAATCTTGTAATGTATAGTGGTCCCAAGATAAAATTAAGTTTACACAACCATTTAATTAATAAAAACATGTTATTCAATTATATATGGAGACACACATACAAATTATCTTATTACTAATATGGAAGTAGACAAAGCCTAAATACGGACGAAAAGCTGTCCGCTCAATTCCTCTACTGGTGAAAAACAACAATGGGACAAGGCCTACCTTGTTGTCCCTTCTGACACTTAAGAAACTGAATTACAAACTGGTAAAATACAAACAATATCAATCTATGAAACACATTTGCCTCTGCAAGAGAATTTTTTATCATCGCCAATCGACATACGTGTATTGCATGTAATGTATGTTAAGTTTTTCAAATGCATGGACGAGGGTAGCTGCTTTGGTCCATGCCTGAAACAAGATTATTTGATAAAGCTTACACGACGTCTGATAGTGCGTTGGAACAAAAAAGTCTCGGGAATGCAGAAAACCCAACATTAACGTTATAACCGCTAGTTTGATGACGTTGCATTAGCGTCACCCGAACGATAATGCGCGTGAACATCAATATCCTGGGAACGCAGAAAAAATAACGTTGATGTTATAACCGCATGCATGGCGTCACGTTACCTAAAACTTAGGCTATCTCAATATATTGCCCCCCCCCCCAACCATTTCGGATTACTTCTAATGCTTACGTAATTAGCGTTAAAGGTATGCACAAATTTTGCAACATTTCGGACATTTTCAACATCCGGTTAAATCACATAACATTTAGATTTTCAGACTTGAACTGAGTATGTGTGACCTATGGACAGGATCACTTCTTAGTAAACTTGGCAGATTTCACACGTCTGTTTTGCTAATGTCTTAAACCGGCGTAAAATGTGTCATTGTCACTTAAATGTCATCGAACAGAAATTAGACATTTGCAATCATGTTTTCAAAACAAAAAGATACAATTTTACAAGCTTCAGTCTGATAAACCGGAAGGTGCAAGAGTTAGACAAAAGCGTTACTGTACATGACGTTGACGCCCTTACGTCAACGTTTCAAAACTACACAATTTATGGCGATTCAGTGCAGCGAGCACATGTTAGCAACACTGGAAATCGGTGAGGCAGAGCAACGGCCCATTAGAGATTTGAGACCATATGTTTTTAACATTATCAAGATACCAAAATCTTACGCTACGCCTGCATTATGCACATTGTCATCGGCATGGGACGCATGAAAAATAGTCCTGAGTGTGGTGTAGGGCCGAACATCTTTTCTCTCTGAGTTTCGCTGGATTTAGAGTATAATTAAAGAATTTGCAGAAAGAGAAATACATCTTGCAATATTAACGCAATAAAATTCCAAACGATACAATGAGACGTTATATTCGATCCGTGAGACAACAAATGATTGTCGTCATTCATTAAAGACATGTCACGATAGAAATTGAAGCAGAAGTCCCAAGGAAATTGGATTATTTAACTATGTCATGTTCGTCAGTATGTTCTGTGAATTTTGAAATTGACCACTATCTCTTATATCTTAAGAAAACACAAGCAATATTCCATTGCACACAATTCAAAATACATCCGCTTATAGGCAATCAAATTATCTTTAATTTGATACCAATATTATAAAATCAGTATTCAAACTAATGCTAGTAAATCCAATAATTCTCTGTGCACGCTTTCTTTTTTGACTTGGCATATACTTAGTAAATGTGTGTGGTCTTTATTGTTTTCCTGGAATCAGTATATCATGGGACCACTATAAATAGACATCGAGTCGTGAGCCGTGACGAAAGGTAACGGTATATTCCAATACATGTAAATAGGGAGGAGTGCCTATTTTCCACCGAATAAAAGCAAACAATGACAGGTATTGCGTGCTGTCCAACATTGCCGTGTGAGTTCAGCAGGTGTATACAGATAGTACTTTGTCGATTTATTACTGGGAGACGGGTTCGAGTCACATATTTTATAATTCGAAATCCCTCTTCCCCCGTCAATTTAGACTCAATGATCTTTGATCATTCACATGTCATTGTCTATCTATATACTTATGTGGAAAATTGAATGATGATCCCTATGTTGTAATGTAAACTTGTCTAGATATAACAACATAGCACACTTTAGCCTAGTCAATAGACATTTTCGTTGTACAAAACCTAATCTTTACAATTAATCAGTAAATAACTCACTCTACTATACAGGCTTGCAGCCAGTCAACAGAAAAATTCCCTTGCACTATTCCATGACATGTTTCATAACGTTTTTATCCAACTCTTTCCTATAACAAGAGCTGTCCGAAGACAGCGCGCTCGACTTTCTAAGTTGCTTAGTATAAAGGGGACATAACTCCAAATATAGTGGAGCCAGGGTCATGGGCCCTGGTAGTAAGGTAGAGGGTGTGATGGTAAATAAGTATTCCAAGTTTGGGTTGAATCCCTTTGATAGTATGGCAGTTATTGATGTTTGAGAAAACTTTAACCTTTGTTGCAACGCCGACGCCGACGCCCGGGTGACAGTATAAGCTCTCATTTTTTTTCGAAAAGTCGAGCTAAAAAGGCACATTTTCATAATTGTAAAATACAATTAAGAATATTTGTGGAAACAATGAGGCAAAAGAAATGTGTGTATAAACCATTTTTGATATTTTGCCTAAATACTTTCTATGCTATATTGTACACAGACTGTTATAATTGGATCATTCCAAAATGTTTGTTAAATGTAAAGCGTTAACTAAGGTAAAAATTATCAGAAACAAATATACATAATCTAAGTTCTTGATTAACTAGGAATAAATCATATATTGATTCCTAATTATTGCTACAAACGTTTCCATCTACTGTATTAGCTTTTACTCAAAAGATTAAATTAACAATTAAAGTCTTGAACAATATTAACTCATAAATATTGATAAGTGAGAAATAATTTAAAATAACTCCTATAACCATTGACAATTTTAACTCCTAAACATTGAACATCCATCAACTCGCATTTCTATGAACAATATTAGCTCTTAAATCATATGATTTACATAATATTTTAACTCTTAAAGTCATGAACAAATTTAACTCCTAAATATTGAACATACATCAACTCGCATTTCTATGAACAATTTCAGCTCTTATATCATATGATTTACATGCAAAATTTAACTCTTAAAGTCATGAACAATTTTAACTCCTGAACATTGAACATCCATCAACTCGCATTTCTACGAAAAATTTTAGCTCTTAAATCATATGATTTATATGTAAATTTTAACTCGTAAAGTCATGGACAATTTTAACTCCTAAACATTGAACATCCATCAACACGCATTTCAATGAACAATATTAGCTCTTTCATCATCTATGAGAATTAACTTTTTATAGCCATGGACAATCTTATATTTCTTATTATCAAACAGCTTTTAACATGTATTTCCATGAACAATATTAGCTCTTTAATCATTTATGAAAATCAACTCTTATACGAGGGATGATCCAAAAATTTGTACAATATACCCATAACTTCTTTATCATTAGCTTGATCAGTGAAAAAATGTATATAATTTGGTAATAATGTAATTCATTATCTATAGATAGTATGAAAAATTTAAAGTTTAACAAAAAGGTTCTAGCGACCGTAAACTGTGTTTCCATAGGAACGTGAGCGTACCTAGGCGGGGGAATGTCGAAAAATGATACATGATCGTTGAATTAATCATTTTTCTTAAATTTCTGTGAGATTTTTTGGTGCAAATTATTATTTCGTTGGTATTGCGTAGTGACATCAAGTTGTATATGTTGATTTAAAAGTTGTTATGTAGACACTACTTTTTACAAGATAGAACTGATTAGTGGAATAGCAATATGAGGTCGACAACAAAATTTGAATGTCGGTCTATTATAAAATTCTGTCACAATCTTGGTCATACATGTACACCAACACAGGTATTTAAAATGATAAAGAAAACAAGAATATAGTGCTTTAGAGAAAATATGTTTAAGTGACACCCAATATTCTGACTTCAATAGTTCACAATGAGTGCCAAGATAGTCCTGCAAAAGGCTACATCTCGGTTAACGACGTCAAAACTGGGATAAACAGTGAAAGGTTCCGCTTTGATAGTAAATCGATCTTCGATTCTAAAATCTTATGATAACACTTGCCGCACATTTATACCTCGGACACTGAATTGTGTGAGAGTAAATAAGCACTTTAAATAAAAGTGGTCATGATCGCGTTAAGCTGACGTCACTGGGCAATAACTTGTATATGTTCTCTATTGAAAATTTCCACATTTATTGTACAGATGTCAAATTAAAAAAACTGTACAATTTTTGTTTTGATAGTCAACATTCCTTGAGTTTTATTAGCCCAGTGTATGAACTTTTGGATCATCCCTTGTAAACTTGGACAATTTTAATTTCTTATTATTAAACAGCTTTTAACATGTATTTCCATAAACAAAATTTGCTCTTTAATCATATAAAAGTATTATCTGCCTCTCATACGAGAGGTCACGGGTTCGATACCCTGCCACGGCAAATACTCTTCTGACAAAAATGTCACCCGTCAATGGTTTGATATCGTGAACCTATGTGGGGGAGCAGCTGGAGGCTCGCTAAGGGTGTTGTGGTATGATAAATGACAGGAATCCATGGTTAGGTGCTCCAGCAGCCACGATATGACCATAGTAGTTGAAAACGGCGTAAAAAACCAATGAATCAAATCAAATATATGAGAATTAACTCTTATAAACATGGACACTTTCTAATTTCTTATTATCAAAAAGTTTTTAACATGTATTTCCATGAACAATATTAGCTCTTTATTCATCCATGAGAATAAACTCGTATAAACATGGACAATTAATTTCTTATTATCAAACAGTTTCTAGCATTTATTTCCATGAACATTATTAGATCTTAAATCATCTATGAGTATTAACTCTTATAACCATGGACAATTTCTAATTTCTTATTATGTAACAGCTTTAAACATATATTTCCATGAACAAAATTAACTCTTAAATCATCTATGAGAATTAACTCTTATAACCATGTACAGTTTTTAATTTCTTATTATTAAACAGCTTTTGACATGTATTTCCTTGAACAATATTAGCTCTTAAATCATCTATGAGAATTAACTCTTAAAACCATGGACAATTTTTAATTTCTAATTATCAATCAGTTTTAATATGTATTGCCACGAACAATATTAGCTCTTAAATCATCTATGAGAATTAACTCTTATAACCATGGACAATTTTTAATTTCTTATTATCAAACAGTTTCTAACGTGTATTTCAATGAACAATATAAGCTCTTAAATCATCTATTAGAATTAACTCTTATAACCATGGACAATTTTTACTTTCTTATTATCAAACAGTTTTAACATGTATTTCCATGAATAATATTAGCTCTTAAATCATCTATGAGAATTAACTCTTAAAACCATGGACAATTGTTAATTTCTTTTTATCAAACAGCTTTTAACATGTATTTCGATGAACAATATTAGCTCTTTATTTATCTATGAAAATAAATTCTTATAAACATGGACAATTAATAATTTCTTATTATCAAACAGTTTTTAGCATGTATTTCCATGAACAAATTAATCATCTATGAGAATTAACTGTTATAAACATTGACAATTTCTATTTTCTTATTATTAACCCTTTCCCAACCAAGACCTGGTTTTGAAGTCCTTAATAGAAATGGCTTGGGAAAATATTGAGACAAAAGAAGAAACTGCTGATAACCAGCAGTTTCTCCATTTGCCTCAATATTTTCTCAGCTATATTGTACACAAATCTTATCTTTATTCACATATAATTTGTCATCTGCTGCTGCTTTAAATTGGACCACCATAAAATTCTGTTGTTTGGGAATGGGTTAAACAGCTTTTAATGTGTTTTTTCCATGAACACAATTAGCTCTTAAAGTATCTATGAGAATTAACTCGTATAACCATGGACAATTTTTAAATTCTTTTTTATCAAAAAGCTTTTGACATGAATTTCCTTGAATAATATTAGCGCTTAAGTCATCTATGAGTATTAACTCTTATAACCATGGACAATTACTTATTTCTTATTATTAAACAGCTTTTGACATGCATTTCCTTGAACAATATTAGCTCTTAAATCATCTACGAGAATTAGCTCTTATTAATATGGACACTTTTTAATTCCTTATTATTAAACAGCTTTTAACATGTATTTCCACGAACAATATTAGCTCTTAAATAATCTATGTGAATTAACTCTTATAACCATAGACAATTTTTATTTTCTTATAAATAACCCTTTCCCAAACAAGACCTGGTTTTGACGTCCCTAATAGAAAAGGCTTGAGAAAACATTGAAACAAAAGAAGAAACTACTGATAACCAGCAATTTCTCCTTTTGTCTCAATATTTTCTCTACCATATTTTACACAAACCCTATTTTTAATAACATCCATTTTGTCATTTGTGGCAGTTTTTGAAGTGGATCACTCTAATCGTTTGGTAAAGGGATAAACCGTTTTAACATGTATTTCCATGAGGAATTTTAGCTATTATATCATCTATGGGAATTAACTCTTATAACCATGGACAATATTTAAGTTCTTATTATCAATCAGTTTTTAACATCTATACTATGGGAAAAAAGTTTAGCAATTTTTTTCGACCAAAATATTTTTGCAATACAAAGGCATAGAATTCCGTAAATGAGTATCATTTACCAATTTAAAAAGCAAACTCACTAATGGAGCAGTTCGTTTACGTGTTTATCCTCGCGTAACGCTCTTTGACGTAATAGTGCTAAAATGACGTCTTGCACGAGCACACACATGCGCATGTAATTTATATCGACAATACCTATCCCAACATAATGGTAATTGTCAAGAAAACAATAAACCACAAAAAACTGCTGGGCAATTCAAATGGGCCGTCGCCCAGGACTAACCTTTGATCAAGGGAATAAGGCTATCGGCATGGTGACTGGTGACGTGACGTCCAAAGAGGTGGATTAACATTTTGGTGTGAGTCAAAGTGTCATTTCTCAACTGAGAGTAAAGAACTGTCAATAAGGCAACGCCCAAGACAGACCACGCTCTAGCTGACAGCGTAAAACAATCCGACGTAAGGACAATTACGTAGTGACGTTTTCAAGACGTCATCGTTTCTCAGCAGCACAAGTACAGTCGCTTTGATCAGAAACGCAACAGAGACATGGAATTATGCACATGCTGTAAGGAACAAGTTTCGTTCTTTGAGTTTACCTATACGTCTATCTTACGTTTGCGTTCCTTTGGCTTGTGCTCACAGACAGGCCAGGCTGAGTCGGATGCGGGTTCACTGTCCATTGACAGGATGGCAGTGGAATCAAGTCGCTTTTGCAGATTAATCCCGTTTGAACTTTACCTTTGTGGAGGCTTAATTTTGAAAGGAAGATCTTAGAACGAGATGAAGAGGCAGCGATGACGTCAATAACGTAAAGGATCTCACACACGTTTTGCTACTGCAATTTCTGGCGTATTCTAGTGGCTTTTGGTTGAGGACTCATAAGGACTTGATTAACAGACATTGTGATACTGTTATAAAGGATAATAATGGACATGCAAGGTACTGATTCCTTTTGTCATTTTGAGAGTGCTACCCCTATCTTGTTCGGCGTCACGTGCAAGACTCGTCCGTTCTCAAATTCAACCCAAAATTTGAAATATTGTTGTTAAGATATCAAATATTATCGTCTATAAATTTGATTTCAATCCAAACACAGATAATTTAGAAATAAGCTGCAATTTACGAAATTGCTAAACTTTTTTCCCTCAGTATATTTCCATGAACAATATAAGCTCTAAATAATCTATCAAAATTAACTCTTATTACCATGGACAATTTTTACTTTCTTATTAGCAAACAGTTTTTATCATGAATTTCTATGAACAATATTAGCCCTTAAATCATCTATGAGAATTAACTCTTATAACCACGGACAGTTGTTAATTTATTATTATCAAACAGTTTTAACATGTATTTTTATGAACAAATTTAGCTCTTTAATAATCTATGAGAATTAACTCTTATAAGCATGGACAATTGTTAATTTCTCATTATTAAACAGTTTATTTAACATGTTTTTCCATGAAAAATATTAGCTCTTTAAAAATCTATGAGAATTAAGTCTTATAAACATGGACAATTTTTAATTTCTATTAATTTGATTCCATGAACTTTATTAGATCTTAAATCATCTATGAGAATTAACTCATTTAACCATGGGCAATTTTTAATTTCTTATTATCAAACAGCTTTTAACATGTCTTCCATTAACAATATCAGCTCATAAATCATCTTTGAGAATTAACTCGTATAACCATGGACAATTTTAAATTTCTTAATATCAAACAGTTATTAATGTGTATTTCCATTAACAATATTAGCTCTGCTCTTGAGTCATCTATGAGAATTAACTCTTATAACTGAACGATATTAGCTCTTTATCAAAGATTAAAATCAAAACTTATAATTATGAACAATTTTTAATTTCTTATTATCAAAAAGCTTTTAACATGTATTTCCATAAACGATATTAGCTCTTTTATGCTAGATTAAAATTTTAAAAAACTCATTTTAACATGGACAGTTTAACTTTCTAAATTTTGAGCAACTATAAAAACACATTTTCCAAAATGAAAGGTCTTGATGTGAAGGAACATTACCTTCATGGCAACAAATCCTTTGTCAAATCTCTGGCATTTTCCTGCCTTCTGTCAAGCAATTTCTTCATTTCCCACAATGTTTTCCATGTAAAAAGACCAAAAAATTCAAAATTCCATTCACTTGGAATTGTCGTCTGCATCATCTTTGAATTTGGACTAACCTAAAAATTTGCCGTTTGATAATGGGTTAACACATAGAAAGACATGAAGGGTCTGAATAGTTCCATATGCATGCATCTTTTCAATTGAAGTTTTGGCTAGATTTGTAAATACTCATGTTTCAATGCTTAAATGTAGATACAACCTAAATATACTGCAGCAACATAGTCTAAGTAAATGGAAAGAATATGGTTTTTGAGGCTGTTAGATAAAAAACAAATCCAAAAATGGCAATTTGGTCGAATTCAAGGGCGCATAATTGGGAATGAAAGATGAAAATTAGACTTGAAAAAAAATTTAAGGTCAGCAATTTCCTGCATATTTTTTTTGATTGGTCAATATTTGTTGCTGTTAAAGTGAATATAGCATTGAAATCTGAAACTAGTGCATATTTATAAGAATAAGGGAGTGAAAAGGTTGAATACTAATATATATTGACCATGTTTTAAGTCCCCACCACCATCGTTAAAATTAGATCAATAGAAAAAATTCCGAATTAAAATTCTGGATATCAAAATTGCTAGAAATATCATAGTATAAAGTAAATAAAAGAATGTTTACTCTTAACCCTTTCCCAAACAACAAATTTTAGGGTGGTCCTATTTAAAAGCTGTTTTAGAGGACAGAATTGATGTTAAAAAGGAAAGGATTTATGTATAATATAGCACAGAATATATTAAGACAAAAGAAGGAACAACTGGTTATCAGCAGTATCTTCTTTTGCCTCAATGTTTTGCCAAGCCTTTTCCATTAGGGACATCAAAACCAGGTCTTGTTTGGGAAAGGGGGGAATATAGTATGATGAATTTCTATTTCAAAGGCTCTTATTTACATTTTTAAAGGCAAGTCTAAATTACCCCATGCATATTTGGCAAACCTAGATAACTTTCCAAATCTATCTTTTTCTATAACACGGTGGGTAACCCACGTGACTTTTGGGAAACGTTCACACCGAAAAAATCGCCCGCGGACGATTTTTCAGTGTGTACGCTTCCCAAAAGTCATTGGGTTACCCACCGTGATAAGACCAGTTCCCAAATCTAAAATAACATTTTATCCTAAAACCAAGTTTAAAAATCCCCTCCAAAATACTTTGAGTTGTTGGCTATCATTTCTATCAATGGACAGCAATTTACAGCAAAATAAGTTATGACCCCCTTGTCTTGTATGTGAAGTAAATATCAGGACTCCCACTGTACTGCGACAGTAAAACATTTTCTAAGCTGACTGTCAGCCCGAACATTTGCTTCTCATCAGCAGACTTACAACGGGGAGGAAGGGGGTGACGGGTGAGAAATCATCAAGAATTAAGTTCTCAAAAATAAAGTTGTAACATGTGCATCCATCAGTTTAATTTACAAATCCAATACCAGTCACTAAGTTTGGCCATTTTCAAATTGCTTAACTCTAAATTTGTGAGCTTCTCTAGTTTCAGGACCATAATTTCATTTTGCACAGAACAAATTTGAACATATTGGAATGATTTAACATATTTGTTAAGATCCAAAGTTAAGGGCAACTCTATGTTGATATCATTTCTTCCAATGATTTTACCAAAATTCCCATTTCATTGTATAGAGGGTATAAAACATTTTGGTATCCGGGCTTTGGTATGTCCGGTTACTGCTTCAGTTACAAAAGAGTTTTTTTCCCTCTAAATTTGTAGTGTAGTCATTCATGAAATGTGTGATGTGTTAAGATTTTTTTATCACAAGTCTACAACATTTGAACATAGGTTTGTAAGATATTATCTAAATGTACTCACATCAATTCATTCATTACATCTCAGATGGATATCAAACCTCCATATTAAAAACTTTGATATGGGCCAATATGCCTGTCCAAGTCTTAGGAGTTATCAAAAATTACCCATAATGCAAAGCAAAGTTGCCTGTTCAAGCCATAGGAGTTATAAAAAAATACCCATAATGCAAAGTCAAATTTGGAAGTGGCAAATGGCATGAGAGGAGACAATGATGTAAGGGAGGTAACTTCTACCTAACTGTTCATAGTATGAACAAAAGCACCAGTTCATGAATTAGGAGTTTCTCTCTGCACAGTGTTCCAAATGCCAAAATTGACTTACTGGCAAATTTTGGTGAGGGAAATAGGAGTTAACCTCGTAATTCATGACAAACTCTTAAACCTTGAACGGACAACTGCAGTAACTCCTAACTGCCGAATAATAGCACGGACGGACGGACGGACGGACGGACGGACGGACGCCGGACAAAAAGTGACCACAATAACTCACCTCGAGCACTTCGTGCTCAGGTGAGCTAAAAACAGGGCTACAAATAAGTGGGGGTGAAGATATTCTAACTTTGTTATTTCAATTCCAAACCCTATGTTGTGGGTACTTATTTGTATCGTCTCGACGAGACGATACACATGAGTACCCACAATAAAGGGTTTGATGAACAATAATAGAATTATTGCAGTTTAAAAATTCATCACTCCCGCTTATCTGGAGCTCTGAAACAAGATAACTCTACTTATACTATAGGAAAGTAGTGTCAAGAGTGACTTCCCTTAGATTAATACAGGTTGAAAAAGGCAAAAAAATGGCAATTTAGCCCAATTCAAGCGCACATAACTCTCATCTTTCTGGTCAGATCAGACTGAAAATTGACCTCATCCAAGATCTTATGGTCTCCAACATTATGTCCAAGTTTTGTCTTGAGCGATCAATCATTGTAGATGCTAGAGTGAAAACAAACTTAAAAACAGCATTTTTTGACATTCAAGGGCAAATAACTCCGCACTTTCTGGTCCGATCAGGCTCATAATCGAACTTGTCCGAGAACTTATGATCATACTTGTTTTGGCCAAGTTTGATCAAGATTGCTTAACTTTTGTGGATGCTAGAGTGTAAACACCCCAAATGTTGACGGACGGACGGACGGACGGACGGACGACGGACAAAAAGTGACCACAATAACTCACCTCGAGCACTTCGTGCTCAGGTGAGCTAAAAACTGCTGGTTATCAGCAGTTTCTTCCTTTGCCCCAATCTTTTCCAAAGCTTCTCTTATACGGGAGGACAAAACCAGGTCTTGTTTGGGAAAAGGTTAAACAAACATTTAGAATGAAGAGAGACAACTTAGTACAATCAATTTATTGTTGGAACATTTTGGGCAATCAGATTTTGATCAGAAACAATTAAATTTGTATTCTTTAATGCTTTTCAGAGGATTATTGGGAAATAACGGTAGATAATCATTTTGATAAACTCACTGCCTATCCAGTGAAATTATCAACAAGAGGACCATGATGGTCCTATATCGCTCACCTGAACCAAAATGATATAAGCAAACACTTTTCTTCAATTCAAAAAATATTTATGACTTTAAGACTGAAAACGACATTATGGTCAATAACATTGTGAAAACGAACTCATCCAAGATTGCATCGTGCCCAACATTGTGTCCAAGATTTGTCTTGTTTGATAAATAATTGTAGATTCTGGAGTATAAACAAGGTCGAAAATAGCCGAAAATGGCAATTTGATCAAATTCAAGGGCACATAACTCTCCACTTTTTGATCAGATCGGACTGAAAATCAAACTTATCCAAGATCTTATGGTCTCAAACATTGTGTTCAAGTTTTGTCTTAATTGATAAATAATAGTAGATTATAGAGTGTAAACAATGTCAAAAACAGCCAAAATCGGCAATTTTATCAAATTCAAGGGCACATAACTCTCAACTTTCTAGTCAGATCAGGCTGAAAATCAAACTCATCCGAGATCTTATGATATCCAACATTGTGTCCAAGATTTGTCTTGATTGGTCAATAAAAATTGTAGATTCTAGAGTATAACCAAGGTCTAAAGCAGTCGAAAACGGCAATTTGATCAAATTCAAGGGCACATAACTCTCCACTTTTTGATCAGATCGGACTGAAAATCAAACTTATCCAAGATCTTATGGTCTCAAAGATTGTGTTCAAGTTTTGTCTTAATTGATAAATAATAGTAGATTATAGAGTGTAAACAATGTCAAAAACAGCCAAAATAGGCAATTTTATCAAATTCAAGGGCACATAACTCTCATCTTTCTGGTCAAATCATACTGAAAATCAAACTCATCCGAGATCTTATGGTCTCCAACCTTGTGTCCAAGATTTGTCTTGATTGGTCAAATATAGTAGATTCTAGAGTGTAAATAAGGTCGAAAACAGTCGAAAACGGCAATTTCGTCAAATTCAAAGGCTCATAACTCTCAGCTTTCTGATCAGATAAGACTGAAAATCAAACTCATCCCAGATCTTATGATCCCCAATATTGTGTCCAAGATTTGGATTGATTGATCAATAATTGTACATTCTAGAGTGTAAACATCATCGAAAACAGCCAAAAATGACAATTTTGTCAAATTCAAGGGCAAGTAACTCTCGACTTTCTGATCAGATCAGACTGAAAATCAAACTCATCCGAGATCTCATGGTCCCAAACATTGTGTCAAAGTTTTGTCTTGATTGATGAATAATTGTAGATTCTAGAGTGTAAACAAGGTCAAAAACAGCCGAAAATGGCAATTTTGTCAAATTCAAGGGCACATAACTCTCGTCTTTCTGGTCAGATCAGACTGAAAATCGAACTCATCCGAGATCTTATGATATCCAACATTGTGTCCAAGATTTGTCTTGATTGGTCAATAAAAATTGTAGATTCTAGAGTATAAACAAGGTCTAAAGCAGTCGAAAACGGCAATTTGATCAAATTCAAGGGCACATAACTCTCCACTTTTTGATCAGATCGGACTGAAAATCAAACTTATCCAAGATCTTATGGTCTCAAAGATTGTGTTCAAGTTTTGTCTTAATTGATAAATAATAGTAGATTATAGAGTGTAAACAATGTCAAAAACAGCCAAAATAGGCAATTTTATCAAATTCAAGGGCACATAACTCTCATCTTTCTGGTCAAATCATACTGAAAATCAAACTCATCCGAGATCTTATGGTCTCCAACCTTGTGTCCAAGATTTGTCTTGATTGGTCAAATATAGTAGATTCTAGAGTGTAAATAAGGTCGAAAACAGTCGAAAACGGCAATTTCGTCAAATTCAAAGGCTCATAACTCTCAGCTTTCTGATCAGATAAGACTGAAAATCAAACTCATCCCAGATCTTATGATCCCCAATATTGTGTCCAAGATTTGGATTGATTGATCAATAATTGTACATTCTAGAGTGTAAACATCATCGAAAACAGCCAAAAATGACAATTTTGTCAAATTCAAGGGCAAGTAACTCTCGACTTTCTGATCAGATCAGACTGAAAATCAAACTCATCCGAGATCTCATGGTCCCAAACATTGTGTCAAAGTTTTGTCTTGATTGATGAATAATTGTAGATTCTAGAGTGTAAACAAGGTCAAAAACAGCCGAAAATGGCAATTTTGTCAAATTCAAGGGCACATAACTCTCGTCTTTCTGGTCAGATCAGACTGAAAATCGAACTCATTCGAGATCTTATGGTCTGCAATGTTATGTCCAAGATTTGTCTTGATTGATCAATAATTGTAGATGCTAGAGTGTAAACAATGTCAAAACTAAGTATTTTTCGCATTCAAGGGCAGATAACTCCTGACTTTCTGGTTCGATCTGACTCATAATCGAACTCATCCAAGATCTTATGGCCATACATGTTTTGACCAAGTTTGGTCAAGATTGGCTTGTATTTGTAGATGCTAGAGTGTAAACACGAAATTGTGGACGGACGGACGGACGGACAGACGGACAGACAGACGGACAGACAGACGGACGACGGACAAAAAGTGACCACAATAGCTCACCTTGAGCACTTCGTGCTCAGGTGAGCTAAAAACTTGTACCCCGCTTTCATTCATTTCACCCTATCTGACGTTATATAAGCCAGGCCAAAAAGTGACGTCATCATAAGCGTTACATAGCAGTCACGTGCAAAATGACACACTTTAACCCTTTCCCAAACGACAAAATTTTGGGGTGTTCTAATTTGAATGCTGATGCAGACGACAAAAAGGTTGTTTTAAAAGAAGAAAAATGTATACAAAATAGCCTGGAAAACATTGAGACAAAAGGAGGAACTGCTGATTATCAGCAGTTTCTTCTTTTGTTTCAATGTTTTCCCAAGCCTTTTCTATTAGGGACGTCAAAACCAGGTCTTGTTTGGGAAAGGGTTAAGAAAATCTGTCATAAAATTTTTGCATTTTGTCTAATTTTTGCATTAAAGAAAAACCTCTAAATAATTACCTGATTTTCTTTTTTCTACCCCCATCTGCAGGTGGCTCTATTATACAGGACAAATCATAGCTGGAAAAAGATAAAACAGGACAAATCATAGCTGGAAAATGATAAACAGGACAAATCAAAATGCTGTAAGAGACGTTTTTCCAGATCCTGGCTCATTTATTTTCCCTTTCATCATCGACTAAGACAGCATCAAACTGCATCTAAGTCCTCTTGACAATGGAATATTCTAACCAATTTGGCAGGCAACCTATCATATGCAGTCTGACCTTATCCTATACTACATTCCTGGCTTTAATGTCTCAAACAGAGAAGTCTTTAAAAAATCTTGAAGAAAAGAAAGCAAATGTAGCAATTTACATGCAAATACTTTGCAGGTTTTTTTAGCCTAATAACAATTCATTTTGTCCACTGCAGTGGCTTTAAAGTAAGAATTATCATCAATTCAGAGACACAGATAAGAGGGGGTACAGACATACTGACTTTGTTATTACAAATCTATACCATATGTTGTGGGTACTCATTCTCGTAGAGACAATTCCAATGAGTACCCACGACATAGGGTTTGATAAACAATTAATGAAAAAATTGAAAATCCATTACCCTTCCAACCTGGAGCTTTGCCAATTTCAATAGGGAACGAATTTATCCAGTTAAACATGACATATCCCGGTTTACCCTAATTTCGGTCACTTAGCGCATTTCGCACGAACGCTTACTGTGAGGTCGTTAAATGCGAATCTTACCATTAAAATCCGTTTCTGTAGCATATTTTCTCCCAATAATCCATTTCAGATGTATAAAGCACTTCCTAAATGTCAAAGTTTTGCGAAATCAAAGATGTCCGCCAAAATACGTCATTCCTATTTTTAGATCCTAAATTCGGTCACTCGCTGTTTTCTATACTATTCAAAAAAGTTTAAGCGTCATAATGTTGTTACCATATGGAAAACATGTAAAACAGTAAAAATTAAAGGAAAATATTTAAAAATCGTCTAGTAGTTGCACCAAACTAACTTAACTGGTAGAAAAAGGGGACAAGAAAGTTTTATGTTGACTAAAATTGAGAACAGCTTGGGCAAAGAAATGAGTCACCCCTTCTGAGAACCCTTATGGTACTGCATTCACTGCCCTAGAGATTTGTTCTAGGTCATATGGACGATAACAACCTCATTTGGCTGGTTTAGGCTGAAACAAAGAACACCAGTCATAGTACATCAGGGTAGTGCAGACAAATTCAAATCATCCTTTTCCCAATATAATAAAATAAAGACAACTGAAACCCATAAGGACTGCAGTGTTATTCTACATGCCTTAACTTTTGTTGGACAGTATACTACAAAATAACATTGACGTAGTGGGCCCTGGAGAAATCAATAATGCAGACGAAAACAGAATTGTTGACAGGAATTCAATGTTAAGTGAAAAAAAGGGACTTTGTACACAGCGGGAAAATGGGAATAGTAAAGGTGTGACATTTTATCGATAAAAATGTAAAAAAGTGTATGTAACATGTCTTATATCCATTTTATCGGAAAATTTGACGCGGATCACTCGAGTGTTACCAAAACAAGTAAATCTGCGTGCCCATTGCGGCGCGTGAGGGGTAAACCGAACTTAGATATGCCTTTTCCGGCGCTGACCGAATATACGTATTGACCGAATTTAGGGCACGTGGGGATAATTTAAAACAAACATTACTATTTCTTAGGTGTTGTTATAAAATCTCATAAGTTCTACAGCTTGGATCAAGCCGTAGTTATGAGATTTTATATCAACACCGACAGTTTATCAATACACAACGGTAAATCCAGTCTATTTTTAGCACAAAATGTTTGCGCTATTGTCCACTAACCTTTCATTTTCATCATAAACTCTGACAGCATCGAACCACATCCAGAAGTCCACATCCTCATGAAATATATAAATATTGGACGCGGACTGTAACAATTTTATCTGTGCCAAAACCTCGAATTCTTTCCGTCTTTTATCAAAGTTGATCAGACCGTCTTCTGTTGCATCTTGAAGTGCTGTGTCGATCATGGTTAGGTCCGTCAAAAATGTACCGAGATACGGAACTGTGCCCTGGACTACACCCTGGAAGCATTATGATTATCATCAAGAATAGCATTATAGCAAAAATGATTTAAGGACAAGCATCTAGTACAACTATCCAAACATGTATATATTTTATTACTCATACAGTTGAGAACATCACGAAATTGACATTCATTCCATGCCATTCCGATCAAAATTATTCCATGCATATTTCAGGTGGGGTGCTTCTTGGATAAGGGGTTATTGTCCCCTTTTTTGTCTTTTCAAAAGCTAAGACTGTCTAAACATAGAAGGGAATCTCTGAAGGTTTTAGATTTATCATATTTTTTATCTGTTATTTTGCAAGCTTACATTATCAATCCATGATTGTCTCTTCATTTGATTACGGCGCCTCAATGTTTTGTTGCTTGAGTCAACGGTGGGAAGTTTGGCTGTGGCCTCCTGAAATAGAGTGTGTGAGATCATGTTAAGACCGTAGATAAAATTAACCCTTTCCCGAAATTACATGAATTAACCCTTTCCCAAACAAGACCTGGGGCCTGTTTTATCAATGATCATACAATTATTTTTTGCTTAATTACTTGTAACAACAGACCTGCCTTGAGTTCAGTAAGGCAAAACGTAAGCTTAAAAGTGAACATATATTGTAACATTTTCCTTCTGAATGACCTGTAAACTTCTCACGAGTGCAACATATGGCTCACAGATTTGAAGGTGGTGTACCGAGCTAACAAAAATGGCGGACAGGTCTGATTTACGAATGTAATTTTTGTTTCATTTGTAAATAGATAATATATTACCTTACAGTAACTACAATACATATTTTTTTGTAAATGACAATATAAATTTGTTAAAACAAGATGTGTTTGTGAAACACAAATGCCCCCAAAATGGCCATTTATCTAAAATGTTAAGTTTTCGTGGAGTAAAGGGTTATCAAGGGTTAAGGGATGACCTTGAAAGAGGTCAAATTACATGGAACAGATAGATATCATTGAAAGGAAGTTGCATACCAAATTTGAGCTTTGTATGTCAAATACTTTTGGAGAAAAGGCAAAGGTTAAGTTTTCGGAGTAAAAGGTTAAGTTTTCGTAGAGTAAAGGGTTGATAAGGGTTTACGGATGACCTTGAGGAAGGTCAAATTGCATGGAACAGATAGATATCATTGAAAGGAAGTTGCATACCTAATTTGAGCTTTGTATGTCAAATACTTTTGGAGAAAATGCAAAGGTTAAGTTTTCGGACAGACGGACGGACAGACAGACAGACAGACGGACACGAGTAAAACAATATGCCCCCGATCTCTCGATACGGGGGCATAATAAAATATCACTTTAGTAATTGCGTTCGGCAAATCCCAGAGGGTTACGGAAAGACCTGAATGGTGAAAAAAGTAAGGCAACTCTGCAGAGCATTCAGAAGGACTGTTAAGTAAAAAGTCTGTTAGCAGCACATGTAAAATTTAACTGAATGCAAGGCTGATTGGCAAAATCTGATTTCTCATGCAATCATATGTCTTGTTACACAGTTTACACAAAAACATGGTCATAAGATTGTTAATAATACTGGCCCTTGGTTTTGACTCCCCAGATACAACAGGCTTGGAAAAACATTGAGGCAAATTCTTCTTTTGTCTCGGTATTTTCTGTACTAGATATTGTACACAAATCTGGTCTTTATTAACATCCAATTTGTCTTATATAGCAGCTTTCAAATGACAGCACTCTACAATTCTACCTTTTGGGGAAGGGTTAAGACTAAAGTTTTTTTTCCAATTTTAAAAGCTAATGTAGATCTCAAAATAACTTGATAAAGATGGAATATGTGTGCAATCACGGAAGGAAAATTTTGAGGCAAAAAGAGAAAATGCAGATTATCGATTTATCAGCATGTTCTTTTTTGCCTCAATGTTTTCCAAAGGCTTTTCATTAGGAAGCTCAAGAAGAGTTCTTTTTTGGAAAAGGGCTAAGAAGATTTTAATATAAAGGCTGTCTTAATGGACCGCTACCGAGTTCCAAGAGTGATTTCCCTTGGTAGTTATTCCCCTTTTAATTTTGGGTTGTTCCGCTTCCGGTTGGGGCTACAGATAAGAGGGGTTAAGAGGTTTCAAAATGCAAAATATCTTAAATTTTTCATCAAACCCTGTGCTGTGGGTATTCAATGAATCATCCTGTCAAAACGATTCAAAATTATAGCCATAAGGTTTGTTGAAGATTTGAAATAAATATTTTAGAAGAGTTTACCCCTCTTATCAGTTCCCATGTACTGTTGTTATATATCAAGTATCATTCATCAACCTGGTTTTTTTATTCCCCCATAAGAAATAGGTTAGGAAAACAATGAGATGAAAGGACAAACTGCTGATAATAAGTGATTTCTCCTTTTTCCTTTAGTATTCA
>OY804605.1:11271005-11408505 GCA_963680895.1 Fragum sueziense | reverse complement strand
ACAAAAGTTTAGGCCAAGCCAAAATGAAAGCTGCTAATGCGAACAAATGAATGAAGGTAAAGAAAGCATTTTGTGTACACAATAAAGCACACTACAAGGGGAAATGTGTGTTTATTTTTGGTCTACAGCATTTCCTTTTTAAGGTAAGTTTGGATAGCAGCCATGTAACTTACAAATTTTGTGTTTATTCTGCGGCACCAAATGCCCATGCTTCAATTTTCATCAATTTTTTAAAGCAAAATATTCGCCTTTTTTGTGATGGTGAATGTCAAATGAAGTATTTTGTTGTTCTAAATGTAAAGATCTGCCAGAAAATTTTAGATTTTTTTTTTTTTTGTAAATATAGATTTTTTTGTCATAATTCGGCTATACCCGGGTGGGTGGGGTAAGATAGTCAAATATCTTTTTTATTTACATGGAAATGTGTGCCGATTTTTTGTGTGAAAATAGCTCTTGGTATTATCTTCAAAATATCCAAAAACAAAAAATATTTATTGGGTAATTTTTTTGTGAATTGAAAAAAAAGTTACAAAATTTTCTAAAAAAATGTGATTTTTCAACTTTTCCCAAAAAATTTTCCAGAAAATGGTTTTAAAATATATATTTCAACCATTTCATCTCATTTGTGCATATGTTAAGTCTGTAAATTGATACATTTGAAATTATCCATTCAGAATAACTTGCTATATGACTTTAAAACATAAGGGTAATTTTGCGAAAATGGTCATTACTAGTCAAGGGCAGATAACTCTGACACAAAAACGAGTCAGGAAACTTACACTGATTTTTTTTATATTTTGTTCAGGAAATGTTACTTTACAACATATGTAGAAATAAAAAAATTCATTGGGTGGATAAAAAGTAACCCCCCAAGTCAAACTTACCTTAAGTCTCAATGTTTTTCAAATCTTCTTTAAATAATGTCAAAATCATGTCTTATTTGAGAAACAAGAGTTGTTCGCGGACATCGTAGCTCGCCTATACGAGAGCTTGTCACAAAAACAGCAATTTTTTTAAAAGTATATATATAGGTCAAACTCCAAGGTCACAAGGTCAAAGGTCATGGTCCCAAATGAAAGGTCTTGTCGAGATGTTTCTATGTATGAAATATCAAGGCTGTATCTCTAATAGTGCCTGAGATATAGGCCAGGTTAAAGTTTTTCAAAAGTAGGTCAAACTCCAAGGTCAAGGTCACAAGGTCAAAGGTCATGGTCCCAAATGAAAGGTCTTGTCGAGATGTTTCTATGTATGAAATATCAAGGCTGTATCTCTAATAGTGCCTGAGATATAGGCCAGGTTAAAGTTTTCAAAAGTAGGTCAAACTCCAAGGTCAAGGTCACTAGGTCAAAGGTCATGGTCCCAAATGAAAGGTCTTGTTGAGATGTATCTATGTATGAAATATCAAAGCTGTATCTCTTATAGTGCCTGAGATATAGACCAGGTTAAAGTTTTTCAAGTGAAGACGGGACGGGACGGGACGCGACGCGACACTGACACTAGGGCTGTGACATTAGCTCCCCAGACATAAAGTCCCGGCTCGCTAAAAATTAAAGTGTTGTCAAATAAGAAGAGAATGGCAAAGGGTTAGCAAATAGTGAGCAAACCATACCTGTTTCACTCAAGTCTTCTTTACGAAACTTGTCCATTTTGTGTTTTACACGAATACAGAGGTCAGAATCCGGAAGGTGTTGTTGAGCGAAAGTTTCCAGCTGCGCTAGACATTTGTATGTCGGTGGGTCACAAAAATCTTAACCCATTACCACACATTGACACTTTTAGACGCCTCTCATGATATAAGCTTTGGTATACATTGTGGAAAATGAAGAAATTGCTTCTGATAAGCAATTTCTTCATTTCCCACAATGTTTTCTATCAAAAAAGACCCCAAAAATATAAAATTTCATTCGCTTGAAATTATGATCTGCAAGATTTTTCAATTTGGACCACCCTAATTTTTTTTTTTGTTGTTTCGTAATAAGTAAAAAATGCTCATAAGTATGATAAAAAGTTTCTTCATAGGTGTATTTTTAAATGTTTTCTTTAGATAACAAAATCCTTAATATTTCAGAGAGGGTATAACCAATCCCTACCTGTTTCACTCAAGTCTTCTTTACGAAACTTGTCCATTTTGTGTTTAACACGAATACAGAGGTCGGAATCCGGAAGGTGTTGATGAGCGAAAGTTTCCAACTGTGCTAGACATTTGTAGGTCGGTGGGTCACGAAAATCTTCAGGATATGTGTCGATCCATACAGTTATGACAGACTTGATAGTCCTGCAATAAGAACAAAATTAAGTATGTGATAATGTCCGCTGGTGCATCTAACCATGCATACAGCTCGTAACAGCTGTGCTAGACATTTGAATGTCGCTGGGTCAAGAAAATATCCTGGATATGTAATGGTCCATACATTTATGATAGACTTTATAGTTCTGCAATGGATGATAGTTCTGTAGACAAAATGACTGCGTAAAAAAGGGTGGCCTTATGGCAGTAGAGACCAAAATGGATCAAGACCAGTGTGTGAAGTCTGATTAAGATTCTCATAGCAATGAATTTTGTGCTAAAAATAGACTTGCTTTACCATTTTGCTAAACCGTCAGTGTTGAACATATAAAGTCTTGTAACTACGGCTTGAACAAGCTGTAGTTATAAGATTTCATATCAACACCTATGGACATACCATCGTTTGTCCAAAATTAAGTCACAGTTTACTTGATAAAATTGTTCCTTATTGTTTTTTGTTAGATATATTTAATCATATTTACTTACCAAAAAATAGCATTTTACATTTATTTTGAAATATTTGGGCAATGAGTAGGTTATCAGCATTTTGATTTCCTTATTGTAATGCAATATTATCCCAATCTTTTACAAATGGGTTTGAGTTTATTGGGGTTTTACGCCGTTTTCAACTACCAGGGTCATATCGCGGCGGCTGGAGCACCTAACCATGGATTCCTGGCGTTTCTCATACCAGTACTACCACAACACCCTTACCGAGCCCCCAGCTGCTCCCCCACATAGGTTCACGATATCAAACCACTGATGGGTGACATTTTTGTCAGTAAGGGTATTTGCCGCGGCCGGGTATCGAACCCGTGACCTCTCGAATGAAAGGCAGATGCGCTACCAACTGCGCCATGGCCCAATCTTTTACAAATGGAGAAGTCGTTTCCTTATTGTAATGCAATATTATCCCAATCTTTTACAAATGGAGAAGTCGATAAATGGTCAACTTTCTTCCTTATTACCTTTGGTAATTTGTTATTGTGCAGGAAGAAAATATTAATAGATAACCAAGATTTGGGCGAAACACAAATGCCAATGTATATAGCACCTTTTTTTTTTTCGAAAAAACTTCCTTAGGAATATCAAATTTTCTATATTTTTTAGTTTTTCAAGAAAAACCTTGTATCTGCAGCTTATTTAAGCTGCAGATACGAGGTTTTTGTTGAAAAGCGACAATTTGTTACAGATCATTTGCACCTCTTTCCACAGGGTTCACCCTGGCTCAAAAAAAGTTGTCGCCATCACTTTCGCCAAATTCCAAAAGTTGGGGCCAAATATCAAAAGTTGGAGCCAAATCAATGAAAGTAGGTGCAACGTCTACCCCCCCTAAACCCTCCCCCCCCCCCGACGCCCGAAATTCATATTCAATGTCAAAAGACAGTCTTATCTGTTTGGAAAAGGAGGAAAGAAGATTATCTGCGTACCGATTCAATTTTGATTTAAATAGGAATCATGACGTTACTCGCTAGCTTTTATTGTCTTCCAATGATTAACTTCACAGGCATCCGTATTCTCGTGACAAAAAGGACGAAACAAAAGTCTAGTTAATTCCACATATTTTACACAAATTAACTTACCTGAAACATCATACTTCAGCGACCGCCGTAACTACGGCGATCTTAACAAATGATTGCTACAAGTTTGGCTTTGAACAAGTCCCATGTCGAGTGAAATTTTCGTAAGGTAAAGAATTAACTGAAGAAACTCGATCTGTCAATCAAGTTAAAACAATATCGAAAGTACACGCCCATTATATGTAATGCGTTATGCTCTATTGCACACGGCACTAGTAAACTATACCCGAATCTTGTCTACTGTGTATTTATTGATTTTTCCCATCGCTTTGTTATGTCATAATGTGTTTGGATATCGATGGCAATTAAAGGTAATTTAACAGTTAGCGCTATTTGTCGTGTCACGTGCCGAGATAATATATCGTAGGTTATGTTCTATAAAGCTGTAACTACAGTTTGAACTAACTTGAATAAGCTGTAGTTATGGCATTTTTTAGCATAACCACCGATATAAAGGTGCTTGATTATAATGGCAAATGCAACGGCACTCGATAGCTGTTGATATTTTGCAGTCTGGTCATGTATATTCTTATTGGTATTTGCTGATCGTGTATTTAGGACCATTTGGTAATTTTTGGGGCCACTTGAATTTTGTTGGCGCCAGGCATTTTCGCCAAATGGAAAATTCTTGCGCCACTTTTAATTTTTTGTCGCATTTGGCGACAATGGCGATCGGCAGCGCCAACCCTGTTTCCACATTGGATAAAGCTAAAATTTTGTCATCTATCAAGGTACAAACCCATTTTGGTTTTGGACTTGTCCAAATTCGAGAATATTAAAGACAATATTTTCGAGTGATAGAAATTTTCATCTTTTGGTGATTCTGGGTAGAAAACATTGTGGGAAATGAAGAAATTGCTTGTGACAAGCAATTTCTTCGTTTTCCACAATGTTTTCCAAAGCCTTTATCCTGTAGGGCTTCAAAACGTGCCTCTATGTGGTAAAAGATTAAGTTATCTTACCTCAACTGTATATCTTGAAGCTCATTTTTTGTTTCCTTGTTTGCTTTAATGTTGATGTATTTCTTGACAAGCATGTTAAGGACTTCTTCCGTGTTGCTAAATGTCCTGTACGTTGCCAAAAATACATTCACGTAGGACGAATCCATTTCACCGGTAACATAGAGGTACTCGACCAACTTGTCCAAAGTCCCCGCTTTGATGACACGAAATTTCTGAGTTTCCCACATGAGATGAGAAAACTCATTCTTGCTTCTGTTTTCATTCTGGAAAAAGGATAAAATTAGAGCATTCTCCTATTTACAATCAATTGGCAAACAAAATAATATGACACAAGAAAACTTGTTCTTGCTTTGATTTTCAATCTGGAAAATAATTCATAGTCATAAATTTATACTTTGTTTCAATTTTTTCCTGACTTAATCAAAGAATATTTTGGTGTTTTGTTTTCCGGTCTATTCTTAAGAAACCAAAATATGGCAAAGGAACAGAAAGGTTTGTTAGACATTTTGGTCCGACAGTACTCCAAAATCTGTCGGTGACTAAAGTCTACATTTAAAATGTAGAATCTCCTACCTCCATCTAGCTTTGACCTCAGACCTATAACATTTTTACCAGTGATTTTTTTATTCTGTTATTCTAGTTTTTAAGAGTGTATTACTTCTAAAAAGACACCAGCTTTCCTGTTCAATATCAATGTGAGGCCCTAATGTTTACACTGAATTTCAGTAGGAAAAATATCATGAAATTGACAATTTGACATTCTATTCTGAGAAAGGGCAAAAAACAAGAGGACCATGATGGTCCTATATCACTCACCTGAACCAAAATGATATGAGCAACACTTTTGTTCAATTCAATTAATATTTATGACTTTAAGACTGAGAACGAACTTATGGTCAATAGCGTTGTGAAAATCCAACTTATACGAGATCTTATGGTGCCCAACTGTGTCCAAGTTTTGTCTTGATTGATAAATATTTGTAGATTCTAGAGTATAAACAATGTCGAAAGCAGCCGAAAAAGCAGGGTTTTTTTCAAATTCAAGGGCACATAACTCTCGACTTCCTGATCAGATCAGACTGAAAATCGAACTCATCTGAGATCTTATGGTCCCAAACATTGTGTCCAAGTTTTGTCTTTACTAATTGTAGAGTCTAGAGTGTAAAACAGGTCGAAAACAGCCGAAAATGGCAATTCTATCAAATTCAAGGGCACATAACTCTCCACTTTCTGATCAGATCACACTGAAAATCAAACTCATCTGAGATCTTATGATCCCCAACATTGGGTCCAAGTTTTGTCTTGATTGATTAATAATTGTAGATTCTAGAGTGCAAACAAGGTCAAAAACAGCCAAAAATGGCAATTTTATCAAATTCAAGGGCATATAACTCTCATCTTTCTGGTAAGATCAGACTGAAATCAAACTAATTCAAGATATTATGGTCTCCAACATTGTGTCCAAAATTTGTCTTGATTAGTCAATAATTGTAGATTCTAGAGTGTAAACAAGGTCTAAAACAGTCAAAAACGGCAACTTTGTCAAGTTCAAGGGCACATAACTCTCGACTTTCTGATTAGATCAGACTGAAAATCAAACTCATCCAAGATCTTATAATCCCAAACATTGTGTCCAAGTTTTGTCTTGATTCATTAATAATTGTAGATTCTAGAGTGTTAACAAGGTCGAAAACAGTCAAAAACGGCAATTTTGTCAAGTTCAAGGGCACATAACTCTCAACTTCCTGATCAGATCAGACTGAAAATCAATCTCATACAAGATCTTATGATCCCCAACATTGTGTCCAAATTTTGTCTTGATTGATTGATAATTGTAGATTCTAGAGTGTAAACAAGGTCGAAAACTGCCAAAAATGGCAATTTTGTCAAATACAAGGGCACATAACTCTTGTCTTTCTGGTCAGATCAAAGTGAAAATTGAACTCATTCGAGATCTTATGGTCTCCAACATTATGTCCAAGTTTTGTCTTGATTGATCAATAATTATAGATGCTATAGTGTTAACAAGGTCAAAAATAGCTATTTTTGACATTCAAGGGCAGATAACTCCACACTTTCTGGTCCGATCAGGCCCATAATCGAACTTGTCCGAGAACTTATGACCATACTTACTTTGACCAAGTTTGATTAAGATTGGCCAACTTTTGTGGATGCTAGAGTGTTAACACCAAATTGTTGACAGACGGACAGACGGACGGACGGACGGACGGACGGACGACGGACATTGAGTGACCACAATAGCTCACCTTGAGCACTTCGTGCTCAGGTGAGCTAAAAACTTGGCTCTGGCAGCTAACTTTATGCAGAGCTACAGATAAGCAGGGGGTGAAAAAATTTTAACTTTGTAATTTTAAATCCAAACCCTATGTTGTGGGTACTCATTTGAATGGTCTTAATGAGATTATCAAGGCATTATCCCCTCTTATCTGTAGCTGTAAGTCCCAAACTTGGCACCAAAGCGATTAACAGAGAGGAAACCAGAAAGCCTTAATTACCTCAGAGAGTGTATGATAAGTGACCTTCTTTAGGTAGGCGTTGTATATGGCACCATCTTCTTTTTCTTCACGCCAAAATCTTGTCACATCATCCTTAAAATATAAAATAACATGGGTTAATCAACAAACAAGAGTGGCTAATTGCTGCAAGATGTTACATGTAGTTGGAATTGTAGACTTCAGACTTTAACCAATTATCAGATGACAAAATTTGGACCGTTCCAAATTTAAAGATGATGCAGATGACAATTTCAGGTGAATATAATCATATATTTTTTGGTCTTTTTAGGTAGAAAACATTGTGGAAAATGAAGAAATTGCTTAATCAATTTCATCATTTTCCATGTTGTTTTCCAAAGCCTTTATCTTGAAGGGTATGAAAAAGCGTTGATGTTTGGGCATGGGTTAAACAAACCTTTACTTTAACCCTTCCCAAACGTCAAAATTTTAGGGTAATCCACTGCAAAAACTGCCACCCATGACAAACAGATAATATTAAAGAAAGGATTTGTGTAAAATATGGCACAGAAAATATTGAGACAAAAGGAGAAACTGCTGGTTATCAGCAGTTTCTTCTTTTGTTTCAATGTTTTCCAAAGCATTTTCTATTCGGGACGTCAAAACCAGGTCTTGTTTGGGAAAGGGTTAATCTTACTTTACCTGTTATATTTCAGTACATGAAAAGAAGGCACAAGTTCTGATAAGACCCCTGTAAGATGAAGGACCAACTGGTCAGCCTCACATAAAATCTACATATACATACATGTCACAAATACCATAATGAAAACACAGGATATGAGACACAACAAGAACATGAGCCCTTTGCAATTTTCATTCATTTGTGATTCAAAACTTTTCACTCATGAAAGGATTATTGTTGTTTACATCATGATCTTTTCCATAGTTATCCTTCTTATACAAATACTTGGTCAAGACCAGTGCATATTTGGTCAGGGCCAGAAGCATGTGGCCGCAACAATGTTGAACCATGTAGTCAGTGTAACTGTAACATGAAAAACATTGCTTGAAAATGAGAAAATACTGAAAATCATTCAACAATTTCTCAATTTTTTCTTCAATGGTTTTCAAACAGAACCTTTTCCAGACCTGTCAAATAGCAAGTGTTATTTCTGATAGAATTGAATTTTGTAGTTTAGGAAAGGGTTATGGGTTAGACTAGTCTATATAATAGGTATGCCATATCATCTTTCTTCAAATAATAAAGTGCACCTAGTGTGCACTACTCCTTCAAATACATTTGTAAAGAAAATGTACTTTCAATCTCTCATATCTATACACATCAAATAAAGTACAAACACCCACATATTTCTTTATTTCCTATGCTTTTCCTAACAATCACTGGTTTCCACTATTGATATTTTTTGAAAAAATGCTTTAATTATAAACCTTTCTGAAACAGCAAAAATTCTATGATGTCCAACTCAAAAGCTGCTTCAGTCTACAAAAAAAATGTTAGTAAAGATGTGATACATGGAAAATCTGGTAGAGAAAATATTGAGGCAAAATGAGAAAATGCTGATTATTATCAGCATTTTCTTATTTTGTATGTTTTCCAGGCATTTTAGGGTCATCACAAATTGTTGATAATTAGAAAAGTTTTAACTGAATGGTGTCTAACACTGTCTTGAACAATTTTCCTGTCATATTTCAGAGACTGGAATACCTAACCATGTTTTCCTGGTATTTTTCTATTGATTCCTTTTTTCTCTCCAAAATTGCTTTTCAACATCTTTTTTTTTTAATTTTCCTAAAAATAAATCCTTATTATTCTTACTAGATCTTGAATATTCACTTTTTTTGTCTTGCAAATGACTTAAACTATCTTTTTAAGAATAATGAAATGTTAAAAATATACTCACCAAATTTAATTTCATTTTTGTTCCAAAGTTATCAAAGTGCAGAACAACTCATAAATTTTACCATAATATTTCAATCACTCCATTCAAAAGATTTTCACTAAAATGAAAGTTTATTACTGAAATGTCACTCTAAATGTATTTATATAGTTGTACACTTAGTTTTGAATATGCAAATTTCACAAAATGCAGATTTAACACTTTCAAACACTTCAGAAAACCAGTCACACTATTATGTTACCCCTTATTAACCCTTTCCCAAATTTTACACACATTTTGGTTGATCCACTTCAAAATCTACCACAAATGACAAAATGGAAGTTATTAAAGATAGTATTTGTGTTAAATATGGCGAAGAAAATATTGAGACAAAAGGAGAAACTGCTGGTTATCAGCAGTTTCTTCTTTTGTTTCAATGTTTTCCCAAGACTTTTCTATTAGGGATGTCAAAACCAGGGGCCCGTATTACTAATGATCGTACGTTTGAATTTTGCATAATTACTTGTAACAACAGTCCTGATTGGCTCAGATGGATTTCTCGTGCAATCAGATGTCTTGTTACACAGTTTACACCAAAACTTGATCATAAGATGTTTAGTAATACGGGGCCCTGGTCTTGTTTGGGAAAGGGTTAAGCATAAGTAAAGTCATAAATTATGCTAATTTCATAAATTCCAGAAACACTCTGAGAAACCAGGTGGTGTTTTTATGGCACTTTTATGTTTATTGCAAAATGCATCTTCACTATTACAATTAACCTTTTCCCAAATGACAAAATTTTAGAGTGATCCACTTCAAAAACTGCTACAAATGACAAAATGGAAATTATTAAAGATAGTATTTGTGTTAAATATGGCGAAGAAAATATTGAGTCTAAAGGAGAAACTGCTGGTTATCAGCAGTTTCTTCTTTTGCCTCAATGTTTTCCTATGCCTATTCTCTTAGGAACGTCAAAACCCGGTCTTGTTTGGGAAAAGATTAAATCATCATTATTTTTTACAACACCTTGACATTAATATTATAGCGGACGAGAATTCACCTGGCAGAGCATTCCATTTGATTAGCATGGGCTGCTCTGCCAGGTCAATTCTCGTCCGCTATATACATGTACAATAATTCTAATAACTTTTGAAAGACAGTAACATGATAACAGTAAATTATGCATATTATCTAAATCCAGATCTCGGTGCTAACTCTTTCACATTACACTATACAAGAGTTCTAGATTTCCAAGTTTATATAGTCTTTATATTACTGTATAATTATCATTGTTACCTATAAATAAAATAAAATGTAACAAAATTTTAAAATGAAGCCAAAATTTAAAACGAAATCAAAGATAAATTTATCAACAAAAAGTTTCACACAATCCAGATAATCCACATTAATCTTTTCCTTGTACCACAATAATCAACATCACTACAATGATTAATGATAGGTGATGATGATCTATAACAATACATACTGGACAAACTATCAAGGTCAAAGCCCTATCAGTCATCTACAAATCGTCGGTCACATTCGAAAAGGTCGTAACTACAGCTTAAATAAGCTGTAGTTACGACATTTTAGAATGTGACCAACAAAATACAAGCCAGGTTTATCTTTTGGCTATTGTAATGCAGTTGATTAACCTTTTTTAACTCAACCCATTATAGCTCTACTGGATAGAGAGACTGGCTTCTTGCATGGGAAAGGATTGAAATCATCATAATTTCCTTTTCCCAAACAAGACTCTTTTCAAATGCCCCTAGTAATAAAGGTCTTGGAAAACATTGAGGGCAAAGGAGAAAATGCTGATTATCAGCATCTTCTCCTTTTTTCTCAATATTTTCTGAGCTATATCATAAATAAAACCTATTGATACTGTCAGCACAATCCCTTCAGCCAATCAGAAACGTCGTCAGTCATACCGCGCGCACCTGCACTCATTCGGTGGAGGTGAAAGCTTCGGTCTTTTTCCTTAAAGCATTACCAACTTTCAGCATTAATATCTCGAGGACTACGCCCGATTATTAAAAATGCATTGGTATTTAGAAAGTTTAAATCACATTCTTTAAAAAAAGAGTTTTGTTTATGAATTTTAACGATGGATTTTTTTAAATATTCTGCCTCAAAATTGGTGTCCCGTAACGATAAAGACCGAGGTAGTACCCTCGATGAAAAAATGAAAGTGAGGCTATGACGTCATGCCGACTGATTCTATTTATAAATTTTCATTTTACCATCTTCAGTAGCTTTCCCATGTATTGGAACTGTCCAAATTTTTGCCATTTGAAAACATTTTAATACAGTTGATTAACCTTTTATGACTCAACCCATAGTGCTAGAGGGTAAAAAAGTGATGGCTTCTTGGGTGGGTAAAGGGTTAAAATCATCATTTTTAGTGTGATAAGCCAAGGTGTGAGATAATCCTATAAAACAGTAGTGGGCTGTGTCTTACCCTTTACCCCTTTAGGCCTTTACCAATCACCAATGTTATGATGACATAAAATGAGGATAAAACAACCTAAAAATTGACAAAAATCAGAGATAGACATGGCAATAAGCTGAAACTAATGAGTCCCCGAAACTAAAACAGTCAATTTTGCAGTCTGGGTAAAGGGATAAAATCATCAAAATAATGTGATTATGTGATAAGCAAAGGTGTGAGATAATCCTACAAAACAGTAGTAGGCTGTCTCTTACCCTTGTTCCTTTATCAGTCACCCATGATACCATAAAATGAGGATAAAACAACAAAATAACCAACAAAAATCAGAAATAGATGACTATACATGTAATATTTATTGAGGCAAACTTTAAAATCAGTTTTAGTGTTCGGGTAAAGGGTTATAATCTTCATATTAATGTGATAAGCAAAGGTGTGAGATGATCCTACAAAACAATTCTGGGCTGTCTCTTACCCTTATCGCCGAGCCCGGATAGCTCAGTCGGTTACGTCGGAGTTTGTCAATCCAGGGGTCTCGAGTTCGAACCCCGGCTCGGCCAGTATCCATTCTGACATTTGACAAGTCATTTGTCTCTCACCAATGGGTGTGAACCATCTATGTGAGAGAGCAGCTGGAGGCTCGGTTTGGATATTGTGGTTGTACTGGTGCGAGAAATACCAGGAACCCACGGTTAGGTGCTCCAGCCGCCACGATATGACCCTGGTAGTTGAAAGCGGCGTAAAACCCCAATAAACTCAAACTCTTACCCTTATCCCTTTATCAATCAATCATGACAGATAATATAAACAAACTAAACATTAACAATAATTGTCATTGAGACTAAGAGGGAAAAGAAGCCAAACTTTTAAGTCAGTTTTAGTGTCTGGGTAAAGAGTTAAAATCATCATATTAACCCTTTCCCAAACAAAACCTGCTTCTGACGTTCCTAATAGAAAAGGCTTGAGAAAATATTGAGACAAAAGAAGAAACTGCTGGTTACCAGCAGTTTCTCTCTTTGTCTCAATATTTTCTGTGCAAAATTGTAAACAAATCCCTTCCTTTTAACATCAATTTTGTCGTCTACAACAGCTTTTGAAAAGGATCACCTTAAAAATTCTATGTCTTGGAAAGGGTTAATGTGATAAGCAAAAGTGTGAGATAATCCAGTAAAGCAGAAGTGTACTGTCTGAAACACTCATTTCTGACCCATAACAATCATACAGCTGAATGTCTCTCTTTTTTTTGTCTAAAATTGCCTCTTTAATCCTTTTCCAAACAAGACAGGGTTTTGACATCCCAATCAGAAAAGGCTTAGGAAAACATTGAGACACAAGAAGAAAGCCAAGGGAATGATCAAGTTTTCAAAAAGAAGGAATAACTTTTGCATCTGGTATTTTCATTCCAGATTTTGAGAAAAAATTACAATTTTGACACTGGGAACAGCTCCTTTTTACTGACCAGTCCAAAGGGGAAGAAGCCCTGGCTCTGAAATTACAATCCCAGAGGGCACCAAACTCAAAGGAGTTGAAAGATTTTAACCCTTTCCCAAACGGCAAAATTTAAGGGTGATCTACTTCAAAAACTGCCACAAATGACAAATAGATGTTATTAAAGATAGGATTTGTGTATGATATGCCACAGAAAATATTGAGACAAAAGGAGAAACTGCTGGTTATCAGCAGTTTCTTCTTTTGTTTCCATGTTTTCCTAAGTCTATTCTTTTAAGGACGTCAAAACCAGGTCATGTTTGGGAGAGGTTAAAATGGATATACGGACCAGACAGGCACTTGCATGGAGTGCTCTCTGTAATTCGTAGAAGCAGTGAAGATCCAGAGGGGGTTCTGGGTTCAAACGAATGCCCCTCTGTAGCCTGAATCAGGCTTTCCGAGCCTTTTCTATTAGGGCAGTGATTGGGAAAGACATTTCTTCAATGGGACAGTGTCGCTTCCACTTACAAAATCAATGTGACATTATGAAAATTGATGTGACAATTATAGGGTAAAATTACTCCATTCTCATATACAGCAAAATTCAATGGGACAAGGGCCCACTCGTTAGCTAAAACAATGTGACATTTGGAATTTCAATGTGACTATGGCGCATGGCGCATGCCTTTCCCAGTCACTGTTAGGGACATCAAAACCAGGTCTTGTTTTGGAGAGGATTGTATACATGCGCGTGCTGCGCATGTCTCTTTAGGTCAAGTGGGATAACGAGGTACGGACAAAAACCCTCTAGGACAAAACCCCCCAGGACAAAACCCACCTGGACAAAACCCCCATGGACAAAACCCCCATGCTTTTAACTGAAAAGTGGACAAAACCCCCTTGGTTATGAAAAATGATTTTTTTTGTAAATATACTTTAAATAAATCTTTAATACTTATGAAATAAATATGAAAATATGAATATTCAGTGTTTATGCTTTACACAAATTAATGTTTAAAGAAATAAGAAAATGAATTAGAATTAACAAAGATTTGGGGGTTAAAAATTACTTTGAATTTTCTTTGATATAACTTTAACAAAACTTGTTTTCATTTCATACATACTTACTATTAGTAAACTTGTACTATTATATGTACATGCATATTATCAATGTATTAATTTTTTTAACAATACATTATAAATTGAAAATTATTGGTACATTTTGACCAGTTAGAGTCAATATCTGCACTGGTATGCATCAATCATAAGAAAACTTTTTGGAAAATGAAGAAATTATTTGTCACAAAAGCAATCTCTCTTTTCTCTCAATGTTATGTCAGCGTTTTTTCTGTCCAATTGGGAAAGGTACCTATACCCCTATGATTGGGAATTTTTCGCGTCGCGAAATCTTAAAATTGGGAAAAAAACGAGTCGCGAAACCAATGAATTGGGAAAAGTTAAGGATGTAAAATTGATCAATGAAATATGCCTTTTCTATACTTAGAACCTATATTCTGTGTCACAAAGCCCCTTTTACACATTCAGGGTTTATCAGGAAAAGTACTGCTAGATTTTGTATGATATTTTTACAATCAGATGTACAGTTATCATCATACATGTCATGTGAAAACTGCCAGTACAGAGAAGAAGTGGCTGACAAAGAATGGACAGTGACTTTTTGTGAACCTTTTCAGTTATATCAACTGATGATTTAAATATATAAATAATAATGATAAATGAGATACCTATTAGATATCTAATATTTGTAACAGTTGAAAACATAATCAAAGTTAGTAAATATTATCAAATCGTTCCATAACCCTTTCCTAAACAAGACCTGATTTTCACATCACAACCAAATTAAGACAATTTTAAGAAAATAATAAGGCAAAGGAAGAACATTTGATAACCAGCATTTTCTCCCTTTGTCCTCAATATTTTCTGGTCTGACTAGCATACACTAATTCTATACTACTAAGCTAGAAACAAGAGGGGGTACAGGGTTGATACAGTACTAAATTTATTAATTTAAATCCAATCTTGTACGTCATGAGGATGCAAACAAATATTTACTCAAGATAAGTTTACTGGCTGCTTTCAGTACTTCCAGTACTTTGATTTCATGGACGCAGCCATCTTCGGATTTTTCCGTGACCTATTTATCACTCAAAAAATGCATCCCATTTAGAATATGAAATTCATCTTGGAAACGGGGATATCCATTATCTTTTAAACAACAAATCGAGAAAACATCATTTCAAATAATAAACTCAAGATTAGTCAAGTTAATTGCCGATTATCATTCAAAACTATCAAATTCGCGAGTGCAGCCATGTTCGAATTATTCCGTAAAATGTTCGTCAAATTCGGTAAGTGGTTCAGGCATTGCATTAAAATCATCAATCATGGGTGGGGACGAAACTTCGAAAGTCTTACCATCCTCCGTTGTGCCCGATCCCGTTCTGAAGAAGTCTTTGATTGTTCGCTTGGGATTGCCACCTTTCTGCTATTTTTTACGGTAATAATGGGCATTGTGGCTCGCGCGAAACAGTGAGAAAGTGAAAGTAGAAGGAGACTGGTCTCTGCGCTGGAAATTTTTAACGGCAAAAAATCGATAGGCCTATCTCTATGAAATTTTATGTAAACCAGTCACAGTTAGGGTAGACTGGTACTCATTGTGATAGTAATTATTAGTAAACCAGTCTACGGTTTCAAACAGTTTGAGTTGCGTCCCTTGACAGTTTGTATATCTTATGCGGGAAATCAAAAAGCTCATAACTATTGATTGGATTGTACGTAGTTAAATGTTTTTACCCCTGCAGACGTATAATCGTTTGTTTACTTTCTGCATGATGATGTACGGCGAGATTTAAAGGCCCAGCGATTTCAAAAGGCATGTCTACGCAAATTTAAGGTACTCGCGATTGGGAAAAGCTCACAGGATAGTTGGGAACCGTAGATTTGGAGATTGGGAAACGGCCGATCGTCACTTTGGGAGAAAACTGGTGATTGAATTGGGATGAAGCCGATGCCTTTGGGAAAGGTTCCGTTTAACGGCACTAGTTATAGAAGGAAAAAAAACGCTGTATGTATAATCTATAGAATATGTGTATTTTCCTTCAAATTGGATCAATCTAACTATTCATTGTCTGATAGTGGGGAAATGTGCATCAAACAGGGAATTAAGGGTTAAATGTTGCTATATTTAACCAAATATTATCACAGTTCACTTTTTTGAATAAGATTTATCAAAAAATCATTTCTTAATGTCCAAATGATGATTAAAAGACGAAAGTAAAATGGAAAGAAATAAATATATGGGTTATTTGTTTTAATAAGGATGGGGAGACTGGCATGACTCATTTTTTCACTCTTCCTCTTCAATTTTTACTCGTAAATACGCGTAAATACGAGCGGACAAGTGGATTTCTTGGCCCCTGATGTACAACAAATTTTATTTATTTGGTCATTTATCATACCATAAATGGCAAAATATGAATTTTTATAACTGATTTTCGAAATGGTCTTTTCAGTTTTGTTGGAGAACAACATAATTCAAAAGAGTATTAAAGGATGGCTGTTGGTCAGAAGGAACAATATGGTAAGAATTAAAACCACTTAAAAACAGTGAATGAAACTAAATAATAAAAATACCATTACCCCACCCACCAAATTTGTATGGACGCAAAAACTGCTATGTCGAAAACTAATGATTCGATGCATTACCTGACTCTCTTGTCGATTTAGTTCCATTACACTTGCATCTTTACAGCAAGGACTTGTCATAATACAAACAGAAAATCGATACATGCGACATTTTGAAGAAGTTTTGCACTTCAAATAATTTTTCAGCCTACTTCCGGTCGGACATTTTATTTTCTAGACTAGAAGGTACCGTTTCTAATTAGACTGGAAGTAAACGTTTCCAATATTTAACAACTCATTCAATGGACACACAAGCATAAAAACATTGACTGTCTACATGAAACATTCTTTGATAAGGCGTAAAGTAGGCATATTGATGATAGGGGAGAACTAACTAGTGCAATAATAATCTGAGTTTTCTCTGATGAAATATTCGCTCTTTGATATGTTGATGTCGCTCATTAAATGAGAGAAAATTCGGATTATAACTGCATGTTCGAACATACAAACGGGGGCGGGGATCGTTTTCCCAGTAGGCCTATTTCACAATTTTCACTGAATTTCGTTACGAAATGAAATATAGGCCTATCATGCCGGCTTCCGGGAGGGATCCCTTTGAAACCCCGAACCCCCTCAGGCCCGTAGGAAGCAATTTCATATTGGGGGGGCTAAAGACACTATCCTGAATATGGGGGGGGGGCTAATTGGGATTTTCCCAAAATTTTAAGTATAAAATTAAGAAAATTTGGCATTTTTGTCCAACTTTGGGGGGGGGGGGGGGCTTAGCTCCCCCTAGCCCCCCCCCCCCCCTGTTCCTACGGGCCTGCCCCTTGTGATCCACCATTGTAGGCCTATATTCTCACTCTTCAAACATGAACAAAGTTACATCCCTCCCCGACTTACAAAACAGGTTTATTTTCCCATTGGTAAATGGCCAATAGACATGTCCGATTTTTGCGGATGTTGAGAGCGGACACCCGATTACGGTTCGCTGGGGGTCGTCTCAAACAATTTCGAATTTCGTGGCATCAGTAAATGAGAGAAGTCTGTTCAGACGTACATCGATCGATTCAGTCCATGTACATATAATTTGAAAAGAAAAGTCACGATACAGTAAGGGTGTAACAAGTCTATTTAACTCCTTTTCACATTTTCAAAACTGTTTTTGGCTTTTGTAACTCTAATGATACAGGTCTAGAAACATTGATGCGAAACAAGGAAATTATAACACCCGACAATTTTCTTTTTTTCCATAATCATTTTCAGTGCAATACAAATAAGTTATACTTTAATCAACGTCAATGATATCGTCCGTGCTAGCTTTGAAACAGCATTCTGAAATTGTGTCGTTTGGAGAAAGTTTTTAAGAGTTAAAATATTTACAATAGGGAATAATTTCGGTTAAAAAGAGAGCAAAATATTCCTGTCTCGCTATAAGAATTATGCAACATCAATTCCAATATGATAATAAAACCTATCGCATATTCTGACATATCGTCGATGTAAATGCAAAACCGCCTAGGCCTATGTCATTATTTTGTAATTTTCAAAGTAAACCCCTTGTATGCTTAATTATGAAAATCCTTGCATGTTTGGGGATATTTTTACTGAGCAGTATCAATGACACATTGAATGTGAACAATATGTCCGAATTTCAAGTAAAACCTGTCAGATTCGGAAAAGTTATTAAATTGTTTCCTTCCCATTTAAACATTCCAAAAAATGAGATACGAGTTTTTGCATTAACATCGAAGATATAATATCTCGTACATTAAACACTCCTTTGGAATTGAAAGTCTTTTTTTAAATAGTAACGATGTGTAACACGGTGGGGATTATGCATGCTGGGATGGGTAAATCTACGGACAAATTTGCCTCGCTTCAGGTAAGACATTTTGCAATAACTTCCTTATTTCTGCGCCAATTCAAAAACGGTTTGTTGCATGTACCCCGCCTTCCTGACCTCTTTCCTCCGATGTATGCTTTACACGAAAACTTTTTGTACTTTTTGCGAAAAGTGATCCCAACCGACCAGAAAAACGACAAAAAATCTGATCGTTTTTCAGGTCAGTTGGGATCAATTTTTGGGAAAAAATATTGGGAGTTTTTAAATAAGTAATACATATGAGGAAAGCGCTCAGTAAGGCGGGGTACATGCAACTAACCGCTTGAAAATTGACACAGAAATAAGAAAATTATTGCACAATTTCCTGCAGACCTGAAGCGTGGCTTATTTTGCCGTAGTCGTTATCATTTCGTTTTCTGGTCAGTTGGGATCATTTTTTTTTTTTGGAAAAATTAAAAGGATACCACAAATAATCCATGTATCCGAGGAAAGAGATTTTCAAGGCGGGTTACATGCAAGAAAATCGACAAAGAAATTAAGGAGTTATTGCAAAATATTTGACAAGATTCGAGATTATTTTTGTCCGTATTCGTTATCCATCCCAGCATGCACAATCTCCAACGTGTGTAAGATATGAAAGTGACAAAAAATAGCAACTACCCGAAAAAATATGTGAATTTAATGTGCGGTTCTTGACATTGACACTTTTTAACATAGTGATCAATAAGTGTATGATGTTTGAAAATGCCAGCAGTGTATAGTCTAAGGGCTATGACCTTGGCAAAAGATTCTAGCTGCATAGAAATTTCGACAACTAGGCCTACCCCTCGCATGTTAAGGGCGGGTTTAAAACAATATGAAACCTATAGCAAATGAAACATTTTTGCATGACTTATTTTGATCATGATGCTACATCTCCTACGTAATTTACAAGATTTCCACTTGCACTCTTTAGACTTAGCCTACTAAACTTTAAAAGGCCAGTGGTATTTAATCGTGTGTTTCTGTATACATGTACGTCGTGTATGCACTGCGGTATAATGCGCCAAAAAATAACCCCGGATAACTAATTGTATCGTTCGTTAGTTGAGTGTCTTAGGAAAACATTCTGGAAGAATGGTCTTTACATATGCGGAATTATCTTGCTAACTACTTTGGTCTAAAAAATGATAAAATTGATAGATCTACGTAATATTATCCGTATTTTCTAGTTGGCTACCGCCGTGCAGCAGGTAAGACGACGTAACAAATTCTTATTCTGCAAATCAATTGTATGCGTTTGAGAGTACACGACTTAACTGCAAAATACCCGTTGTATAAATGTCAAAGCCATCTAAAACATAAAGGAGAAATCTTGTGATGGTATCCTGTTTTTTGTGGAAATGATCCCAAATCATTAAACAAGTGTTTATCTCTCAGCCATATTCTAATAAATTTTAAGCAGGCTTGTTTAAAGAACCAGTATTTTTTTGTTTTTCCTATGTAGACACTTCAAAACGGCATTTCTTTCAGGTTGAAGTACCAAAATGAGTTCCAGTTAAGATTTGATATCCTACATTTCTCACAGAGTTTCTGTATGTAGAGAATCGTAAAATGCCCTATACATACAATTCTGCTCAAAGGCAGACCCATCACTGCTACACTTTATCAATGTTAATAAATAAGCTCAATTCCGGTGGGATAACACGTCAGGTTGCGACCTTTGTATAGTGGTAAATTTCAAATAGACTAGTCTGACATTAAAATCGAGTGGGTAGTAGCGTTTGCTTGAATATTTTCCGATGATTTTGGTACTCATGAGCCCCTTTTCTTGGTATTGAATTAAAGACTGTGACACATTCTTTAACACTATATAAGTCATGTGGTTCGAGGAAACTTTTGAGATAAGTTGTGAATACCCACAGTTGATACCCTTTACTCGTTACTTAACTAGTCAATTAAACAGTGGAGTGACACCTTATGCTCAGGCATTTTGAGAAGACCCCCTTCAAAAGTCCGCTCTCTGTAGTCCGTCTCCAAATCGGCAAAAATCGGACATGTCTAATATGACTAAGCATTCTCTTTCCCGAATCACAAAGTGTTGGATTAGTTGGTTTGAGTTGCAGACAGCAATAAGGACTAGGCCTATATAGGTCTGAGGTTGACGAAATCAGAAATCCTAAAACGAAGTTTAGAGGAAAAGGACAAACTGTAATCCGAGTTTTCTCTGATATAATTCGCTCTTTGATATGTTGATGTCGCTCATTATAATTGAGCGACATCAACATATCAAAGAACCAATTTCATCAGAGAAAACTCTAATTAGACAAACTGCTGATAACCGGTCTCAACATTTTCTTCATTACCAGCTTGAGCCATGCTTGAGGCTTTCTAGTATTAAGACTTACAGCTTTACCCTTTTCCATAGGCCTACTTCTAGATTTTAGAGCAGTAGAAATTCAAAGATGTTGCAGACAATCTGCATATAGGAGACCGGGGCCAAGTGAAACAATGGGCAAAGTGAAACACCTTCTAAAACTTGTCATTGACATCACTTAACAGGCCCGTAGAAAGCAATTTGATATTGGGTGGGCTGAAGCCCCAGTGTCTGAATATGGGCGGGGGGGGGGGTTAAATTGGATTTCCCTACATTTCCAGTGTAAAATAAAGAAAATTTGGCATTTTTTGGCAAACATTAGCCCACCGCCCATGTTCCTACGGGCCTGAGACTTATGACGCCAAAACTATTCTCAGAATTTGATTTTTTTTCGGTCGCCGTATCGTGGAAAGCCGATAGCCATTTTCAAGCCACGAATAGAAAGCTGCCACAGATTTTTTGTTTCGTTAGAAAGTAGGCTAAGTATTTATTTTCTATATTTTGAAAAAGTTTTAGTTTTCAAGAAAGTATTGAACCTTATTTCAAAATTTTACAAATATAGACCATATAGTAAAGATTAAATCCAACATGTAGACAAACACACAAAGTTAGCATCGGAGAAGAGAGCAGTTTTAACCCTTTCCCAAACGGCAAATTTTCAAAATTTCCATTTCAAAAGCTGCTGCAGAAGACAAATGGACCTTGTTTAAGATGGAATTTTTGTATAACATGGCACAGAAAATATTTAGACAAAAGGAGAAACTGCTGGTTATCAGCAGTTTCTTCTTTTGTCTGAATGTTTTCCAAAGCCATTTCTATAAGGGACGTCAAAACCAGGTCTTGTTTGGGAAAGGGTTAAGTCCACGTGACCAAGGACACCCGGGGCAAATTGGAACAGCATGGCCGGGGCAAACTGAAACGGTGTTTCACTTTGCCTTGGCTCTCTATTTTAGTATGAAACTTGTGTTTTTAGTAGAAATTTGATCTTCATTGTAGTATAATATGTAAGACCTTCAATGTCGTTGCTTTTAAACTGTTCACATTGATATATCTAGATCTATGTCTCTTTTTTACCGGAATGGTCGTAATCATGCCAAAAAGACCAGCCAAGGGAATGATCCTGCAGACGTAATAAGAAAAGCTATATCCTGCCTCACCACTGCAGGTAGATCAGTTCAATCACTTGCAGAACAATTTAGTGTTCGATCTACTTTATGGACCAATGAAATTGCAGTGTATTTTAAAATTTCGCCGCTCTATTTTGCGTAAACGGGCTACAAGCTAGTTTATGTGACGTCTATACATAGCCACGCCCAGTCTCCAATGAACCGCTAGCGAACAGAGTCTGTATAGCAGATTCTACGCAATATAAACATTCAATGTACTGCGCGCATTTGAATGTTTATTTCGCGTAAAATCTACTTTTCAGCCTGTATCTAATATATTTACATGGTGCGAGTTATTTTAGATTTATATGGATCTATTCCTGTATGAAATTTTGCCGAAACAACAACTACAACAATCGTTTTCTCTATACTTGTCAATGATCGACAGTGCTTGTACTAGTAGAAGAGTCTAGTAAACTTAAAAAATCTCGTTTACTACCAAACTTGTATAGCCAACATTTTCTCCATTTCCCACAATGTTTTCTATCCATCCGTTTCAATATTTTTAGTTTTTAGTGTTAATCGTGCAAATGTGTAAACTTTCTTTAAAAAACTGGGATGCGTGATTTACGGCGACTTCAATGGTAATGCAATGTATATGGAACTGTGATGAAACCGGTATAACAATAGTACGGTACAAAGGCTGCGAAATGTAGTTGCACCAAAGGGGCGAATCAGATCGATCAGCTCACCTCTGTCGAACGAGGATCTCACATTACCATGTTCGCTGTCGTTAATGCTCTGGGCGATAGTAGGCCTATGCTGCCCATGTTCGTATTTCAAAGAGACAAATACCAAGATCATTTTAGCTCCACTGGTCTTTCTAGCCAGCGGGCTATTGCCATGGTGGTGTGTCCGTCATGCGCGCGTGCGTCCGTTCGTATTTTTTTTCTTTAAAAATCTTCCTCTCAAAAACTACGGGATGGATTTCAACCAAACTTCACAGGAATGGTCATTGGGTGACCCTCTCTCAGATTCCTTCAAAGAAGTTGGATTGAATTTCAAGTGCCTGAGTTATCTGCCCTTGATTGTCAAATATAGCTGATTTGACTCTATTTTTACTCTAAAATCCTGGACATAATAAATATAAGCATAATATCCTGCCTGGGTGTAATTTTCAGCTTGACTGAAATTTCACATCATGAGTTATGTGCCCTTGAATTCGACATAATTGCAATTTTCGACTTTGATTTCACTCTAACAACCATAAATGTTAACCAATCAAGATGATACTTGGAAAAGAATCTAAAACGCAAAGCTGAAGAAAATGAGAACATTTCAAGAAGTGTTTCTAAACAAACATATGAAGAACACAGGATTGAACGTAAATTCAACGAACCGTGGTGGCAGGGACGGTCATGGCTTGTGTTTGATGAGGCTACGAATTGCATGAAATGTGCAATTTGTAGCGAGTTTGAAAATGAAAACAAAGGCATGTCCAATTTGAAAGGGCAAAATACGTTTGTAAACGGATGTACGAATTTTAAAGTTTCTTCTGTGGTCGACCAAGAGAAAAGCAAATCAAACTTGGAAAACATCGAGAGAAAAAGGGCCAGTGAGAGTACAGTGGTGTCATCCACAGCTGGACAATCACTGAGATGTCTTAAGGTTCCGGAACTGTAATGGCTGTAACTTTATAATGATAAAGCTACACTACAAATATGCCTGATAGTGTTAAAGGCTACCAAGCTTGGCAGTTTATTGCACCGTATATTGGAAGAAAATCATTAAATTAACGTGTTTTATAAAAGATCCGCCAAACTCGGCTGTTTTAAAAGTTTTATTTGCTTTTCTTTACATCGTTGAAAAACTGATTTTCGAGAAAATAAAGATCGGCAATTTCCGTAAAATTGCCACGGATTGACGTCATCAATGGCTTGACTCCGCCCCCAATCTAGAGCATGAGGTGTCTGACAAAGATAATGTGTTCGACTTTTCTGTCATATAGCGAAGTCTCAGTTTTTATCCATTTCTCGATCGTAAGAGTAATACAGACAAACTTAAACCGTTCTTTAGCACATTCCTTAATTCACTTACGACCTATTCTTTGACTGTTTTAACATTTTTTCTGACATTTACTGAGGACGAATTCCGTGTTTTGAGTATCGATTGAGGAAGTCGCTTTATGACAGAAAAGTCGAACATTTAAGTTTTTCAGAAATTTCAGACTTTCCGGGAAATGACCCACGACTGCCCGTTTTTCCCGCCATGACGTCATTCAGTGGCCAATATGACGTCATAATTTCAAGTCGGAAGTTTAGCGTATTTTCTTCGGCAAAGATCGGAAAAGACCAAAATATCCAATTTAACGATCTGGAACCATAATGGATTTCGGTTATTATCGCCGATGATGGGGTATTTACGGCACTCGGTTATTTCCGTGAAACGCACTTCGGAAAGATTCGCTTTTGCTCTCACCTCGGTTTACTTTCTCGTAAACATTAATATATATCGGCCGTGTAAGCTATTTAAAGTGTGTTTTTCTGCATAGATAGAGATAATTCTCGTATTTCTCGTTGTTAGTAGCATGAAAAATGCTTAAATATTATCGTTCTGAACACTCTGGCGGTTAAACGTATATTAAACGTACATTCATCCATTAGAATCGGAAATACATGAAAAATACTTTTTCATGTTGTATTCTATAAATAGTAACAAAAAAGAAAGTGAAAGTACAGCGAAATAGGGAACGATTTTATCCAGTTAATCGTGACGTAATTTCGGACATACAATAGTAATTCGTTGGAGCTGTTATAAAATCTCGTAACTACGGCTTAAATCAGGCAGTAGTTACGATATTTTATGACAACACTGACGGTTTATCAAAACACAACTTTAAACCCAATCTATTGTTAAAACAAAATCCATTGCCATTAACATGAATTTTCCGTGGTTTGTTCAATTTCAACATTTCCTTTCATACATATTTCTGTAAACATGTGACATAATATAATAACATAAGTGTTCATGTAAGATAAGCTGAATTTGATTGACAAAGGCGTTCTTATACAGTAGTACATGGGACCAATTTCAACCCTCTTTCACCCCACGGCGGGGAATCACCTGACATAATAGTTTTGATATTTTCCAACAATTCTGTCAATAGATGACCGATTTGAAGAAAAAAAAATAAGCAATGAAAGCGGGAACACTCCATGACTTTGCTGGATGCGAAGGGTGATCTTTGAAAAATCAGCTGATATGAAAGTTATTGACGACCAACCAAAACTTAATTTGGTTGTAAATAACGTTTTTATCAGCTGATATGTAAAAGAGGTACCATACACTTCTGATCTCGAGGCTTTACACTTTTCTGCTTCAAAACGATTTCAAATTTGTCAAGTATTTACAAAATTATTGACGATTTTCTGAAAGTGTAGTGTCACATGACTCCCCTACCCCATGTATATGGTGCTATTGTTTTGTTCACAATATTTTATGTAGGAACTACAGGGAAATGTGACAATGAATATTTGATTAGATAGTTTCTTAATGTCAGTAACTATAAAATAAGGTGTTGTTACATTTGACCTTACAATATTTACTGAAATTGAATGACCTATATTGAACATTTTGTCATTGCTTTGTGCACCCCTACTAAGTTTGAATGCATAAAAAACCAAATTTTAACGGTAACCCTTTCCCATTCTTGTTTTATTTGCACAAGTATAGATTAGAGATATTTTTGATGTAGGTTTCAGACCCTGCCAGTCAAATTCCAAAAATTATAGATCAAAGAAAAAAAGTTCATTTTTCATCAACGTCGAAAAAATACAGTCGCAAAATCATAAAGCTTATGTATAATCAGGTGTTTTTTCCTCGATTTTGTTTTTTATAGTTTTGTGTTAGCTTATTTGTGTTACATACATATCTGTTGTAGCATACAAGCTGAAAAATGTCCGATATTATCATATTCTGCAAAAGAAATTTGAGATTTACAGAGTTGGTGCTTCCCATTTTCCCGCCATTTTTGTAAAATGGGGTCAGTAACTAAAAATAGATACAAAATTCAGATATATCGGTAAAAAATGTTTATAGTTTCATTTTACCTTCGTCTTGTATCATAGAAATAATATATAACAATACTTTTTGTGTTTTCAAAAGTTTCTATTATGGTTCCAGATCGTTAAAAGATGAAATAAAAACACTTCTAATGTTGGAAAATTGTAGAAACTTTGATATTTGGTTAATAGTAAGGTGTTCTTTCGGCACAAGACTTTAATTTTTCCAATCATCGGACACTTTAAATATCGTGTATCAATTATGTGTATGGCAAAACTCAAATTGAAATGTTATGATGTGAATGGTAAATAATCAGTAAAAATCTGACATGAAAATAATGCATTATCTCCCCTTATGATATAAATTTTAGTGGATTATCTGCCCTTGACTCACGAAAAAATCAGTTTTCACAAATTTTGTGTGGTAAACGAACTATTTCATTGTATGTTTTGGAGCAAAATAATAATTAGCAATTTTCTACCATTTCAAAAATCAAAAAAATTGCCTAATTTTGAAAATATTGACAAAAAAGATATTTTCTCATTGACTGCAATGCAAACTTTAAATCCAGTTATCTCCCCTTTTATTTACAAATTTTAAAAAGTAAGATGGTGAAATATTTTTACTTATCAATGTCTACAACGTATCCAACTTTCAAAGAGATCTATCCACTAGAAGTATGTGTACCAAATATTGCCATTACAGTTCCGGAGCCTTAAATCTGCAGAACGTCATCGTATTGCCTACCTTTTTAGGAATATCCACGCTGTGGCAAAGCAAGGTCGACCTCTGACAGATTATACTTGGCTATGTAAATTAGACCAGGCCAAATGGTTACAAATTGGAGAAACATATAACAACAACAAAGCTGCTTTAGATTTTTTATTTACTGTTGCAGGATCAACAAAAGATGACATCACATCACCAACCAGATGAAAGCTGCTCCATTTTTCTCCATTATGCTGGACGGTACAACATACATTTCCGGAGACGAACAAGAGTCTTTGTTCGTTAGATTTTCTACAATGGGGAAAGCGCAGGAAAGGTTTTTCGCCATGGGGACACCCAAACGCACATGTTCAGCTGACCTTGTTCAATTTATTACAGAAAAATTACGTGAACAAGATATTGATACAGGTAAGTTGATCAAAATTAACTGCCAGTAATACCCGAAAGGGGAGTTAGGTATTGTAATTTAGATGGGAATTTAAATTAAGATGACTTAACCCTTTCCCAAACTACATAATTTTAGGGTGGTCCAATTTGAAAGCTGCTGCAGATAACTAAATGAATGTTGATAAAGATATGATTTGTGTATAAACTGCTGGTTTTAATGTTTTCCCAAGCATTTTCTATTAGGAACGTCAAAACCAGGTCTTGTTTGGGAGAGGGTTAAACACTCCAGTATTTATTTTTTAACCTTTTTAAACAGATCAAAACTAATAAACTATATGACAAACTTATGACACTGATTGGTCTGTATTATTTCTATGCAAAATATCATAAAAAACAAGAGTGGCCTTCTCAATGCGAAGAAGGTAGTGGGCATTAAAGGAACACTTCCACCAAAAGTAACCGGGACAAGATGGCTTCCACATCTATCTAGGGGAATAGATAGTGTGCTTAAGACTTTTAAGGCATATGAAGCCCTTTTATCAACACTTAGCCATACTTACCCAAAGGCAGAGGGCCTTTACAAAATCTTGACTGACAGGAATTTGGTATTGTTTTCCTTGTTCCTAAAGGTATTACAATTTGTTTATAGTATAATTTGAAAAAGAAATTAATTGATTATTTACATGAACATAATTTTATTAATGACCTGTCCCTGACCTTAAAACCATGACTAAGTAATGTACATTAGAATAGAGCATTTTAATGTTTTGCCTACAGATAAAACATCATCTGTCAATCTTCTGAAATCTTATATTATGACAAGTAATTTAAAAATTCTTCTCCAATGTTAATTTTGTCAAAACATGATTACAATTTACAAATCATATTATACATTTAATATGATTCCGTGGCTTATATGACCAAAATAGATAATTATGTTGTTTTTTAGGATGCTATTGAGCCCTTAATGCGATTGTCGCCGAAGTTACAACAAGACAACCTAAGCCTTTCAGACTGTCTATTCTTGATCCAGACTACAGCTGATGTTCTGGATCTATTAGAAACACGGTACGTCAGTCAACATTTGTATTGCATACTATGAACTAATTCATTTCATTTTTATGCCATATCGAAAGATTGGGGGCATATTGTTTTACTTGTGTCCGTCTATCTGTCTGAAAACTTAACATTGGTTATCTCGCAGAGCATTCATGTTTCACAAATACATCTTGTTTATTTTACCTTTGTGTAATTGACTTATCATGCAATAGATACACATATACATCATTGTATATTTCACTTTTTAGAAAACCTAGTGAAGCCTTAACTAGTGTGATGGAGTCTGGGACTGGTGATATAAAGCTTAGTGGGAGAGGCTTACATACTATGAGTTACAAGGCTCAAATCAATAAAGGCTTTGCCGAAGCCCTAAGAAGCAGATTCCAACTTGAAGAGGATGAAAGGAATGTCATTCAGACGACAAAAATCTTGTCATTAAAAAATTGGCCATTAGCAAATGAAGACATTAAGGGTATATTGCTGTTAATGTTGGTAGTTGTGGTTATTTGTTGAGCTGCTTTATGGTTTCATTTTAATTTATATTCCTCAGTTAATAGCCAACGGTGAATATCCTAATTATACAATATTTGGGAAGTAAGATTGATAAAAAAATTGGTTGCAGTTTGTTTTTTCTTTTATTGTTGATGTTACACTGTTTATATTACAAAGTTATTATGTTTATTCCGCAGTATTTAACAGTGAAATATTAAATACTTTATCCTATCAAATGGCTTTGATTATATTAAAAATAGATATCAAACTTTATGAAGTAGTATTTTACACTTTGTACATATTTATTTATGAAAAAGACTTTTCTGGATATTTTGTGTTGTTTAATGATTACTTCAATATTTCTATCATAAATTGTCCTATGTAAAATTTGAAAGTACGGAAAAATAAGATATAAATATTTATTGGATGCACATAAATTTCAGACTTTGATGATGAAGATATACAGATTTTTGCCCATCACTATTGTGAAACATTAAAAAAGGCAGACACCACGTTTTGTATTGAAGATGCTCTAGCTGAGTGGCAGTTTTTGAAATCTGCAGCACGAAACAGGTATTTCAGTCTGACTTACTTCATCAATGTTTAATATTATATTGCTGTAATTCATTTTGTTATGTAACCACATTTAAGTTCCCAACAGATTACTTTTGTTGGAATGTAAAACCTATTTTTGTCTATCTTAGGTACCCCAAACTTGCTGAAACTCCATGACCAAAGATACTCCAGGAGATGGGACTGCCCAAAATAACTTTGGTTCTTGACCTAATGAGAAAAAATTGCCGCAAAATTTTAAAACGCTGATTAGCAGCATTTTCTTGTTTTACTTCAATGTTTTCCGAAGCTGTTTTATTAGGGAAGTCAAAAGCATGTCATCTTTAGTAATAGCAGAATTGGACTGTTTGGTGTAGAATCAATCTTCTAATCATTGACTTTCTATCCCTGCTCTGACCGGTCACGGTAAAAGGGACCTATCCGAACTCCAAAAATCCAAATTGTGATAAACTTGTCAGACCCATCACAAGTGAACCAGATCCCGTATGCAAAAAATGAACATATAGTAAGGTAGGGAACACATTCCAGATTTAGAAAATTACATACACGTGAAAAGTGTCGACCCTAGTCTGGCTGTGCGGACTGCGCAGACTGACTAGGGTCGATATTTTTCACACATCCGATAAGGTCCCTTTTAGCGTGACGGGTCACATTTGATGTTGCATACCTTGGTCTTGGGCCTATATGTAAAGATATTGAATAAGTTTAAAAGGGCTGAATGTTTTATTCGTTCTTAAGATTTCGGTCTGGTAAAAAAATATTCGGTCTGGTAAATATTTTTTTTACAAGACCGAATGTCCAGACGCGACCTCAAAAGTTGGGGTACAACAGCGTAACGTCACGTAACGTCGATTTTTGTCATTTTAACACCTTACGTGCGTTGTATACGAGTACTTATTGATAAACACAAGACTTCGCTTATCCATCTGCCAAATCTTTTGTTAAAAATGAATAAAATTAAATATGTATTATCCATAATTGAATGATTAAGCTAGACTTATCCTTTACTTCATAAATATCTAAGCTATTTATTTCCATGTAGATTTACGGCGATGTATATAGTGAGGCGCACAACTCCGAAAATTTGGCCTAATCGTTCACTTTGTGATACAAGCATGAATTTTGGTATGGTAAGTCTTTGAGGGTCCCTGAATCAGAAAAAAGTGCTAGCCACTTGAAATTCGCATCCGGTGGCCATTTTCCAAGATGGCCGCCATTCGGATAAATGTAGTCTATATATCAGATAGAAAGACATTCCAAATACTGAAATCCGCCGAGATTTTTCTAATAAATCGTCTCAATATAGTCAATTTTGTAATTAATTAATAAACTAGCATGGCTTTTTGACAACAGTGTGGTCATTTATCCGAGATGGCCGCCAAAATACTTCAAAAATGGCCATTTCTTCAATTAGATATTATTTTTAAATAAGATATTATCAATCCTTGTCATAAAATTTCAACCAGCTTAATGAAATAAAACACAAACCGATTTGGCCACATGAAAATCGCATCCGGTGGCCATCTTTCAAAATAGCCGCCATTCTCATGTATCAATTAGGCCTATATATGAAAATATCAAAAAGAAATGAATCCCAAGTGATGAATTTCGTCGGGATTTTTATATACCTTTCCTGCATAGTCTTTTTTGTAACCAATATAAACCAACTTGATGTCTTTTTCCAAGATGGCCGCCAAAATATTCAAATGTTCATAGTTTCTTCAAGGAAATCTTATTACTTTTAAGAAAAAAGATATCTCTTTAAGTATCAGCTAATAAAATGAATGAGATACAATCAAAATTGCTCTAAGAGAATATATTTTTTGCTATTGAAATGGCGACCATTTTTGTATTATCTTAACTGTCTTATTGGCCTCCATAATTAAATACCGATTATCGTCGATTACTTTAAAAAACAGCAGCTTCATTAACATAGTTTAAAGCACTTTCGTGTGATTAGTCGCTTTGCGCTAAGTAAGTCAAAACCTAGTGTTCAAATCATCCTTTGAATCGTCCACACCAAATATCAGAAAACTCATGCATTCTAAACCAGATAGTGTAAAAGGAAGTCTTTCTTACATTAATAATGGATGATTGTAAAACAAATCAACAAAAATATGTAAAGTAAATGTTATCCCTGCCAAGAAGACAAATCTAATGATTTGCTTATTTCTCTTCTGAGTAATTTACAGAGAGAGCAAGATCTTAGTGGATACAAATCAGCCATTCCACGAAAATTGACCCATTTACTGAAAATGCATGTCGCCGACCTTCATTGCATTATTTAACACCTTTATCAATTAGGTACAACAAAAAGCAAAATATCCTTTATCACGGGACATAATTTGCAATAAAGTAGTATGATTTTTAAGTTATTCAAACGATTTTATGAATGTGCTTGGTTGTGTTGAATATTGCAAAAACGTCAAAATGTTGATGTCGCCGAACAATTTTTTGTTCTAAACTACCGTCCAAATCAGCCGTTTTTTTACTTAGACTTTGTTCTCTTGGACATTATTTTCCCCAAACCCTACTACAATGACTAAATTAAGTATGATTCCATCATCATACATGAAATAGAATTTAAACATGTCTGTTTGTATGTCGCCAGATTTGCCTATGTGACCGTAACGAACTTTCAAAGGCATGAAAGAAAGTCAACTTTTCTCTCAATTTGCCGATTTACAAACTATTTTGGTCCGGGAATGGCTTAGTTTAACTATAAAAACCCTAAAGTTTATGAATATCTTAGTATTTCTTCACTAAAGCAAAGAACATGGACAAATAGAATTTGTCGCATTTCGTTTACTATGCTTCCGTTACGTCCGTGTAGCCCACAATAATGAACGGACATTCCTAAATCTGTCAAATTTTGACAGAGTGGTTGCCAAACTGTTGAAATAGAGGCGAGTTTCAAGTATAATCAAGAGTATAACATTTTGAGAGACTTGAAAGTCCTTTGGTCGCTATGCTTCCGTTACGCATATTTTTCTGTAACGTACTTCAAAGGACGCCCTGAGTTAAACTAACAGGAATATTTCAATACAGTGAACCATATTATACACTGCAGTTATCAAAGAGTCATTATATCGGCTACTGCAAGTAGAAAAATGGAATGTTGAATGAGAAATTCGACGTGGAAGTATGTAAATATAGTATTATACAAATTCATTTCCAGATGAGCAATACAAAACTTCTTTATTTATGCTCGATTCTTTTTTAATTTGACATGCAAAAGTTGGAATCTCAAACAAAAAACAAAGTAATGCGGGATTTACGTATCTACCCTATTTGTTTTACGGTCAAAATAACTGTAACGGAGCATATATTATTTGGTAGTAGCATGTCCTGGATATTAATGAGATTTATTTTGTTGATTAATTGAGTTTGCATGAATCAAATGGAATGCTACATTCCGTATAGTTAAAATTTGTCTAGATAGAGCTTATTATATCACGTTTTGCCACATATGTTATAAGAAAATGTTACGGAAGCATATATTTGGGTACACTATTTGTGCGTAAATTACGATACATACAACATTTTGATGTCAATTGATTATGATTAACTCAGAAAGTATATGAAGTAGGAATACTAACAAAGCCGCTTAATTGTGTTTATCTGTGAATTCACATAGTAATATTCCGTCACGAAATATAGACTCTTCGTTACGGAAGCATATACTATATTTTATGTAATATTGAGCATACACTGCCATATGTGGGCGATAGATTAGCAAACATACCCCTTCAGGTTCTATCTAAGTATGTTACACAACATGTTTGAAACAGTTTATGGCTTCTCAAGTAGACAGACATGGTTACAGCAGCCTATTGATGATTTCGAGCGAAACAAATAATTGCCTAGGCCATGAAATATGCCCCTTTTGGTCCTAACGCCATTTCCATTTTCTAATTCCACCATTAGACATTTTTCAGCTTTGTACTGGTTGTTCTTAGAAAACCTGCATACATCGCTTTTGTGGCAAATAGAAGAAGACACAAACAATTTCCTTTTCAATTGGGCCAGACGATAATGTTAACAGGAATAATTTTCTGCAAACGTGGCTTGAAACTCACTTGTCACAGTTTAGTCCCCAAGTTTCAGGAGCAGGTATGCAGGGTGCATTTTCCCTTCTTTTTTGTAATGCTGATATCGAAATAAGACACACCAAGGCTGTGTTGTTGCACATTCTCTTTAGTTTTCATTAATACTGACATATTGTTTCCCGAAACTAAACCTAGATATTTGTATTGTCGGGTCTTGAATAGTTTGTGAAGAAAGGGCTTCTCTATATTTCTTTTCCGAAAGCTGGTGTTCCCTTTTACTAGGTAATTGGCTAAGACAAATTACACCGCTCTCTCACCATTGGAATTACAAATACTGATCCTTTGACACAAGTTCACACGCTAAAAGCCTAAACCTTGCGTCAACCACGGCCAATCCAATCAATCACCAGGGGGGATGACAGTCTAAGACGCTGTGGTTTTGGATATCAAGCTTTGGATCTAGTCAAAGTGACTGTAACATCCCAACATTTATTCTACTCCCAGTTCGTTTGCTACATTTTTATTGTCAGAATCAACATTCATCTACTTTCAGAATTCGTCTATTTCGACTTGGTCTACAATATATCATACATTTTTCATTACTAGACCTATATGATTCATTTTAACTTTTATTTCAATATTTTAATATATATGCATTTTTCTTTTATTTCCTGTCAATAAATGGAATAATTATGCTTGACATCAAACTGTATCAAATGATTTCTTTTTTATTTTTTCCTTTGTAAATCATATTTTAATTTTTGTTGAGTTATTTGTTAACGATTTTTGAGAGCCATATTTTTATTTAGGGATATATGATTCGCATGAATAACCAATTTACTTTAAAATAGTATGTGTTCTTATATAAATGATTTAATTAGAAATAAAAGAAATTCAGAAGAGAAGGGGACGAATAATTGCACACTTACCGGAAATTGTTCAATTTAACACCCCTTCAAATTGAAACATCCTTACAAATTTACACGGCCAATACACACATGTCCAGCACACCATCGAATTATATATTTCTAGATACACCCCCCTCGAAATTCATATCTTATAACTTGTTCATAAATTAAAAAAAACAACGCATTGTTTTTAACAAAAAATAAGATATCATACTGAAATATATTGCAGACAAATTTAGACGAAATGGAAACGGTATACAAACCTGAGTAGACAAGGTGGCACCGGTTTTCAAAATAGACGAATTGGGAGTAGTTGTTGTTGGTTGGTTAGTTGCTGTAGATCAATCGAAATTGAACCCTGGGAATTGTCCGTGGTGGTACCCGGTTGACGACTTTGTGGTGCATATACAGACATATCTGTGCAGACTGTTGTGCCCGATGCTTACCATGTAATTGTTACTCTGAGTGTGATATTAAATAATAGCAAAGGTACCATTTCGGCAATTTTGCCAATGAGATTAATAGTTTAAGGGTACTAAAAGAAACGTTTATTGATTCATTCGTATTATTGAATTTAGTATTTGTTTTATACCAATTTGTTGTTTCTTTTTTGTAAGAACCTTTGCGTTAAGCGTTTAAAATTCTTTGAAAGAAATGACACTAATGGTAATAAGGTTATGGAAATTATCTATTTTCCGTAACAAAAGGGCCATTTTTTCCACGATCATACATACTAAGAAATAAAAGCTCGAGAGCCAGATGCACTGGAAAAGATAATCTGAAGAGGCATTACTATCGGAATATTTACTTTTAACTTTACTTTGCAAGATGGCTTCAAAAAGAATACAAACGATCACAAACACTTTTAAAATGCTCGAATATTGCGTTAAACAGGGAAATACTCGTTTTGATATCACCACACCGGGTTACAGCTGAATTGTTATCATTTTGCCCTTGTAAGTTGTGCAAATGGTTGATGATGGTCCAACAAACAATCTTTTTGATGTTGGGTTATAACATTGGCCACAGCTCACGCTTTATGTACATCGAGTTGCTTTATATGCTCCGTAACAGCTAGGTTATAGTGGTATATTTGAAATTGCGATAACTCCACAGGGCTTAAAATGTTGTGGGTAAAATTTTAACCGTACATTTTAGACATGTGACACTTTATTTTAACATAAAAATTGTGCTCATGCAGAAAAGTTCATTTTTCAATATTTTCGTTTTTGTAAATGAGTCAATTTTCGTGGAATGGCTGAAATGTACAATAATACTGCAACAGATATTCCTTTATACCTTGCCTTTAATAATATACCAACTTCGTTCAATCCAGCCCTATTAGATGATAATGAGGGCAAAGAGAAAACTTTGACACTGCATAAGCCAAGTATCATAATACATGTAGATACCGTCTTTTATCTACAATAAAAAGCTCAAACGGGCACAGAAACAAGGTTCCATTACAGATGGAGACAGTTGTAAAAGGTCTTTAGAATCTGATTTGCAAAAGATGCCACGTTTCTTATGCATTCGTAGCACGATTCGCAAATTTGAGACAAGCTTAATCAATACCGATCAATGCGTTTACACTATGAACAATGGGAAGTTGCTTGTAAAACTCAGCGCAGTTGTACGTGTTGTCGTTCAAAAGTTAAAGTATCACCCAAACAGCTTAGTAGAGTTGTATAACTCGACGAGGTCTTAACAAAGTATGATACAACAATAGTTTTGTAAAAGAAAACAAGTATCATGTGGCTTTTTTAACTTGTTATATACCGGTATATCATGGAATTCTTGGCTTCTGAGAAAGTCCAGTTTTCAAACTTCATGAATTAGTCCTATTGTATAAGCACCATATCAATGCGCAAAACAGGCTGCATACAAAGCTGGCCATATTTAGAGACTGTGTAATTTTCAGCAACCGAATTATTAATGCCGGTCGAAATGGGGATTGTCAAAAGAAAATGAATGTTGGAGAGTTGTTTGGACCCAGTTTCGTAATGCTGCAGAGAGATGGCTACGAATGGTTGCAAAAACTTGAAGTGGACGGTGTAAGTTCAAGAAAGTCGGGCTTTTCTGCACTTCACTCTATATCTGCGTCTGTGAAATATCACATGAAAGTTAAAAATAAAAATCATATATAAGCAGTAGTGGCCATCTATGTTATAGCTTCTTCAGTGTTGATATGATTATGTTCACAAGCACTAAACCTTGCTTGTATTCGACATACCATCTCTTGTTGTCGAGGGACCCCATATGGGGTGAGGGCTAGTTTCCTTGTACAGGCTGTTGATTAACAGAACTATTCTGGCCAAAACAACGAATACACCAGACACATGGATGTTGAAAATAGGAATCAACTGAGACGGCGTTAAAACAATAATTAGCCTCAGTGGGTTTGGCTGCCATCTCTTGTAGGCATATTGTCAAAATTGAAAATCGTCTGCTACATTTTAAGAGACCTTCTTTGAAAAAAGCCGGTTGGCTGCCATCTCTCATGGGGATCTTATCAAATTTGACAAGAGGACCATGATGGTCCTATATCGCTCACCTGAACCAAAATTATATAAGCAAAACTTTTCTTCAATGCAAAAAATATTTATGACTTTAAGACTGAAAACGAACTTATGGTCAATAACATTGTGAAAATCAAACTCATCCAAGATTTCATCGTGTCCAACATTGTGTCCATATTTTGTCTTGTTTGATAAATAATTGTAGATTCTGGAGTATAAACAAGGTCAAAAACAGCCGAAAACAGTGATTTTGTCAATTCAAGAGCACATAACTCTCGACTTTCTAGTCAGATCAGGCTGAAAATCAAACTCATCCGAGATCTTATGATATCCAACATTGTGTCCAAGATTTGTCTTGATTGGTCAATAATTGTAGATTCTAGAATGTAAACAAGGTCTAAAGCAGCCGAAAACGGCAATTTGATCAAATTCAAGGGCACATAACTCTCCACTTTTTTATCAGATCGGACTGAAAATCAAACTTATCCAAGATCTTATGGTCTCAAATATTGTGTTCAAGTTTTGTCTTAATTGATAAATAATAGTAGATTATAGAGTGTAAACAATGTCAAAAACAGCCAAAATCAGCAATTTTATCAAATTCAAGGGCACATAACTCTCATCTTTCTGGTCAGATCAGACTGAAAATCAAACTCATTTGAGATCTTATGGTCTCCAACCTTGTGTCCAAGATCTGTCTTGATTGGTCAAAAATTGTAGATTCTAGAGTGTGAATAAGGTAGAAAACGGTCAAAAACGGCAATTTTGTCAAATTCAAGGGCTCATAACTCTCAACTTTCTGATCAGATAAGACTGAAAATCAAACTCATCCGAGATCTTATGATCCCCAATAATGTGTCCAAGTTTTGGATTGATTGATCAATAATTGTAGATTCTAGAGTGTAAACATCGTCGAAAACAGTCAAAAATGACAATTTTGTCAAATTCAATGGCAAGTAACTCTCGACTTTCTGATCAGATCAGACTGAAAATCATACTCATCCGAGATCTCATGGTCCAAAACATTGTGTCAAAGTTTTGTCTTGATTGATGAATAATTGTAGATTCTAGAGTGTAAACAAGGTCAAAATCAGTCGAAAATGGCAATTTTGTCAAATTCAAGGGCACATAACTCTCGTCTTTCTGGTCAGATCAGACTGAAAATCGAACTCATCCGAGATCTTATGGTCTGCAATGTTATGTCCAAGATTTGTTTTGATTGATCAATAATTGTAGATGCTAGAGTGTAAACAATGTCAAAACTAAGTATTTTTCGCATTCAAGGGCAGATAACTCCTGACTTTCTAGTTCGATCTGACCCATAATCGAACTCATCCGAGATCTTATGGCCATACATGTTTTGACCAAGTTTGGTCAAGATTGGCTTTTATTTGTAGATGCTAGAGTGTAAACACGAAATTGTGGACGGACGGACGGACAGACGGACGGACGGACAGACAGACAGACAGACGGACGACGGACAAAAAGTGATCACAATAGCTCACCTTGAGCACTTCGTGCTCAGGTGAGCTAAAAACTATATCACCGGGGACTTGTTCCAGATGATTGCCATCTCGGGTCCACAAACACTATACCTCACTTGTATTCTACATACCATTTCTCTTTGTTGAGGGACCCAATCTTGTAGTCTACTTTTTACAGTAGGTTCTGTGGCTCTAAATTAATTGTCTCACCAAACTGATATACACTAAATATTACATTTGCAGATATCTATGACAATCGATTAAAAGAGTAAGGAAATAATGATTACACGGACTTCGTTGGCTGCCAACTGTTATCAAGTCAGTCGAATTTTATATAATTCGTCAATGAAATAAGCCAGTGGGGCTTATAAGTCGAAAATATTTTTTTCCAGTGGTAAAATCGCAATTTTCATATAAAAAATGAAGAACTTTATATTGTATGGCAGCCGTATGAGATTTTGGTTGCCATCTCAAGCACAAATATTGTCTTTTTTGCATCTGGCATTTATGTCTTATGTACACTTGAAACTATATATATACTTATTATAGTAGGTTCTGTGGCTCTAAATTAATTGTCTCACCAAACTGATATACACTACATACATGTATTACATTTGCAGATATCTATGGCAACCGATTAAAAGAGTAATGATTGCACGGGCTTGGTTGGCTGCCATCTGTTATCAAGTTAGTTGATTTTTTTTTAAATTTATTAATGAAATTAGCCAGTAGAGCTTATAAGTCAAAAAAGCAAATCAAAGATTTTTTCCAGCGGTAAATTCGCAATTTTCATATAGAAATGAAGGACTTTATATTGTATGGCTGCCATATGAGATTTTTACATTTGGCATTTATGTCTGAATGTGTGAAATGAAAAATGCAAGTTTCTTTTAGTTTTAGTGCGTCATATCATTGCACAGAGAAGCTCTATAATGCTCAGATGGCGGCCATCTCAGAAAATGGCCGCCATATTGAATTTCAAGTGGCTAGCACTTTTTTCTGAAAATATACACTTAAAACTATATATATGCCAAATTTCATGCTTGTATCACAAACTGAACGATTATATGAGTTATGCGCCCCACTAATACGGTATTTCTGTTTTACATGGGAAAAGCGGACGTTCCTATAATTCATCTACATGTGACATCATTTCTTTTTAAAATAGATAATCATAATTTGAATGAACTCACTTGTGTTAAAATATCGTTGCCCGGAATTTGACGGATTTAAACATATTGCCATAAAGTGGTGCATTATAAAGCATTTGTTTACGGGAAAACGTACATATGTGGCCATGTCGGTTTTACTTGCGGGAGTTCAAAATAAATCCCGAAAACGGTGTATTTGATTCTTCATTAGTCATTAAACTACAGTAACTGTTCATTTGATGAACTTAATTATGCATTTTATGTTACATATCACGCTTAAAAATGGGTGCATTTTTTTCATTAATTCACTGTCGAAATTCTGGACTTTCCATTGTTTCACGTCCATGTAAAACTATAAAGACCTACAGACAAATTAATAAATACAGAAACAATTTATATCAAGAAACTGATTCTCCAATAGATAGGCCTATATGGGTATTAACCAGCGTATCGTTCATTGATGACCGGGATTTTTCACGACTGATCGCAATTATTTAACGTGTGCGACATCATCTGCAAATGACGTTAACTCATTTTTTCTAAATTGGGACATTTTTGAAATGCCGCTTAAAACACAACCATTGCTTTATTTTACGCCAAATCATTACAAAACTTTGCATGTCGCAAATATGGCTCAGATGTATTCTTATTACAAGCTACTTTTGGATAATTCTAAGTACAAGGGCAAAACTCGCTGCTTTAGAAAAAACACTATCATGCGTATGCGAGGTCACCTGCAAGCGACGTTTACGTATTTTTTGTAAATTGGGACATTTTTGAAACGCTGCTTCAAACACAGCCATTGCCTTATTTTACGCGCAATCAATACGAAATTTTGCGTGTCGTAAATATGGCTCAGATGTATTTTTATTACAAGCTATATTTGGACAATTCTAAATGCAAGGCCAAAAATCACTGCTTTAAAAAAACACTATCAGGTTTTCATACGTATGCGACGTCACCTGCAAATGACGTTAACGTATTTTTTCTGAATTGGGACATTTTTTGAAACGCTGCTTCAAACACAACCATTGTTTTATTTTACGCGCAATCAATACGAAATTTTGCATGTCGCAAATATGGCTCAGATGTATTTTTATTACAAGTTATTTTTGGACAATTCTGAATGCAAGGGCAAAAATCGCTGCTATAAAAAACTACTATTGGGTTTTCATGCGTATTTTACGTGACTGGTACATTTTATGAAACGCCGTAAAACAGTAAAATTACATGGGTTGCAATTAAATATCTTAAACCATATTTAAGTCGAATAAAATATAGTCGAAATGTATCTCGCCATTCAAATATCACGCAGATATCTTAAAAAAATGTTAATTAAACCAATGCTTTAAAAATTGACCCTTGAAATTTAATATAAAAGTTACAAAACTTAGCGGTGCCATTTTTTGCCACCACCTTGTTGCCGGTTGACACCATTAATGTGAAAATCGCACAATGTTTTGGCTAGCACCAGTGCTCTTCTGTGATGCAATTTCGCGCGTTTGTTATAAGAATTCGCAAAACACCTATATTTGTTCCTTTCGATGCAGAGCGTAAAGTGTTACAAGTTACAACGTCATTTTTGCTGTATTGTACATGCATTACATTAATAAAATGGCAGTTATGGTTGTCTCAGTTAGTCGAAAGATATATGGTATAAAAGAACAAAATAACAGGATTCCGATGGTATGGAATTATTCTATATGTTTGTTGACAAAAAACAAATGTTTTCCGTTTAGTACACTGAGTAACGCTTTTTCACACGTGTAACCCAACTTTTGACGTCGCGTCCCAGTAAACATTCTGCAACTTTCGGAAAGACTGGTTAGAGTATGAATAATGTAAAAACGACAACTTTGTCAAATTCAGGAGCACATAACTCACCCCTTTCTGATCTGATCAGACACAAATTCAAACTCATCTTAGATCATATGGTCACCGACATTGTATCTAAGTTTTGTCTTGATTAGTCAACAATTGTACAAGTAGAAACCAAAGTGTAAACAAAGCCGAAAACGGTCAAAAACTGCAATTTTGTGAAATTCGAGGGCAAATTACTCATGACTTCCTAATCAGATAAGATTGAAAATCGAACTCGCCCGAGATTTTATCAATACCAACATATTGGAACAGATTTATTGTGATTGGTCGATATTTGACGTGATAGAGTGGGAACAAAGTCAAAAGTAGCTATATTTTACGTTCAAGGGCAGATAACTCCCGACTCCCTGGTCCGATCTCACCAAAAATCAAACTCATCTGAGAACTTAGGGTCGTCCATGTTTTGATAAAGTTTGGTCAAGATTGGTCAATTTTTGTGGATGCTAAAGTGGTAATAACAAATTGTGGACAGACGGTTAAAAAACGACCACAATAACTCACATTGAGCACTTCGTGCTCAGCTGAGCTAAAATCAATAGAGAAATGAAAGATTTTCAAAATCCTAACAAAGGCAAAATTACGAGAAAAATGGTCAGCAAAGACTACTCTTCTGACGAAGAAGAATGTTTTTTCCTCATATGCACCGAGCCCTTCTCCAATAGCCTACCCGGAGAAAAATGAATCCATTGCCTCTTCAGCAAAGGATGGGCGCATGTTGCATCGAGGTATGAAAGGTTCACCTGCCACAATTGCGGTTCTGATGATGACGCTTTTTGTAAAGGATAACAATGAGCAAAACCAACTGCTTGACTATAAGCTGTAGTTAAGATGCTTTGGTTACCTTCAGCCGACCGTTTTAAAATGTACTTAGTCCTTGTGAATTATGTATCAGTATGACGGGTCTCATTTGTGACCAAAATACATGACACCTACCTTGCCGCCATTTTTATGTGAATTTGGTGCCCCATTTTTAATGTGAATTTGGTGCTCCAACTAACCTCACATACAGCAGTTTCCATACAGTGGTATAAACAATTATTTGTTTTGACTGAGTATTATTAAACTTCGGGTAAATTTGTGTAGTCAAAAATTAACCCATTACCACACAAACCCTACTTTTGATGACCTTGAGAAAGAAGCCTTTTGAAAACATTGCGAGAAAAGGAGAAAATACTGGTAACCATTATGTGCAGGCTGGTCCTGTTCTTTTTTGCCTGCCCAAGTGACCGGAAATATTCGGGATCAACATGACCAGGAATAACATAGGCATTTTCCCCAGTATTTTTAACACAAAAATTTGAGGGATTCGGAAACCAGGTTTTTCTCGGGAAAGGGTTAATACAAAGCAGTACAAATTTACAAAACTAATTCTGTGGATACACTTTTTTTTCAGAATAAGCTAACTGTGTAGATTCTACGTATCGTGGTCTTGTTGAAGGTCAAGTGAACGGAAAGTGGACTAATGCTGCAACTTTGTTGCTAATTAGTACATCGCTGCTTTTCTTCGAAAACCTCGTATCTGCAGCTTGTTTTAAGCTGCAGATACGAGGTTTTCGCAGAAAAGCGACGACATGAAATACTTTGAAGGACAAAATAGACAGTGGCAATTTAAGAAAGAAGGCATTCGAAGATATCTCGCTGGTCATGAAGGCAAAAGGACACAGATGAACAGTGTGCCTCGTACATTAAAAGCGTCATAAGGCAATGTAAACATGTTAAAGATAACAAAACCGCATCGGACAGACAGCGCAAAACGTACATGAGAAAGAGCTGGATGAACATTATCAGGCTAACTGTATAATTATGTTCTACGCATTCAGTTCTTGCTGAAGGCCAAGTGGACGGCAAGTGCCGCAACTTTGTTGCTAATTAGTACATGTAATACTTTGAAGGACAAAATAGACAGTGGACATTCAAGAAAGAAGGCATTCCGTGGCCATTTAAATAAGAAGAGGGCATTCGAAGATATCTCCCTGGTCATAAAGGTAAAATGACACATATTTGGAGAAATTGTATTGTTTAACAAAGCCAGAAACTTAGGAGGAGTTGCGTTCACAAGGCTACAATTTCAATTAGCCCCAGAGACTAAGATTTAAGGGCACATAATTCAGACGTAAAATGGACTAATGCTGCAACTTTGTTGTTAATAAGCACATGTAATACTTCGAAGGACAAAATAGACAGTGGCCATTTAAGAAAGAAGAACGCATTCAGTGGCCGTTTAAGAAAGAAGGCATTCGAAAATATCTCGCTGGTCAAGAAGTAAAAAGGACACAGAAACACAGATTGTCAATCTGTGTGCCTCGCGCATTAAAACTGCCAAACTGCCACAAGACAATTAAAAAATGTTAAATATAAAAAACCCACATCGGACAGACAGCGCAAAACGTACATATATGAGAAAGAGCTGGATGAACTTTTTCAGGGTATCCCCAAACCAATATAAGTCCTATATTTGAGTAAGACAGCTACATGTCGATGCTTTTCATCGAAAACCTCGTAACTGCAGCTTATTTTAAGCTGAAGTTACGCGGTTTTCGTTGAAAAGCGACGGTGTGATGGAGACGTTGATGGGCGTTATGAACTCCAACGTCCATTAAGGAGGAGTTTGGATGAGAATGCGCAAATAACATGTTAAAACACTAAAAGAACGTTATGAACGCCAAACTCCAATAAAGAGGAGTTTGGAAAAGGATGCGCAAAAAGCATATAAAAACTACAAGAACGTTATAAACTCCAAATTCCATTAAATAGGAGTTTGGAACAGGATGCGCTAAAAACTCGTAAAAAAACTAAAAGAACACAAGTTTCCGAAGTAATAGAATCTTTTAAATCGCAGACAGCGGAAAGGGAAAAATCAATAGAGAAAGGGAGAAGAAAAAGGAAGAGAGGCATAACGACAAAATGAAAAATGTTCCAGCAGCTGAACAATGCTTTCATTGATTAATATGGTAGATCAGTCTGCCGAAACATTTTAGATTTTAACAACAATTTTGTCATCTTCAGCAGCTTTCGAAATGGACCATCCTAAGATTTAAGATTTGTTGAGTGATTCAGGAAATTGAAAAAAAAAAAAAAAAAAAAAAAACAGAAATTTTGTCATTTCCGTTTTCCGCGATGAAATTTCTTAGAAGACCCTCTTTACACCCTCATAAATAGTATACCATTCGAATATGTTCGGTTCTAATCGGCTCTGAAGTCTCTCGAACGTATTACAGTTGCCGCCATACAACTCCGCAAGCATAACGACAGCCGAGCGAACAATTATTCAAGGATACGCCAGAAAAATATTTGAAACAAACAACGTTCAAAAGTCGACTGTATCCTCATAAATGTGATAAAATTTTATCAGATAAAAAATAATGCGTTTTACCGATTATTAATAGTAAATTTCATTTTAATAAATTACGTTTGCGAAAGGGTCAATTTGTTTTGATGACGTCATTTACGCGAAGGGTAGCTGACGGATTTTAAACAAAAAGTGGTTTTCGTTGCCAGGGAATAATAGAGACGAGTGGTTGTTTATCTTATTGCAAGCGAATGGTACTAGGCCCGTCTTATTTACTTTTAGTCGCTGTTCTCTTGTAATTTGGATTTCTGTTTATATTTCAATATCTACTAGAGGTATTATGATACACACTATTGATACAACGTTTCACATATGAGCTTCCAAAACAAGAAAGAAACCGAAGGGACGTATCATTAACTTTAGACCGGCTACTGCCAAACCAAACCTACTGCTCCACGAAAAGATACACTTGTAGAGGTGAATAATGGTTTTTACAAGTATGCAAATATAATTAACGGTTGTATAAATTGAATGATGCTACAAACAAGTGGACCAAATGAAAGAAAAGAATCGACGGAAAAATTATGATAGCAAAATGTTTTGAAGCTTACTAACACAGCACGCCCGCATGTCAGCGCTAGGAGCCAGGATCGAAACAGTTTTTTTTTCTTGATTTGACTTTTTTCTCTCCATTTCTGCAACATTTTTATACATTTATCGTGTTTAGTTGAAAAAAAAATAGATCTTCATATCAATTGCGTCGTTAAATTATTTACACCCGCAGATTTAAACGTTTTTCTTTCTTGGATGAAGATCTGTCCTGAATGATGTTTGGATTAATTTCTATATTTGTTCTTATTGAGATAAAAAAAAAAGCTATGCAGTGAGTTAAAACATACAAAAGGGATTTCTAATCTATATCTCTTTTTTGACAAGCGTGGTTTGATGAGCAAAGGAAAAGCTTTTGTCAGAGAAATGTTATTTGATTTCCAGATCTATAGAAGATGTATGTGGGTTTGAAACGGGTGGATCTCATGCTAGGTTCCTACTGCCGTTCAAACTAACTCATTCAAACCAGACCGATCGAAATAGGTCGGCAAAGGTGATCGGGATTAGTCGAGATGATAGAGTTTGGTCTGCATGATGCATCGATCGGCAATCCTGCCAATTTGTTTAGACACGTCAAAAAATCCGTGTAGCTATCGAGTAGACAATACATTGGGAAGTTGCTCGAGTATCGATCGTATAGAAGATCGAGCTGTTTGACAATCAATAGTTTAGAGATTGTGTGTGATCGAGTCGATATTTTTACCGGGATTTGATTGGATGAATAGATGGAGCAGAAGTCGAGTTGATCGGGAATTACTCGTACAAGTCGGGGTGATCGAGTGCTTCCAACTGCTCTATGGCAGCGGATCAACTCAATCTCTTAAATGCCCTCGATCAAACCCGACCATATAACTTCTCGATCTCTAGTCGACCAAACCCGACCTCTTCAACCGATTTGATCAGGAGAACAAATGAACCAGAGGTCGAGGTGTGGTCGGAAAATACTCGAGTAAAAGTCGAGGTAATCCAATGCACGTTCGGTGCTAACGGTCATTGGGGCTTCGGTTGTTACAGACGTTACAGAGTTCTACATGTATTTGGAAGAAGCAGTGAACAATTTTCTACCAGAGGAGATATACCTATACCTAGGATCCAACGACGTATCGAGAAAGGCTTCACCAAGAAGAGTGTACTGGTAAAATTATTTATATTACAAGATTTAGAAACGGATATTTGGAGTGACCAACTTTCGACCTGCGCTGTACTCCACATGGGATCAAATGACGTGTCAAGAAGGGTTTCACCAAGAAGAGCATCCTGGTAAAGCTATATTACAAAAATATAAAATGTTCAAACTACTCCATTTCTATATATAATCACTACAGTCCTACACAAAGAATTGTGACACAATCAACCACTTACCAACTTAATTAATACAAAAATTTATAGTGTTACCCGACTGTGCCGTGGGTTTAATAGAAGAGCGTTAATTACTATAAGAAATCACTTTCATGATTAAACATAAAAATTACAATTATTATCATACTTGAATAGGGAACAGGGGAATCTGATATGTGACATAAGAGTAATCGTCCCTGAGATGAGAGTAACCATGTGTTCACTGTTCAGTACTACCACGATCGACCAACGGATACAAAGACGTTGCATGGAGAATGTTAATATTGATAGTTTTGTTTTCATGGCAGATCTGAGGCATCCTTATTGATTTATCCAGTAAAGAGAACATTGAGAAAAGAAATTAGAAGAAAACTTCACTTTGTTTACAATATTTTTCGAGTTATGCTTCGAACAAGGTTTGGACCATCATTTGCAGAATAGTATACCCCCCCCCATTTTATCGAAAGGGTGCATGATTACGACGATCATGTTCATACTTAAATAGGGAATGGAGGAATCTTATAAACGACATGAGAGTAATCGTCCCTGACATGAGTGACCATGTGATCGTACTACCAGGATCGACCAACGGATACAAAGACGTTGCATGGAATATGTTAATATTGATAACTTTGTTTTAATGGCAGACCCGAGGCTTCCTTATTGATTTATCAAATATAGAGAACATTGAGGAAAACTAGAAGAAAAACTCCACTTTGTTTACAATATTTTTCGACTTATGCTTCGAGCAAGGTTTGGTAAGGACCGACCATCAATATCAACCCATATTCATCGAAAGGTTGCAATATTACGACAATAATGTTCAAACTTGAAGAAGGCATGGAGGAATCAGATATGTGACATGAGAGAAATCGTCTCTGACATAAGAGTGACCATGTGTTCAGTACTACCACGATCGACAAACGGATACAGACATGTCACATGGAATATATTAATATTGATAACTTTGTTTTCATGGCAGACCTGAGCCCGCCTTATTGATTTATCCAGTAAAGAGCACATTGAGGAAAATTAGGAGAAACACTTCACTTTGTTAACAACATTTTTCGAGTTATGCTTCAAACAAGGTTTGGTCTACGGACCTACCATCACTTGCAGAACAATATCATCCATTTTCACAGAAAGGGTGCGGTGCATGTTTACGACAATTAATTTCATACTTGAATACGAAACGGAGGAATCTGATATACGACCTGAAGGTAATCGACCCTGACAAGATAGTGACCATGTGTTTAGTACTACCACGATCGACCAACGGATACAAAGATGTTGAATGGAATATATTATGATAGTTTTGTTTGAATGGTAGACATGAGGCTACGTTATTCATTTTTCCAGCTAAAAATACATTGAGAAAAGAAATAAGAAGAAACACTTCACTTTGTTAACAATATTTTTCGAATTATGCTTCAAACAAGGTTTGGTCTACGGACCGACCATCACTTGAACAATATTTCCCCATCTCGAAAGGACGCATTATTACGACAATAATGTTCATACTTGATTATGGAACGAGTAATCGTCTCTGACATGAGAGTGACCGTGTGTTCAGTGCTTCAACTATCGACCAACAGATACAAAGATGTTGAATGAAATATGTTGATATTGATAGTTATTGATTTATCCAGTAAAGAGAACATCGAAAAATGGGAAAAAAACTCGACTTTGTTTACAATATTTTTCGAGCTGTGCTTCAAACAAGGTTTGGTCTACGTACCTATCATCACTTGTAGAACAACATTCCCCATTTTCATCGAAAGGGTGCATGATCTCGACAATTAAGTTCATACTTGAATATGGAACGGAGAAATCCGATATGTGACATGAGAGGAATCGTCCCTGACATGAGAGTAACCATATGTTTGATGCTTCGACGATCGACCAACGGACATAAAGATGTTACATTGATTGTGTTAATATTGATAGTTTTGTTTCAATGGCAGACCGGAGGCTTCGTTATTGATTTATCCAGTAAAAAACATTGAGAAAAGAAATTAGAAGAAACACTTCACCTTTACAATATTAGTTATCGAGTTATGCTTCGAGAAGGTTTAGTCTACGGACCGATCATCATTTGCCCTATTTTCATCGAAAGGGTGCATGATCTCCACAATAGAGTTCGTACTTAAATTGAACGAAGAATTCTGATACATGACATGAGAGTAATCGTCCCTGACATGAGAGTGACCCTGTGTTCAGTACTACTACGATCGACCAATGGATACAGACATGTTACATGGAAGATGTTAATATTGAGTTTTGTTTTAATGGCCGACAAACTACAATCACTACTTCTGACTATACGAAATCAATATCGGTCACAAACGTAACTAATTCTTTGTGTGAAGTACCTCACAAAAGAAAGTGTGACAGAAAGTTAGTGTCGTTATACATTAGATACAAAGGCGCATAACACTTGAAAGTGCATGAAATATAATCGGAGAAGACGGTATGATATTTCGCCAGAAAACACTAGAAATGCGTCTACAATAAGAACTGAACGAGCAAAATGTACTTTGAAACCAATAGTTTGGATATATTGTAACCGACGCAAAGAAACGTACTTCCATAGAGATAACATGGAGAATCTGTAAAGATGATGTCTCACATAATGAACAGCAGCAAATTCTCAATGCTGCAGACCACCTCGAGCAACCCACATGCAATGGATCACATAGTAGAGAAGCCATCTCAATGAAGATACCAATGATGTATATTTTTCCTATCTGACTATTTTTATTATACTTGATTTTCCAAAAACGAATGCTTGGCATTACCAACAATCTTGGTACTATGTACTATACCGTAAGTACTAGCATAAAAAGGGTTGTTTTCCTTTCGTCACCAGATCAATCTGATCTCGAAGGTTACAGAACAAACATTACGTCGCTATTTCATTTCCCCACCAACTGTAAATACATTATAATAATTGTATTTAAAACATTGTGAAAAAAAAAAGAATAAAAATTATATTCATCCAGTATACTGACATTTTAAAGATGCATTTAGAATATGAGTTGGAATAAACATCTACAACTATTACATTTTTGCATCTCAACGTGGCAATATTGTTTGTATATGACTCGCTGAGAAAAGCAGCTGTACACGCACTTTTGCAGAATCCACAAGCACGACATTAAGAAAGTATATGGCAACATTAACTCAAGATTTAAACCGACTAGGCGATCCAATACAGTGGGTTCTAAATCATCTAGGCCATATTATGGATGTGCATCGAATACACTATATTCCCAGACATAAAGAACCCAAATATATCCGAGTCACTGATATTAAAGAACAAGGAAGAGTGGGTGATTTAACAAAAACAACATATATGCAATGTGTCTGGGTGTGATACGATTTTTATTGCCAAGACTAACCAAACGGGGATGGTCTTGAACATGATGTGTTTTTTTCTGCAAAATTTACAGGGGGTCTTGAGAATAATGTTTTGAATAGTAAACATGTTAATTAACTTACGTTTACATTTGGTGCTTTCCTCCGTTAGTGAGCATCTTGGCCATTTTGTGGCTCACTATTTTGTTCATCCAATGACTCTTTATCCTGGGGAAAGAGTGTGTAATGTAGGTCAAGAGGGATAGTACATATATATGCATTTTGTAGAACTACTTAACCCATCACCATACTTAAGCTCCTTGTTGATTATTGTTTGTTTACGATCATTTATGTCTATCTGCTATAGTTTTTTTTTGTTGTTGTTTTTTTTTTTTCATTTTTTTTAAATTGAGCTAGATCTTTGTACAGCAGATCTATATTTTAATGCTTTTTCTTCCTAGACAAGAGCTACATAATAGTTAAGATATCTGTTCGGGCATATATTTCACTGAGAATAGCAGCTTTAGACGCATCATTGAAGAATCCACCATTAAATTTCAGAAAGTATATGGCTACAATAACTCAAGTTTTCGACATAAAAGGCAACCAAATGAAATGGGATCTGAACCATATGGGACATACCATGGACATCCAAAAAATACACTACAGTCACCAGTAGTAATATATAATGCCATGCAAAAAAAACTAAATATCCCAATTACTGCTATTGCAAGAACAATGAAAGTGGGCACTTTCAAAAACACGAGACTGGATGGTATTGTTTTGGTAGATACAGTTCTTACTGCCAGAAGTGACCAATCAGGGCAATGTCTAGAACTTGGAGTGGTGATACCATTTTTTTCTCGAAACAGAAACAATGTCTTATCCTAGACGTAGATCAGTAGATTTTTCAAAGGAAGACGAATATGAGATCTTACCTTTTTGATGCCAAGAAAAGGCCAAATTCAAATGACTGTTTGAGAGCCATTTACAAAAGGAAGAATGTGACATGGTTATATTTGAGAACGAAAGAAAGATGAATACAAGAATAAACAAGGCGTGTTCGTGAAACACTAATGTCCCCGAAAATGCTAGTTATGTTAAGTTTTCACGTTAAGTTTTTGGAATGACAGACATATAGGCGGACAGACAAGACGGACATGAGTAAAACAGTATGTCCCCGTATACGGCGGGAATGAAGATGTTCAGATTAAAAGACAAACTTGCGTATCGGTATTGCAATTGAAATGCCTTTACCGTAAATGATATAATTCTGTCAAAAGAGCTGGTAAAACACAATGCGGACGCACTATCTATATAGACTTCCTTGGAAAGGCACGTTCTAATATTGAAAGAAACAGGTGTTTACATGCGCCTAGCATATAAGACCTATCTGCATTCGACGATGTGGAAAAACTACCACTATTCTTTGTATGGTGCACCAGGAATTATCCGAACCCATTCGGTCGACGTCGTGAACATTCCGCGATGGAACGTGGCATGATTATTTCGACGCCGTGCGAATCTCATTAGGGGTGAATCAGCTTAAGTTGGCCTACCTGCAGAACCAATCCACTTAGTGAAAGAGAATCATACGGGAAATAACTAACTTTTGTCAGGGGAAAATAGATTTAATCATGAGGAAATTCTGAAAGAAATCAAGACATTATTGTCACAGGACGTGACCTAGAGAGTATTGATGTTAACTCTTTTATTAAGAGAGATACCAATTTCATTATCGTTGACAGAGACAACAACTTACAGACAGCTTCTGGAGAATTAGTTAAGATCGATAAAAATGGGAGAAAATAAAATTGCCTGAATCCTATTTTAAGGATAACAACAAATAGAATATATATGATAGGAATTCCGGTAATACAATAAAAATACTAAATGTTGGAATGCTTGGAATTATCATAACACAAACTGTTTATTGTTCGTAAGTGCGCATTATATTGATTTTCAGTGCCTTTCTTATTAAGGTCTCAAAATTTAGACTACAGCAATTGCTTATCATTTAATTCTAACTGCTATTCAGTCGTGTTTTGGTAGAATGGCTTTGCCGAGAGTTCTTCTTGCAGATGATTCTAACATGACGTTTGTCCAAAGATTTGTTCAAGTCATAGATGGTGACCGGCTGAAGGTACTGACGTTCAATGGTGCTTCGGTTGTCAGAGATGTTACGGGGTTTTACAGGTATTTGGAAGAAGTGGTGACCAATTTTTCTTCCAGAGGAGATATACCTACACCTAGGATCAAATGACGTGTCGAGAAGGACCTCACCAACGAAAAATTGATTTAAGAAGTTTTTAAGTGCACGTTATGATTTCAGTGCTGTCCTTATAATTATGAGTCTAGATCTAGTTTTAGAGGTCAGTCATTAATTGTTTATTTAATTTTAACTGCTAACCAGTCGTGTTTTGGTAGAATGGCTTTGCCGAGAGTTCTTCTTGCAGATGATTCTAACATGACGTTTGTCCAAAGATTTGTTCCAGTCATAGATGGAGACCGGCTGAATGTACTGACGTTCAGTGATGCTTCGGTTGTCAGAGATGTTACGGGGTTTTACAGATATTTAGAAGAAGCGGTGACACAATTTCGACCAGAGGAGATATACCTACACCTAGGATCCAATGACGTACCGAGAAGGACTTCACCAACGAAAATGTATTTAAGAAGTTTTTAAGTGCACGTTATGACTTTCAGTGCCTTCCGTATATTATGAATCTAGATCTAGTTTTAGAGGTCAGCCATTGTTATTTAATTGTAACTGCTAGCCAGTCGGGTTTTGGTAGAATGGCTTTGTCGAGAGTTCTTTTGGCAGAGGATTCTAAATTGAAGTTTGTCCAAGAATTTGTTCCAAGCATAGATGGTGACCGGCTGAAGGTACTGACGTTCAATGGTGCTTCAGTTGTCAGAGATGTTACGGGGTTTTACAGGTATTTAGAAGAAGCGGTGACCAATTTTCTTCCAGATGAGATATACATACACCTAGGATCAAATGACGTGTCTAGAAGGACTTCACCAACGGATATGTATTTGTGACCCATCACGCTAAAAGGGACCTTATCCGAACTCCAAAAATCCAAATTTTGACAAATTTGCCAGTTTCGGCACAGGTCATCTAGATCCCGTATGCGAAAATGAACATAATTATAGTAAGATAGGGAAAACATTCCAGATATAGAAAATTACATAAAAGTGAAAAGTGTCGGCCCTAATCTGGCTGCGCGGACTGCGCAGACTGACTAGGGTCGATATTTTTCACACGTCCGATAAGGTCCCTTTTAGCGTGACGGGTTACATTTAAGAATGGAAAGCCTTGTTTATAAGTGCACGTTATATTGACTACACCAAGGAAATTGCTTTTAAAAAATTGATAGTGTTGTTTGAAAGTTTCATTGTTAGGCCTTTAGTTTTAGAGGACATCAATTGCTTATTATTTAATTCTAACTGCTATTCAGTCGTACTTTTGTACAATGGCTTTGCCGAGAGTTCTTTTTGCAGATGATTCTAAATTGAAGTTTGTCCAAGAATTTGTTCCAGTCATAGATGATGACCGGCTGAAGATACTGACGGTCAGTGGTGCTTCGGTTGTCAGACTTTACAGGTTCCTACGGGTATTTGGAAGAAGCGGTGACCAATTTTCTTCCAGAGGAGATATACCTACACCAAGGATCAAATGACGTGTCTAGAAGGACTTCACCAACGGATATGTATTTAAGAATGGAAAGCCTTAATTATAAGTGCACATTATATTGACTACACCAAGGAAATTACTTTTAAAAATTGATAGTGTTGTTTGAAAGTTTCATTATTAAACCTTTAGTTTTAGAGGACATCAATTGCTTATTATTTAATTCTAACTGCTATTCAGTCGTACCTTTGTGCAATGGCTTTGCCGAGAGTTCTTTTTGCAGATGATTCTAAATTGAAGTTTGTCCAAGAATTTGTTCCAGTCATAGATAGTGGCCGCCTGCAGATACTGACTGTCAGTGGTGCTTCGGTTGTCAGAGATGTTACAGATTTTTATATGTATTTGGAAGAAGCGGTGACCAATATTCTACCAAAGGATCCAACGACGTGTCAAGGGGGACTTCACCAAGGAATTTGAATTTAATAATTGATAGCGTTGCTTGCAAGTACTTGTTATGTTGATTATCAGTGCCTCTCGTCTGCAGGGCTCTGGTTTAGAGGACAGCAATTGATCGTTTATTTAATAATAACTGCTTTTCAGTCGTGCTTTGGTACACTAGCTTTGTCAGGTGTTTTATTTGCAGGTAATTATAACCTGAAGTAACAATGTAGTCCCATGATTTGTTGGATATTTTTTAAAAGTTTATTTTTTTCAAATTGGACGATAGAAAAGGGACTGGAACTTTGCCTTTCATAGAAGTAACATCGACTTAAATCTATAGAAGTAAAGGGAAAAATTCTAAACCTGTTTAAAGTGAGGAGGGCGAGTCCACTTTTTGGGATATTTTGTACATTGTTACTCATAGAAGCTGTGCCTTCTTGTTGTTTTCGGAAATAAAATATCTTTGTAACATTATATGCAACTTATTACAGCCATTTTTTATAATCGACATTTTGATTGTTGTTTTGTGTTGCGTCGAATATACAAAGGCTTAGACTGGAGATATTCGTGTCCCACCGTACCAATCAAAGAGAAACACGAATTTATAATTCCGATCCAGGGTTTATAATACCGATCCAGGGAACTTCAAACCATATAGACCGAAACAGAACCCTTTCTTAGATATTTTGGCGGGCTTTCAGTCTTAGATATTTGTTACAATATTCTTAAGATATCTATTTGATATGACTCACTGAGAAAAGTAGCTACAGACGCACCTTTGAAGAATCCACCAGCGGAAATTGGGAAAGTATACGGCTACAGTTACCCAAGTTTAGATCTAAAAGACAACCAAATACAGTGGGATCAGAATCACATAGGGCGCACCATGGATATCCACAAAATACATTACCGAGCAACAAGTGACAAAATAGAGAAGCATAGATATCCAAGTTACTAGTATTACAAGACTAGGGGAAGTTGTTGATTTAAAAATAACACCTGTCTCTAGATGATATTCTTCTGGAAGATACAAATAACCCTTGCTGTCCAGACTGATCAGTGGGCTGATCTGGAACTGGGTGTGGCGATTGCGAGTTCTCAAAATAGAGAGGGTATAGAATGTCCTGAAATTAATTAGAAATTATTGAATGAGGCATCAAATTTTAACCCCGAAACAAAAATCGAGAAATTCGCTACAGATCAACCTGTGATGAAAAAGATTTGATTTTATTTATGGGGTTTTACCCCGTTTTCAACTACTAAGGTCATATCGCGGCGGCTGGAGCACCAAACCATGGGTTCCTGGCGTTTTTCATACCAGTACTACCACAACACCCTTACCGAGCCTCCAGCTGCCCCCAATATAGGTCATTGATGGGTGACATTTTGATGAAAAAGAAAGAACCAAACTATCCAAGTTATTGATATTACAAGACCAAGGGAAAGTGGGTGAATTAAAAAAAAAACATATGTCTGAATCGTTATTGTATTGTAAGATATAATTCTTACTGACACGACTGCTGATCAAATGGGGCATTGCCTGGAAACTGGTGTGGTGTTTGCAAATTTCCAAAATTACAGACTGGGAGGGTTAAGACAATAGGGAAAGTATTCAGACAACATTGAACAAAAGATCAGGCTTTTAACCCGAAACAAAATCTAAAGATCCAATCCTAGACGTAAACCAGCAGATTTTCAAAAACAATTTGGTCAAAAGAAGACAAAGATGAGATTACATTTCAGAAGCACATTTTAATGGAAAGAAAATATCAGAGGCCTGAAACGCTCCACTGGCTAAAGTAAAAAGAATTATCTCAAGATTTCTTGTAAACCTTGCACTGCCAAATCTTCAAAAAGATCGCCCAAGAAATATTTCTAGCTTTCGAGTGAATTGGCCTAATGGTTGATTTTTAAAGATTTTTTTGCGAGTGTGATAAGTACCGCCCACATTTATGGATTAATCAAAATTTAACGGACAATTTCAGTAAAGAGTCACCCTAGGCACATTTCTGCCAAGTTTGGTTAAAATTGGCCAGATAGTTGATTTTTAAAGAATTATTTTGTGATTTCTCTAAGTCTGCTAAGCCCCGCCCTGCCACGCAAACATTTATGAACGAATCAAAATTCTTTGAACAATTTAAGTAAAGGGTCACACAAGAAACATTCCTGCAAAGTTTGGTGAAAATTGGCAGACTGGTTTGAGGGAAGAGTTTTAAAGAAAAGGTTAATGGACGGACGCATGCACGACGGACACATGCACGACGGACATACCGCCATGACAAAAGCTCGCTGGCATTCGGCCAGTGGAGCTTAAAACGAGTGTTGACCAAACAAATTAGGCCTATCTACATTCGAACCTGTGGAAAAAGTACATTCTTTTTTAGGTTGCACACGGCTTGAAAGAAATTTAGAGGTTAAAATTTAGCAGCTGCAATAACTCTTCCAACCATTACTTTTTTGCCTCTCAATGGGACAGGATCGTTAGGCCACATAATATGACTCACTGAGAAAAGCAGCTGTATGCGTACTTTTGGAGAATACATCTGTGATGCCCAAAACAAATCTCAGACAAGAGCCGTTATAGACCCATTATGCTCCACGAATAATTGTTTGTCACAAAAATACAATAAGCCCCATTTTTCCGCGACAGGCTTTTTTGTACATTGATTAAAAATGTTGTATGGTCTATAACATTTCAATTCTCACATAAGTACAAAGTTTCGTTGAATTCTGAACATTACATGAAAAGAAATTAGAGAAAAAATAATTTCTACATGAAGGCCCCCTTTTACGTGACGCAGCCCAAATAGAGAAACGGAAAAAGTGTCCGCTGGAAATATTCCAGGGAGTTTATATATGAAGTTTCATCCAATTTGGTGACAGGGTTGCTGAGATATGGCCGTGGAGGGACAGGCGGAAGGGCAGCGTGGCGACGATATGCTCCACCGATTTTTTTTTCCGAGAGCATAGAGACATACGGCCACAGTTACTCAAGTAAAAGACCTGCAAGACAATTCAATGCAGTGGGATCTGGATCATCTCGGTCATACAATAGATGTACACAAAATCCACTACAGAGTCACCAGTAGAAATATAGAAAGAAACTAGCTATCCAAGGTACTGCTACTTCAGTGCACAAGTTTATGACCACAGTAACTCAAGTTAAAGATCTACAATACAATTCAATGCAGTAGGATCTGGATCATCCAGGGCACACTGTAGATGTACACAAAATCCACCACAGAGTCACATTTAGCAATTAATAGAACCAATCTAGAATATGAATCTAGAATATATATATATACAAGTTACTAATTTTACGAGACCAAGAGATAGTGAATAATGCATGTATCAGTCGTCAGTTTGTAGACTGAAAATGACAACAGTTCCTGTCAAAGCTTGTTATATTGCATACTTTTTTCGTCACATTTTGGACTGTGAAATTTTCTACCATTCGAAAATGGTGTATATATAACAGTTTCCCAAACGATTGTTGATGTAGATCAATTCATTGTGGCATTTATCACTGTGACATATCTATAATTTCTATATCACAGGTATAGTAAACAAACACTAAAAGGCATCGTGTTGAAATGTTTATTCTCACAATTTATGCATTAAGTTTTTGTCACGTTACATAATAAGATTTTAATTCAGATTATTTTTACTTTTCATTTTTTATGTTGGCAAATAGCTTACTCTGATTACCTTTAATAAAAAAAAGTATTTGTTGGCAGGTTCTGAAGAGTTGAAATAAGGCCGAGAGGAAGGCAGGAAATACTTTCGAAGTCCAATTTTAGGAAGATGTAAGGTGTGATCACAGTTACCAGGTTCATGCTTTTTCTTAAATAATACACAAATGAAATATCAACTTTCCAAATGAATATAACTTTAAGTAAAACTAGAACTGTCGCAAAGCGGACGAATACCCCCACTAGGGCCTTGTCACTCAAAAAGTGCTATCGGTCAAAAGGTTCTTGACTTAGAGCATGGAAACGGATTTTTAAAAAAGTCAAATTGTGACCTTGACCTTTGACCTTGGTGACCCCAAAACAATAAGGCACCTCCTTGGGTCATGGGCAACAACTGTGTAAAGTTTCATGATCCTAGGTCAAACGGTTCTGGAGTTAGAACACAGAAACGAAATTGAAAATTTTGACTCCTCCCCCCCCCCTTAAAAACTTCAAAGTGGAATAACCCTAAAACTAATGACTGGATCAAGATGAAAATGGCAGGTGCACAACTTCATATCATAGGAAGCATCCTGATAAAATTTCAGCAAAATTGGTCAAAAACTGTGGGAGGAGAACAAACACAAGATTATGTCCATTCCCCCCCCCCTTAAAAACTTAAAAGTGGCATAACTCTGAAACTAATGATTGGATCAAGATGAAAATTGCAGGTGCACAACTTCATATAATAGGAAACATCCTGATAAAATTTCAGAAAAATTGGTCGAAAACTGTGGGAGGAGAAGAGGACACAAGATTATGTCCACGGACGGACGGACGGACAACCTGATTCCAGTATACCCCCCAACAACGAAATATCCCCCACAACGAAGTTATAAAAAAACCAAAACCACCCCAAAACAACGACAAAAAAGAACCGAGAAATTCTTTCTTTGTATGTCCGTCAACCTAGCATAAGTCGGCCCCCTTTTCCTGTGATATCGCCGAGCCCGGATAGCTCAGTCGGTTACGTCGGAGTCTGTCAATCCAGGGGTCTCGAGTTCGAACCCCGGCTCGGCCAGTATCCATTCTGACATTTGACAAAAGTCATTTGTCTCTCACCGTGAAGCATCTATGTGAGAGAGCAGCTGGAGGCTCGGTTTGGATATTGTGGTTGTACTGGTGCGAGAAATACCAGGAATCCACGGTTAGGTGCTCCAGCCGCCGCGATATGACCCTGGTACTTGAAAATGGCGTAAAACCCAAATAAACTCAAATTTCCTGTGATATAAGACAGAGTGTTCCCATTTTAAGTTTCAAGAGGATTGGTCAAAAAGTGTGGCCTCTAGAGTGCTAACAATGTAATTGTTGCCGACAGACGATAAACATTCAATTATCACTAAAGCTCATCTTTGAGCACGCTGTGCTCAGGTGAGCTAAAGATATACCCTCATTTTCATCGAAAGGATGCATTAATTACGACCATTATGTTTATACTTAATATGGAACAGGGAAATACGATATATGACATGAGAGTAATTGTCCCTGAGATGAGAGTAACCATGTGATCTCTGTTCAATACTACCACGATCGACCAACGGATACAAAGACGTTGCATGGAATATGTTAATAACGACAGTTTTGTTTTAATGGCAGACCTAATGCTTCCTTGTTGATTTATCCAGTAGAGAACTTTGGGGGAAAATTGAAGAACACTTCACTTTGTTAACAATATTTTTCGAGTTATGCTTCAAACAAGGTTTGGTCTACCGACCGACCATCACTTGTAGAACAACATTCCCCATTTTCATCGAAAGGGTGCATGATCTCGACAATTAAGTTCATACTTGAATATGGAACGGAGAAATCCGATATGTGACATGAAAGGAATCGTCCCTGACATGAGAGTGACCATATGTTTGATGCTTCGACGATCGACCTACGGACATAAAGATGCTGCATTGATTGTGTTAATATTGATAGTTTTATTTCAATGGCAGATCAGATGCTTCGTTATTGATTTATCCAGTAAAAACATTGAGAAAAGAAATTAGAAGAAACACTTCACCTTTACAATATTTATCGAGTTATGCTTCGAGAAGGTTTAGTCTACTGACCGATCATCATTTGCCCTATTTTCATCGAAAGGGTGCATGATCTCCACAATAGAGTTCGTACTTAAATTGAACGAAGAATTCTAATACATGACATGAGAGTAATCGTCCCTGACATGAGAGTGACCCTGTGTTCAGTACTACTACGATCGACCAACGGATACAAAGAGCTTGCATGGAATACGTTAATATTGTGTTCTGATTTAATGGCTGACAAAATACAATCACTACTTCTGAGGATAAGAAATCAATATCGGTCACAAACGTAACTGATTCCTTGCGTGAAGTACCTAACAAAAGAAAGCGTGATAAAAATTTAGTGTCATTACACATTAGATACATAGGCGCAAAACACTGCGTATCTGAAGCTTGAAACTAAGCGCATTTGCGAAAGTGCATTGGTGAAAGTGCATGAAACATATTGAAGAAGACAGTATATTTCGCCAGAAAACACTAGAAATGCGTCTACAATAAGAACTGAACGAGCAAAATGTACTTTGAAACCAATAGTTTGGATATATTGTAACCGACGCAAAGAAACGTACTTCCATAGAGATAACATGGAGAATCTGTAAAGATGATGTCTCACATAATGAACAGCAGCAAATTCTCAATGCTGCAGACCACCTCGAGCAACCCACATGCAATGGATCACATAGTAGAGAAGCCATCTCAATGAAGATACCAATGATGTATATTTTTCCTATCTGACTATTATTATTATATTTGATTTTCCAAATACGAATGCTTTGGGCAGGTTTAAAAAATGTGACCAAAGTGTGACATTGAAATGTTCACAATAACAGCTAATTTTACAGAATATCATCCAGATTTCTTAATTAGGGTGGCTAAAAACTATTCTAAATGGTTAAGCAGTGCCCAAATTATATTTTAAATTCATGTTCACTACTTTTTATCTAAAATTGTGTGCACAATCTTGCAAAATATAATCAAAAAAGCGTTTCACTCCTGACAGCATATATATTGCACAATATGAGAAATTGTAACCCACGAATCACTAAATAGTAGAGTGCAGAATGCCCACAAGGTTGATGGCTTTCTAAAAAATTTGAGTGGTAGATTTCTGGCTGAATAGACAAAAATGAGAACACATTTTGAAAAATAAAAGTGTTTCACTCCTGACATAAATTTCAGAGGGGTATTGTATAATACAGGCTCCACATCCCAAACCAGTGAAGATAAGATGAAAAGGTAATTTTCAGATGATGCACATGTTGTTTTATGAATTACAAGTGCTTATTGTAGTATTCTGTCACTGTCTTTTATTTACCATAGCTTAGAAACTTGGTACAAGTGTTAAGTGTCAAACAAAAACGTTTCACTCCTGACATTTTTGACATGTTTTAATGACATCTTTTTTATTTGTGAAGCGATTTTCTTTACACTTGGTACCCAGTTTCAAGACACAATAACACATCTTTTTAGCTTTGATTGGGTTGAATATGTTTCTCTGTAAGAGCCGTGGCATGTAAAAAGTGAATGGTCACATTTTTTTTTAAACTTGCCCCTTTGCATTACCAACAATCTTGGTCGCACGCGCCGTCAGTACTAGTATTAAAAGGGTTGTCTTCCTTTTGTCACCAGATCAGTCTGATATCGAAGGTTACAGAACAAACATTACGTCGCTATTTAATTTCCCCACAAACTGTAAATACATTATAATAATTGTATTTGAAACATTGTGAAAAAAAGAATAAAAATTATATTCATCCAGTATGCTGAAATTTTAAAGATGCATTTAGAACATGAGCTGGAATAAACATCTACCACTATTACATTTTTGCATCTCAACGTGGCAATATTGTTTGTATATGACTCGCTGAGAAAAGCAGCTGTACACGCATTTTTGCAGAATCCACAAGCACGAAATTAAGAAAGTACTTGGCTACATTAACTCAAGATTTAAACCGACTAGGCGATCCAATACAGTGGGTTCTAAATCATCTAGGCCATACTATGGATGTGCATCGAATACACTATATTCCCTGACATAAAGAACCCAAATACATCCGAGTCACTGATATTAAAGAACAAGGAAGAGTGGGTGATTTAACAAAAACAACATATCGATGGTGGGGAGTCAAAACCTCGTAACTACGGCTTAAATAAGCTGGAGTTACGAGGTTTTGACTTCCCACCGACGATATATGTAATGTGTCTGGGTGAGATACGATTTTTATTGCCAAGATTAACCAAACGGGGATGGTCTTGAACGTGATGTGTTTTTTCTGCAAAATTTACAGGGGGTCTTGAGAATAATGCTTTGAATAGTAAAGATGTTAATTAACTTATGATTACATTTGGTGCTTTACTCCGTAAGTGAGCATCTTGTCCATTTTTGTGGCTCACTTTTTTGTTCATCAAAGGACTCTATCCTGGGGAAAGAGTGTGTAATGTTGGGCAAGACGGTTACAGATATTCGCTTTATATACTGAATGGTTAGGTGGACAATGATGCATTTGTAGAACTACTTAACCCATCACCACACTTAAGTTCCTTGTTGATTATTGTTTGTTTACGATCATTTGAGTCTACCTGCTGTGGATTTTTCCCTATTTTTTCCTATTGAGCTAGGTCTATGTACAGCAGATATTTCAAAGAGTTTTAATGCTTTCTTCCTAGACAAGAGCTACATAATTGTTAAGATATCTGTTAGGGCATATAATTCACTGAGAATAGCAGCTTTAGAAGCACCATTGAAGAATCCACCATTGAAATTTCAGAAAGTATATGGCTACAATAACCCAAGTTTTAGACATAAATGACTATCAAATGCAATGGGATCTGAACCACATGGGACATGTTATCGACTTTCATAAAATAAACTACAGAGTAACCAGTAGTAATATAGAAGGTACCAAAGTATCCAAATTACTGCTATTGTAAGAGCAATGAAAGTGAGCGCTTTTAAAAACACGTGACTGGATGGTATTGTTTTGATAGATACAGTTCTTACTGCAAGAAGTGACCAATCAGGGCAATGTCTAGAACTTGGTGTGGTGATTGCATTTTATCCCGAAACAGAATCAATATCTTATCCTAGACATGAGGAAGCAGATTTTTCAAAGGAAGAGATCACACCTATTGAAGCCCCTTTTTGGTGCCAAGAAAAGGCCAAATTCAAATGATTGTTTGAGAGCCATTTGCAAAAGAAAGAATGTGACATTGTTACATTTGAGAACGAAAGAAAGATGAATGCAAGAAAAAACAAGACGTGTTCGTGAAACACTAATGCCCCCGAAAATGCTAGTTGTGTTAAGTTTTCACGTTAAGTTTTTGATATGACAGACATACAGACGGACAGGCAAGACAAAGACGGACATGGGTAAAACAATATGCCCCCGTATACGGCGGGAATAAAGATGTTCAGATTAAAAGACAAACTTTCGTACCGGTAATAATATATTGCAATTGAAATGCCTTTACTGTACATGTATATGATATAATTCTGTCAAAAGAGCTAGTGTCTTGTCCCTTTCGGAAGTACGATCGCGTACAATTCATAGTCTTACGTATTTTTGATAGCAGCGAATGTTCATAAATCTTGCGAGAATCTTATCGCGAATGGAGATTGCAGACTTACCGTGTCACTTGAATTCTGTCATCCGCCATTGTTTCGGCCAAATTCACACAGCTGAGTTGTTGTGAATCTTATAAATAGATTGATGATGTAATCAGATTTATATTTCGAGTAGTTTTGATCCATTTCTAGCTTAATTTACAGAATAACTTAAATCTTCGATCGTTTGACAACTTCAAATCGAGAACTTTCTTGTCTTTCATTCGGTCCAGCAGTGTTCGGATTTTAATATCCTGATAGTCATTGCGAATTTATTGACCAATCAGCAAGCCGTACGCCTGGACGGTTTTGTTTGATTGGAGGATTGTCTGGACAGATTCGCTCGGTTAACTACCATGACGAATTGACCAATGAAGCGTCTGATTTCCCGGGAAGTTTTTGACAACCGTCCGACCGAAGGTTATAAAAGGCCAACAGCTCCGGCTGGAAATCGACATTCGGTTCCGGTCACCATAAGGTTGCCAAAGAACAAACCTAGTCTAAACTCTCTTGGAATCACTGATTCACTTATCAAATAGATCTAACAAGTTGTACAAACTTCAAATTATCTTTCATCAATCTATTATTGTTGAAATGAAGTAAGTAGTTGTATATAGTAAGTGATTTAGTCCCGTCTGCATTTATAGTAGTCAAGTGTAATGACTTTGCACTTTTAGTTGTTATTCCTTGTTTTGGGGGAGGGACCCGAGGAACTTTGAGTCGTAAGTGGTGGGTGTGCGATGAGATAGACTGAGCAATACAGGGAAATGTTAAACGGCCATTCTGTGAGAGCTAGAGAGAGATAGCTCATTTTGGGTTCTGGCAGGCAACCCTTTATAGTATTGCTGCAGTTCTCGGCGTTAAGGTACATCAGAGTTACGCTCTGAAGGTGAAAGTTATCGCGTATTATAACTTAAGTTTAAGCTATTTACTTAGCTTGTCGCGTAGATCATACTTCCGATACTAGTATGCAAGATGTGAGTGTGCGTGTCTTCGTCTATTCGTCTTTAGATTTATTAAATTTATTCATTGAATCCTATTCGGTGTTGTTAAGTCACTCTACCAAAGTTGTTATGAAGTCCGCTCGGCGCGACCCTGGACGGCAAGTTTAAATAGTTAGTCTATGCTACCCTACCCCCGTATTCTAGGGTCGTTATAGTAGTTCAGTGGTGCTTCGGTTGTCGGAGATGTTACGGGTTTTTACAGGTATTTGGAAGAAGCGGTGACCAATTTTCTTCCAGAGGAGATATACCTACACCCAGGATCCAATGACGTGTCTAGAAGGACTTCACCAACGGATATGTATTTAAGAATTGCCTTGTTTATAAGAGCACGTTATATTGACTACACCAAGGAAATTGCTTTTAAAAATTGATAGTGTTGTTTGAAAGTTTCATTATTAGGCCTTTAGTTTTAGAGGACATCAATTGCTTATTATTTAATTCTAACTGCTATTCAGTCGTACTTTTGTACAATGGCTTTGCCGAGAGTTCTTTTCGCTGATGATTCTAAATTGAAGTTTGTCCAAAGATTTGTTCCAGTCATAGATGGTGACCGGCTGAAGATACTGACGGTCAGTGGTGCTTCGGTTGTCAGAGACTTTACAGGTTTCTACAGGTATTTGGAAGAAGCGGTGACCAATTTTCTTCCAGAGGAGATATACCTACACCTAGGATCAAATGACGTGTCTAGAAGAACTTCACCAACGGATATGTATTTAAAGAATGGATAGCCTTGTTTATAAGTGCACGTTATATTGACTACACCAAGGAAATTGCTTTTAAAAATTGATAGTGTTGTTTGAAAGTTTCATTATTATGGCCTTTAGTTTTAGAGGACATCAATTGCTTATCATTTAATTGTAACTACTACTCAGTCGTAATTTTGTGCAATGGCTTTGCCGAGAGTTCTTTTTGCAGATGATTCTAAATTGAAGTTTTCCAAAAATTTGTTCCAGTCATAGATAGTGGCCGCCTGAAGATACTGACGGTCAGTGGTGCTTCGGTTGTCAGAGATGTTACAGGTTTTTACAGGTATTTGGAAGAAGCGGTGACCAATTTTCTACCAGAAGAGTTATACCTACACCCAGGATCCAATGACGTGTTGAGTAGTACTTCACCAAGGAAATTGTATTAAATAATTGATAGCGTTGCTTGCAAGTACTTGTTATGTTGATTATCAGGCAAAGTGCTTTTCATTTGTAGCCCTGGCTTTATTGTTAGAGGACAGCATCTGATTGTTAAGTTCTAACTGCTACTCAGTCGTCCTTTGGTACAATTATGGCTTTGCAGAGTTTTATTTACAGGTTATTCAACCTTAATATGTTGTCCCGGATTTGTCCCAGCCATTTGCTGCTTTTAAGCTTCTTGTTGATAATGTCAAGAAAAACGGATTAAATTTTCAATTACATGTATGTTGTTTCTTTACGATCATTCAACGTTTTTAAGTGTACTTGCTGTTGGATATTTTTAAAAGTTTATTTTTTTTTTCAAATTAAACGATAGGAAAGGGACTGAAACTTTAGCTTTCATGGAAGTAAAATCGACGTTAATCTATAGAAGTAAAGAGAATTCTAAACATGTTAAAAGTGAGGAGGGCCTTCTTGTTGTTTTCGGAAATAAAATATCTTTGTTACGTTATTTGCAACTTATTACAGCCATTTTTTTAAAATCGACATTTTGATTGTTGTTTTGTGTTCCGTCGAATATACAAAGGCTTAGACTGGAGATATTCGTGTCCCACCGTACCAATCAAAGAGATACACGAATTCATAATACCGATCTAGGGAACTTCAAACCATATAGACCGAAACAGAACCCTTTCTTAGATATTTTTGGCGGACTTCCATTCTTAGATATTTGTTACAATATTCTCAAGATATCTTTTTGATTAGATATGACTCACTGAGAAAAGCAGCTACAGACACACCTTGGAAAAATCCACGAGCGCAAATTGGGAAAGTATACGGCTACAGTAACTCAGGATTTAGACCTAACAGAAAATCCCATGCAGTGGGATCTGAATCACATAGGCCACACCATGGATATACACAAAATACACTACAGAGCAACCAGTGACACTATATAAAGAACCTAAATATTCAAGTTACTGCTATTACAAGACCATGGTAGAGTGGGATGAGATTGATTGGGAAAACTGTCAAGACTGACCTCTAAACGGGATGGTCGGGCACCTGGTGTAATTATTGAAAGTTCCAACAATACACAGGGTCTGTAAAATGGTAATTTGCAAAGTTCGGCGTTTTCTTCGGAAAGTGAGAATTTTGTGCTAAAATTAAGTGCAATGCTTTTATGTTATTCCGATGATTATTTTTTCCTGTAGAAAGAATGCGTAATGTATGGCAAGAGGGTTACAAAGATGTCCCCTATACATTGTCATTTAGAATGGTTGGGTGGACAATGATGCACTTCTTAAGCTCCTTGTTGATTTTGTCAAGACAAACGAAATACCAATTTTATTGTTTGTTTTCGATCACTCAACGCTTTAAAATCTGTCTGCTAATGACCTTTTTAAAAAGATTTTTTTTCAAATTGAGCTAACCTAAGTACAGAATAGAATTTGAAGGATTTTGGTGAGCTTTGTATTCTCAGATAAATGCTCATTATTGTTTTGCTAAGATGTATGTTTGGGCATGACTAACTGAGAAAAGCAGCTTAAGACGCATCTTTGAAGAATCAACCACCGCAAACTTGAGAAAGTACACGGCAACAATTACTCAGGTTTAAGACATAAAAGATAATTGAATGCAATTTGATTTGTATCACCTAGGTCACAAAATAGACTTGCACACGATATATTGCAGAGAAACCAGTAAAAATATAATAAGAACTCAATATATCCAAGCTTATGATATTACAAGACCAAGGGGAAGTGGGTGATTTCAAAAACTTGAACTCGCCAGAATAATATACAATTAGAAAATATAGTTGTTGCTGCCAGGACAGACCATGGACCCGAATCAACTAGGTCATACCATGGATATGCACAGGATATGCTACAGAGCAATGTAGAACGAACTGACCAAATAGGGGAGGTCTTTAATTGACTAAGGTTTAAGGGGGCATAACTCTGGAAAAAATCAATGAACCATAAAATCCTTCCTTCGTGTAATTTCTCAATAGTCGTTTTCCGGAAATTCGCTACTCTGGGTTTTTCCCACCCGAAGTCACGTGATATAGGTACAAACTATCATGGCGGAAGTTATAAAATTGTGTCGTTCAACTGGAAATAGAATGGATAACACCAGTAATTCCATGTGTGAGCTTCAAAGCCTCTTGAAAATTAGAGGAGTAACTTTTTCAAACCAAAAGAAAGCAGATCTAGTTTCTTTGTGTGAAGCAGTGGCACTTTCAAACATTGAAATTGATCCAGATGGGAACACAGGGAATCGAATCATATGAGTAATTAAATGAAAATGAATTTTGTTGTAACTTAATAATGGAATCTAATAATACCTTTGCACATTCCATCATTTTTAAACCATTCAGAGATCTTATAACAAAAGAAATCTCCCATGATCCGATGATAGGTTATCATTGAAAATATTTCCCTTGTGGTGTGCCTCAAATCAGGCGAGTGTCGATTTGTGACGTCATGATTTTGCCTTACTTACTCTAGTCATATGACGTCATAGAAATAAAAAGAGGGGCAACTTTGGGGGGAAATAGATATATGTATTATACATGTATGATGTGAGCGAGCTTTTCCAAGCGAATATTTTGTAATTGTTTGTAAGAAAATTCCGCTCCACACGGTTTTCCACTGTCAGAACACGATTAATAAACGAAAATAGGATAAGTGAATGTTAAAGCACAGAAAATATTGAGGAAAGAGACGATATTTCTGTCTATCACCAAATTGCTTCCTTTTTCTCAATGTTTTTCCAAACAGTCTACTGAGGTTAAATACAAAAGCAAAAGGTTAAAAAATTTGAAGAATTGGTAAGTTTGATTGCTGCATTTTAGGGGATGGAAGGCCTGTTACAGGTCTCTGTCCGAGTTCGATTTTTTACCATTGAGTTTGACTTTGCGATGACTGTGGGAGGCGTGATTATTATTATTATTATTTTTTTTTTTTTGCTAAACCCCTTATTTCGTCGTGAAGGTTATTGACTTGGCTACCACACGGAGGTTCAGTTTTGAAAATATATTTTGTAGTTTTTGAGTAAAATGCGTTCGAATCGGGTCGGTATTCAATTCGGCCCTGGGACAGTCCTTACCATTGTGTCTATCTTCAGTCACGGGATCTGATTTTGGTCAGAAATCAGTCAAAATAGGCATAGAAAGGTATGTTTCGATTCCCTGTGCTTGAAAGTTGCTGAAACGCCAATATTGAAGTAAATAAGGGGGAAATGTGAGTACATTATAGCCATGCAAATATTAAGGTAAAAGGTGGAAATGCTGGTTATCAGCATTTTCTTATTTTGCCTTGAGCAATGTTTTCCACTTCCTTTTGGGACGTCAAAACCAGGTCTTGTTTGGAAAAGGGTTAAATGGCTTTAATATTTTACCTTAGAGCAAAATGTAGTGCGTATGTCGTTTTATCAGAGATGGATTTAATTGTTCATAAGGTCGTCCACATAATTTCAACTTTAACATACACTGTTCCAAATTTGTGTTTTGTTTCGGAAAAGAAATAAACGAAACTCCTTGCATATGAGGAGCATCTTTGTAGCGACTGTCACTGTTACACTGGCCCCAAGCACACCGTTTGGTAGGCATTTTGTAAAAAAAACTAGTTTAAAATTTGCCGCGTCACTAACTGTCAGCCATTTGTTTGTACCTACATCACGTGACTTCACATGGGAAAAACCCAGAGTGGCGAACTTCCGGAATAGATCTATTGAAGTGATAACATTGACTAAGTTTCAAAAAGATCCAAACAGAAACTTGTTGCGCTCACAAGAAAAGTGGACGTACGTATGTACGTACGGACGGAGGGATAGAAGAAGATGGCGCCAATATACGACGAAAACTAGACAAGGTTTTACCGACGAACCAGATCCCCTTTATTGGAGACTTTGTACGCATTGTATATGTCGTATCAAATAAATATTTTGCAGTTTTAAATCCGACAACCTTTAGTGACGATTAAAATTTTTAGGCAAATGAAATGTGCCATCGAGCAGACCAAATCTTCTTTCCTTGAGATTTTACTGTACAAAACAAATTAGACCGTAAAACAGTTGTATGACAAGCTTGCACAAATCTCGATGATCTCCAGTTCCCTACGATATCAGAAGAGAAGCTTAGAACGATTACCTGCGGTGTGAACCAGCTGAGACTGTGTGTCCAGCTACAAAGCCGCCACATTTCCGCTAAGAAGTACCAGTTATGATTGAAGTTTAATGCTACAGATGTTACAGCATGGTATTGCAAATGTCGTACTGGTCGAAAAGAAATACCACCGCCACCAATTGAGCCGCGACGCGAGAAAATCGGTCTTCGGGAGTTTTGACCAGAACCGACACAAATGAGGCTGTACAGTCGCAGAAAGTGATTAGAGTCACGAAATTTCGTACATGGGAAGAAAAACTAAACTTTCTCACCAGCGAAAATACAGACGCTGATCAGATTCGCAGATACCGCGAAACTGATCAGCGTCTTTGTTTTCGCTTATGTTAAATTACGCTTTTCTCGCGTCGCGGCTCAATTATGGTGTTCAGGATTGATTCTAGCTACAGTGGATTTATCAGATACCGACAGCGCGGTCGAAGAACAAAGATACCACCAGGCCATTTAGATCTATCTTTTTCAATGATGGACTGTCCTTTTCTTTTATTTCACACAATGATCAACATAGCTGGTGTTTTTAAGAGTAGTGGACGCAAAATTAAAAATACAAGTCATGTCGATCACGACAGAAACATATTTGAATCCGCCACAGAAAAATAAGGATTGCCTTTCTCTTTTTTTGACATGATACCGGCTAATCCGAGTCTTCTCTGATGTAAATACGCTTTTTGATATTTTAATTTTTCGCTATTTACGAAAAAATAGCGAAAAATCAAAATATCAAAGAGCGTATTTACATCAGAGAAGATTCGGATTAGATACCGGCCTATGTTTAACCCTATCCCAGAGAACAAAATTTTATGCTAGTCCAGTTTGAAATGTGTTGCAAACGACAAAGTAAATGCTAAGAAAGTCAATTTTTAGCACTATTGCATGTAGCTGCGATATCGTAGCCACAAACTTGATGATGGGTATTGGTTTGTGGCTACGAGTCCACCCTATTCCTTCTTTGGAGCAAGACAAAAGAGTGGAACACTCATTCTACAAAAAAGTCCACAATTACTGAAATTCTATGTCCCCCACTAGTAATAAATTAATTGGAAGGTTTTTGTTTTCGTTTCTTTGCTTAAGATTATACAATAGACACCTAGTCCATATTCCAAGCATGATATAAGACCAGGAACTATTTTTTCTCATTAAATTTCACATTTCTTTAGCTTATTTTCCATGAATTTTGGTTGTCCCTGCACGGGTGCAATTCAAAATCAGCTTGATTTTAATGCAGTTTAACCTATATTTGCCTCGATTATCTTTCCATTCTTTCCCAAATATATTTTCCTGTGGTCTGATTACTGTTTCGTGGGAATGCAGGACTATACTTTTTTGAGATAAAGGTTTTTCTGATGTCCCGATTTCCAGCGTAAGATACATAACGCTACTTTATGGGATAGTAAAACACAACATGATGTGTTCCTACAGTCAAAACGGTTTTTAGTGGTAGGTTAGATATCAACGTAAACAGAAACACACACAAAAAGATCAAGCTTATTAACATTTTCGAATAAAACAACATCAAAGTTCAAAAACAAGAATCCCCCCATTTTTTTTCATAAGATACGTTACGGCTTAAACCTACTTTTATTTCGAATCTTTCACAATTTTTCATACACGTGATATACTAAATGATTCCAGACCTTCTTTAGAAAAAAAATAATGTGCAGCGTAATTAACCACGGAACTTTATTCCTGACGAATTTCTTTAAAAACTAATTTATGAATAAGATACGTTATGATAAGATACGTGACGCTCGACTAAGTCATGGCAATAAAAAACTAATGTGATCAAATTAGACTATCCAGTTGGACTTCTTTTCGAACATAGTATACTTTGGACAAATAATTAGACATCCATCTTAATGAAATCACCATTTTTATACAATAAATTAAAGAAACCAATGCAAACGACCAATTTTATTCCAATAGCCTACAAAGGTAGACAAGATATGGAAAACTTCTGATAACATTCTTTGTAGAATCGTTGATCCAGTCGGCACACAAAAACTCATGTGTCTTTTAATAATACTTCACGAAGTCCTTGAATTATTTGATAGAATAAAACAAATGAAATCATAAGATACGTTACGAACCATTTTGATTACATTGTTTCCAAAATAAGTGCTGCATTGGCTAGTTTTACTTTAATATTTTATCATTTCCTGTATATGTTTAAATGGCAATTGTTACAAAGAGGTAAGAAAGGGTATTTGGTGCAATTATCCTATACCAATGACACAATTAAGCATTTCCATTATATTGGTATCTTGTTTAATCCTTATTTCTCGGACTGTTTTCTATAATTCAAGCTTGAAACCAGTGCATTTCTAACCAACGCCTAAGCCCACAGATATTCCTTTCATTTTGCACCAAATACGGCATATATATATATATAAAATACGGCAATGTATACATGTTCAAAGATAGAGATTTCGCTTTAAAATAAGATACGTTACAGCACGGTTTCTTACCTTGTGACAATCACTGAGGCTAAATAAGTTAGAATTAGAAAACTTTTGTGTTATAATTCAATTAAGTGGTAGTTAATCTTTATAATTTTCAGCAGTAGTTTATCGTATTTCATAAAAGGTCTATTAATTTCATTCAAAACAAACAAAAAAATAATAAGAGAAACGATGTTTCCTTTAAGTTCGAACTTTAAGGCCTTATTTTTTTTTTTAACAAGTCAATAAATCATCATTTTCTCGCAATACAGTGAATTCTTGATCTAGTGGAAACATAATTTGAATCGTCTCTCAACGCCAATAGACAAAACCAATGTGTAAACAGGAAAACCAAACACCATAACGTATCTTATCATGCATAGACGTCACTGTGTTTGGATCCAAAAATTGAAAAAATCCTGCTTTGTTTGGGTACACTAAAATTGGATTCTATAATTTCAACAAATATTTTGCAAGAATAAGTCAAAAACTAAGTTTTTCAGAATGGTCGGTTTTTCAGATTTTTGTATTTCTAATTGTGGACTTTTTTGTAGAATGAGTGGGAAAACACATTTTCTTACATTAATTTTTGAATACTAAAATATCTAATCAGATGTGAATCCTATAAAAAGATATTCCATGGCACAAATATTCAGTTAAAATGTATCAACAAGAATTTTTATCAATTTTTTCTTCATAACGAAAATTCAAGTCTCGGTAGGATAAAATGGGTGGGTAGGCCTACTCCCCTTCAAAATTGAATTGAACTTTATTTGAAAGGGATTTCAACATAAAACTATCAATGGTTGATTGACTCCAAGATAACTTTTAAAACATAATTTTATTTCCCAGTTCTAATTTTTAAAATAATATATTTGGACTAGCCCCTTTCATTTGATTGAAATATGCTAGATTTGTGTCTTGTGACAGCAGACTTTGTTCTGACATCATCGTGACGTAATTTCGGGCAAATGTCGAGCTTGCAGCGTTTGACCTACATCTATCAGCAAAGGCGTTGCCACGAGTTTTGAAGCCAAATGCGTTCAGTCGAGCCTTTTCGAAAGCTCTCGAAAACAAAGTGAAAAATGAAGAAATTGCTGGCATTTATTTCACACAATGTTTTTCTACACAGGTTGACCAAAAATATAAACTTGCATTCAATGGAAATTGTCGTCTGTAACATCTTAGAGAAGTCCAGATAATGTAGACTAGCTCCTACTGACATACCGACAAAGAATTAAATAAATCCATGGGCGGATCTAGACGGGGCCGAAAATCAAATTTTGACTATATACATTTAGTGTAACGTAACATATTTACTGTAGTGTAGACATTTTAAGGCATAATTTGGGCTTGGACCCCACCCCCGGCCTGGAAAAAAATGGGCTTGGACCCCACCCCCCCCCCCCTGGAAAAAATCCTGGGTCCGCCCTTGAAATCTATGTCAGGGCGTATAAATAGGACTACTGTAGCTCCTTACTGTCTTCCAGAGTATTTACCGCTCATATCGATCGATTCATAATCATTTTTCAATTTTTTCGTAGTGAAAAGGTGTAAACAATAAGCGCGGGAAAGTCCCCATACGATTGAGCAGATGTCCCTACCCCAAAAACTAGGCATAGATGATCGATTGTACACCTGTTATAGGAAGTTCTCTACACAGATAATGCAATGGACCTTTCCGACGTGTCAATCAAACCGTAACTATTGACCAATCAATACGGGATAACCACGCCCACCGGATATCGCCGATGACGTTGTCCCACATTCAAAACAAAACATGTGAAACGAAGGACAACTGCTGTTGCGCTATTTTCTTATTTTTACCTTTGTTTTTTTCAATGCTGGTGAAATATTCGAACAGAATCAATCACGCAATGTTTATGTTACTTCCAAAGCCGAATATTAACCGGCAAGATTGTGTCATCGTTGGATTTAACCGATGAAGCGTGCACCGGGACTCGCGATTTGACAGTTGAATGTTGTCATGGACAGAATAAAAAAACAAACATAGCAGTTCGTTCTACGGTATGAAACTTGTCTTTCATGTATTTCGTAGTTATGCAATTGTTTAATACTTTCCCAAACAATATCCCATTTTGACTTTGTAATGGAAAAGCTTGAGAAAACACGACATCGCCTGACATACGTATGTGTTTACACATTGGACTTTACCCAATCGGGTAAAATGATGACATCCCGTTTCGTGTTTGTCTGTACATAAATTGAGTATTTGTCAACATCTATCTTGTCCTCTGCAATCAGTTTCAATTTTCTGTTCCCACTAGCCAATGCATTTTGTTAAATTTGAAAGAAATGATTGTGTATAAAAACATTATGAGAAAAGAAGAAAAAGTTCCAAAGCAATCTCTTCTTTTCCCATAATGTTTTCATACACATTTATTGAATGATCATGCATTGAAAAATTGATTCAACCATTTTATTTATTGAAATTAAGACATGGAAATGGGGGGGGAGACTCTGAGCCCCACCTGGATCAGTCAATGAATGCAACCACCAGCAGAAAACAGAGGCATTGTGGCAGGATCAAAATCAGACATTAATCTGTATTACCAACAAAAATAATTGTATTTATTGTAACAGATTAACTATATATTATATGTAGGTAACAGTGGTAGATTTAGGATTTCTGTGATGGACTGATGGGGTTCAAACACACTAAATAGGGGGTTCCTTTTCCTATTATTGTCCAATTCTTGACTGATTTTCTGTATGAAAATGAAATAATCAGGCTACAGACAGGGGTTCGTTTGACCCCCCCCCCAAACCTGCCCTGGATCTGCCACTGGGTAATCTGCTAAATATTTACAATTACTTCTGTTGAGGGCTGCTGGTAGGAATAAATAAACACAAACAAGATATAATGGTAACACATTTCTTAATTTTTTTCTTCTCTTTTTGATGAAAAACTCTTAATTTATTTCAGTATGAATCAAAGCAATTATTGGATGACAAGTACACATTACAGGTTCACAATACACAAACCTTACTTTGCAGGAGCAAAATGATAATTATACAATTGTTTTAACCCTTTCACAAACAAGACCTGCTTTGAAGTTCCTAAATAAGATTTGGGGAATTTTTAAAGAACATAAGCAATTGTTGATAATGAATTGCTAATAATCAGCAATTTCCCCTTTCCTTAAGAATGAGATTTGTGCGACTTCGGAATTATTCGGGTGCGGTCGAAAACATTTGGCAGCAGAATTTTCCACCGCCAAATGTTTTTGACCGCACCCGAATAGGCTCCAATACGTAATAACGCAGCTCGAAAAAATCCTATGTTTTATGAATTTTAAAATGACCATATTACAGGTATTCTACCTTAATATTTTTCTTGCAATTTGCAGGTTGAATTGTGAACCAGTGAATGGAACATGCTACACTAGGGAGGTACTTGGGATGACTGATTCAGCTACACAAACAGGGGAAGAGTAAGTATTTATAATGCTGAATGCAACATTTTCATGATTTTGCCTATATTTTCAATGCAATATTTCTTACATTTTATGGAAATTATATCATTCAGCATACATTTTTCCTGTCATTTTCATGTATTTCTTCTAGTGTAATAAATTGATTACAATCTGAAAGTTGTCTTTGCAATTTCACTGGTGCTCTTCACATCCATTAGGTGTAACTTGTACCTGTGACTGTTCATGTTTTTGTCTGTAAATACATTTAAAGAATAAGCAAATACATGTAATTCAAAACACAAATAGTATCACCTTGTAAATCCTTTCCTAAGCAAGACCCTTCTTTACATGTCCCTAATATCAAAGATTTTTGGAAAACATCGATACAAAAGCAGGAAATGCTGATTAACCAGCAATTCTTCCTTTTGCATCAAGCTTTGCTGTTAGTGTTAGTGTATAACACAAGTCCTATCTTCATAACAACCAATTTCTATGTCTGCAGCTCCTTTTGATTTGTTGCAGGCTAATTTTTTTCTGTTGTTCAGGAAGGGTTAACTAGATATATAATGAAAAAAAAATGTTTATTGCAGGGACCTCAACTTAAGATTTCCTTTCACCACAAAATTGCACAAGAAGTCTGTGGTCAAAGATCAAGAACAGAAAATTACAGAACTAAAGATAGAGAAAAAACAAGATGTTGGAGTCAAAGATGATTTTTTCCCTTCTGTTATAGCTCACGATAAATGACCTGGCAGAGCAGCCCATGCTAATGGAATGAGATTCTCTGCCAGGTCATTTATCATGAGATATAATTAGATACATAATTACATATACAATTTCACACTGTGATTGATGTGTATTTTTATGTGATGTACTGCCATTAAACATAGAGCTTTGCAACCAATACATTAATGTTATATTTTGAAAATTTGTTGTTTTTCTTTGTGTTAATTTTCAACCATCCCCCCACCCGCCACAAGATCTTAAATGTTTTAAAAAGGCTTGAGAATACATTGACACAAAAGAAGATAATGCTGATTATAATTTTAAGTATTTTCTTCTTTTGTTTCAATGTTATCTGGACTAGATCATTCACAATTCTCAGTACTATAGGCTTAGTGCAAATTTGACCACCCTAAAATTTTAACATTTGGACAACTACTGATTATCATTCCCATCTTTTTCTTTTTTTTTTTCAATTTTGTGTGGACTACATCAAGCATATTTCTGTTCTTTATCAAAATTTATTTTACAATCTGCAGTATAAGCCGAGTCGTCTCTGATGCAAATTAATAAAATGGAGCGACTTAGCGGAATTTGCATCAGAGATGACTCGGATTATCTGCAGTAGACTGTAGTACAAATTTGACAACCATAAAATTTTAACATTTGGAAAGTGTTAAAAAAAACAACAACAAACAAACAACTCCCAACAATACAGTCAGATATGACTCCTGACCTTACCAAGGTAGATGAAGACCTGTTTAATATTTAGAGCAACAGCGGAGTGGGTAAAGACATTCTAAAACTGTTATTTCAAATCCAAAACCTATGTTTTGGGTACTCATTTGAATAATCTTTAAGATTCCAATGAAGACCTGCAACATAGGGTTTGATATAGAATTTAATGTTTCAAATATTGAACTATGAAAACCACTGTTTAATGCTCTAATATTGGTGAGCTGGGTCAGAATAGCTCAGTCGGTAATTGTAAACATCCGAATCTTTTAATACAGGGGGCAGTGGGTTCGAACCATGGCTCAGCCAAAATCCTATCTAACCAGAAAAAGTGGTGGTGAAGGCATTCTTACTTTGTAATTTGGATTCCAAACCCTATGTTGTGGGTATTAATTTGAATCATCTTGACGAGATGTTTCCTATGAGTACCCTTGACATAGGATTTGGTGAACAATAAATGCAATATTGCATTTTAGGAAGCCGTCACTCCCTCTTATCTGTAGCTCTGTATCTGACATTTGTGATTGTGTCTGCTACAAATGCATATGAATTACCAAAATGAGTGATCAGCTGGAGTTTTAAATTGGATGATGTGGTAGTACTGGTAAAAGAGAAGCAACAAGACCCATGGTTAGATCCCCAGTCAAATACCCCATTTAACAAATAATGATGCAATTGGATCAGAATGATGATTAGTATCATTACCTGCATGCATCCGCCACATCAGGCCCCGACTGTTTTTACCGATAAACATTGTCAAAAGAAGCAATGAATGTGTCAACCCAGGCAGCCAAACCTAAAATGAATAAGTCTAAGATTTAGTACCAGAGCTCATCAGATTTACCCTTTCTCAAATGACAAAATATTTTGAAAAAATCATTTTAAAGACAGATTCAAAAGACAATTTTGATCATGGATGGTAAAGATTAGATGTGTGTACAATAGCCAATAGCACAGAAAACATTGAGGCAAGAGAGAAAATGCTGGTTATGAGCCTTTTCTTTATTACCCCCATGTTTGCTTGAAAGCAAGTCTTAGTGGGGAGCCAAAACCATGTCTTGTTTGTGAAGAGTTAATCTGATCTGACAGGCTATTTAATAATATGATTTTCTTAAATAAGCAGATTAATTTATAGAACTCGTTCAAATAAATGAATACTGAAGTTGAGAATCCCGATTGCTATCGAGGAAAGGGCTAGAATGTTTGGTTATTCCCGTTACTAAAAATAGAATGGAATGTGATGAACACCGGTAAAATTTATCCGACCAAAAAGTTAAAGGATCTAGTGTGGAATGATGAATTAATGATTTAAAAAACATACGTGTACATGTGCCGGTATGTGTACTTACTCGACATGTGAAATAAATCTCCGTAAGCGACTCGGGTGTAGATATTTCTCAATAAAGACGATGCGGCCCCTCGGACTTTCGCACTGATGCCAGTCTCCCGTATCCACTTTGAGTCGGCGCCATTCGCCTTTATTCGAATGTTTTGGCTATATCCATGTGTGAATTAATCCAATGTCATCTCTGCAACATTTCTGCCGACAAAGTTTTGCTTGTCAGTCTAAAATTACGGAGAAATATCTGCCGGAATGTTTAACAAGGAAATTTGTCGCGGCTTCACCGGAAACCATTATATCGATAAAATGTGGCCTTTGTTAGCAACAGTATCTAAGGGACGGGGCTTATCTACAAATCTCGGAAAGGTGCATTTCCAACCCGGGACTGAACACGCTGTTCTGATGCGTATTTAAACGAAGGGTTCATTGACTTGATTGTGATGTCATTGTGACGTAGGCTAAATGTGTGTTTTGCAATTGCTTGCTGACCTCGATTTGTTAAGTGGCATACCGGCCTTCTTAAATCGATGAAATTTTTCCATAGGCAACCCTATTTACAGCTTGGCACTCGGGGTTCTCACAACGGACGTACAGATATCCTCTAAGGCCCTTTTTCAATTCTCCAACCACATTAAAGAGAGGGATAGGTCCAAGTTTACATTTGACACAAAACCCCTCTAAAAGAAATCCCAGTTCATTAAACCTCCGCCCCCGTTTTCACCTGTCAGAACTCGCCGATGTTGGTATTTCACTATCCGTTTCGGGAGAAATATTAGTAGTCCACTATAATTATGTTCAATCACAACACCAGAAGACCATGTGCGAAAAGTAAGAGTTTTGGTAACTTTTCGCTCATCACTTGTCTGTTTATGGGTCTGTGTCTTGCCGGCCAAGACATTCAAAATGACAAAATGGCTCATAGGAACATAATGGTCATTACGGTCTGTCGTGCGACGGGGTTTGTCTAACTATAAAGCTCTAACAAGCCGCTGAGTTTGATTCCCGGTCGACCAAGTTAGTCTTTAAACAGGCTGGGTTTATCTAGCTCTGAAGCTTGAACAAGCCGCTGGACGCGAGCTTGATTTTGATTTCCAGTCGACCAAGTTTCTCTTTTCACAGGATAGCCATCTTTATTACAGTTGTTTGTTCCTTCTACAGTGCACGTTATTCAGAATGTCCAGAGTGCCTAGCTACTGATTTTTGTTATCTTTCAACAAATTCTGGAAAGAAAAACAGATAATACTTATCGTTATTGAATCAATCGTTCGTGAGAAAATCCAAACCCGAAAAGAGTTGCCAATGTATCATGTAGTCGTTCTTTCTACAGTTGCATTGAGATTGAATCTCGACTGACCAAGTGACTCTTTTTTACATCTTTGTTACGGTATCCAGTCCCCTCTACGCATCATGCGGAAATGGGTTAACACCCAACAAATGTATGGGACACCGCTAAGCTCATTCTTGCCATCTTTTTAATGTAATCCCACTGTTCCTGACTTATCAACTTCTGTTTTTCAACTTCAACTATGTAAATAATGTTCCATTTTTCTTCGTCTTTTGACAAAAGTGCGTGTTTATACTGTCTATCTTAGAAGGGGTTTAACAAGCCGCTAGACCTAAGCTTGAGTTTTTGGTCGTCCAAGTCACTCTTTTCACAGGATAGCCATCATTATTACAGTAGTTAGTTCATTCTATACTGTATATGTTGTTCAGAATATCTAGAGTGCATGTCTTCTGTTTTTTGGACTCTTCCAACAAATGGACAAGCCGCTGGACACGAGCCTGAGTTTGATTCCGGATCGGCCAAGTCACTCTTTTTACAGGATAGCCATCATCATTACAATTGTCCGTTCAGTCTGCACACTACACGTTGTTCAGAATGTCTAGAGTGTCTATCTACTGTTTTTGGACTCTTCAAACAAATATGAGGGTAAAACACATACATGTATTTATCGTTATTCAATCTATCGTCTGCTAGTAAATCTAAAACCAGAAGTAATTGCCACAGTATCAGGTGTCGATCTTTCTCTATTACATTCAGTTTGATTCTCGACCGACCAAGTGCCTCTTTTTACAGTAAAGCCTTCTTTATTACAGTATCCATTCTACTCTGCTCATCATGTGGGAATAGATTAACATACCACAAATCTATTGGCAGCACCACTAAGCTCATTTTTGCCATCCACTTAGTACTATCCTACTGTTCCTAGCTTATAGATATCCGCATTTGTAAGATTCTCAACAGACAATTTTTTGTGTGCGTGTTTTTGTTTTTTAGCTTCCTTTGTGTATTTTTTTCTTTGACAAAAGTGCGTGCTGATACTAGTGTCCTAGAAGTACATGCATCCGCTTAGTGTTATACTTTCATTCATTTAAGTTAAAAATACAGAGGTGCTCGATTGCTAACAGGTTGCTCGATTCTGCAATTGAGACTCCCATAGTTTAAAAAAAATTGAATTTAAAAAAGATACTGAAATAGTGTGCCCAATGCAGGTTAGTCAACCACGACATTGAGATCGCGCAGAGTTATAGCAATGCGGTCAATAATAAGGTGAGATGACCTTGTGCACAGTTTATTATGGCAAAGGTGGTTCATATCAAGGTAATGCCTATTACTATCTGTCTTGGGAAAGGACTTGTCTAGCTTTAACAAGCCGCTAGACCTCAGCTTGGGTTTGATTGCGGGTTGGGCAAGTCACTCTTTTCACAGGATAGCAATCCTTTTTACAGTTGTACATGTAGGTTCCTTCTATACTCTATACGTTGTTCAGAATGAGAATGTCTAGAGTGCCTGACTACTATTTTTTGGACTCTTCCAACAAATCCTGAGAGAGAAATTAAACAATTATCGTTATTCAATATTATAAGACATGTGCTGGAAAATCCAAAACCGGAAGTACTTGCCACTGTATCAGGTAGTCATTCTTTCTAATATTACATTAAGTTTGATTCTTGACTGACCAAGTGACTCTTTTTACAGGATAGCAAATTTTATTAAAGTGTCCAGTTCACACTACTCATCATGTGGGTATGGATTTTCATAAAAAGATGAACGTACACAAAAACTATGCGCGATTTAAACTGTCGTCATATTAATTAAATATTGAAAAAGAAAGACACGTACATCAAACAAAAACGAAAGGCTATGTACATTATGTAACAGTTCCAGCATTGAAAGTGAATACCATTTCTTATTATGCTGTCCAAAATATCAAAATTTGAGACATAGATAATCCATGACGCTTAATAAATTTTTAATTATTATGAGCACAAAAAGTAAGCAAGTATCTTTACAAATTGATGCATTTTTTTCAAATATGCTACCAAGCATAGAAAACAATTTCTAAATGATAATATGTCTACATTAAAGATTTGAAAATACTTATCATTTTCAAAAACTAAATAAAAAATGATAACGATTGTCAATATATATTGATAGATAAATAAGTGACAAATATTTCCAAAAATGATTCCTACCTTACTTGGAAGGTACTGCCGGTGCTGCATCATGGTCAACACTCTGAATAGTAAAAATAAATGTTACATACTGATCGTTGTTAAGTTAATCGTCTGATAGAAAATCCAAAAGCGGAAGTACTTGCTACTGTATCAGATAGTCGTATTTTCTCTAAATACATGGATTTTAATTCTCGACCGACTAAGTGACTCTTTTTACAGAATAACCATCTTTACTACAGTATCCAGACCGCTCCTCTCATCATGTGGGAATAGTCTTGGTCTTGGGTTAGGGTTACATTTTGTTTACACAGAAACTCATAGTCTCTTGTATTCCAGCTCTGTAAAGGATAAATTTGTATTAGTTTGGATATATGAATGAGACCTACGACATTTTGATACCAAGATGGATTTTGATCAGACTGTATTAATATACAGTCTGATCTTGATCCATGTCAGTTTCAAAATGCCTATATATAACACAATCTATTCTTCTTCCATGTTCCTTCATAATAGATTCTTCATATTACCTAGAATGAAGTATAATGGACCCTGATCAGACTAAAATAAGATACAGTCTGGTCTTGATCCAATTTAGTTTGAAAATATCTTCATACACACCTTCTAATCTTGTTCCATCTGGTTCTGAAAATGGTAATTACTTATATATATTTAAATGAAATACTTACAGTTGAAACGCGCGCTTAAACATACGGCACACAGCCTTCTCGTTCACTTCTTCCATTCTGGTGTTTCGTAATAGGGTTTCTTTGGGGTCTATGTTCGGGATCATTCGTCTTAATTGGTGGAGATATTGCATTAAGTCCTCGTACACGTCGTCTTTTATGGTGAGGTGGGCTGTCATACCATAACAGCTGGTTTTATGTTTTCCAACTGTTATGTAACGCCAGCCGGGTGTCTCAGTCGTAGCATTTAGTACGTCCACTATCTAAAAAAAGGATTTTCTTTAGAAATATAAACCTCCTGCAGCTATTTCATTTCATTTCTACACCTACGGATCCAACCTTATAATTATCCACGATTGGTGTTTTTTGAAAATTGTGCCACAAGATTCCCCGACTGGGAAATCTTTAACAATCTGGAATCATTTACCGAAAGACATACACACCCCTAGTTAGACGGACATACAGATATACAATCAACCGTCCGACAAATGTCTAGGCTCATTTTAACTGGCAAGTTACTGAAGTTAATGGGTGGTGCACATATGTTCACTATGCATTGTTGTTCACTGTCGTGGTCAAACGTTATCAGTCCTTCTCCGATTCTGGTAGGCAAAGATGTACACCCAACAAGGGCCTGCAGTAGGTCCCCCATATTAAGTACCGCATCTGAGGTTTCACCAGTGTACATATCAATTATAGTCGACGAAACGTTCCCCCCTGAAATGACAAAATTATTTTTAAAAAAGCTTTGTAAATGAAATACAAGAGAAACATGATTTTTCCTGAAAGCTCAGGAATACATTAGATGTTGTGAACAAAAATCGAACGTTTTTCACTACGAACATATTCGTTTGAACAAAAACCTTTTTAGCATGCCGCAATACTCATGTTTGCGGAGGATTTTACATGAAATGCGAACAAAATCATGATGATACTGTTACACACAAATTTATAAGCCAATTAGTAACTAGAAAGACCTGAAGGTCTTGAGTCGCTCCACAGGCATGAATTTCCCTTAATATTGTAACAGAATATACGCTTGGGTAGGCTTCGTCCGAGATATGACACAAGTTGCGAGCTGTCAAATAGTGTTTCTGTTAATCTCAGACAGCCAGGACTGAACAGCAAAACTTTATATTTACATGCGTAAATATAAGGCAAATATCGAACACTTCTGAGGCCTACGGATTGAGTGATCACAGGTTGAGATCTTTCCTGTGAGCGGGGTTTGCTGAAGATGTGAAAAGGTCGGGATCAGGCTTTAAATGATAATCAGACCTAGATCTAAGTGACGATTTAAAGATGAGATGATCTTTAATCAAATCTAGAAAGCTCTAGAACATATTCAAAATAATGAATGAAATCTAATTAATTGTTAAAATTGTCCAGAAATAAATCTAGTCTATTTACATTTCGTCTGATTTATATGCTGATCCTAGTCCTATCTAATCCAAGTCTGGTCCTGAAGATGATCCCGTTACTTCTTAGTGTTTAAGATAATGTTTGAAACTAAAGAATAAATAATTTTGAAGATAACTAAAGATACGGAGATTTCCAAGTGGTCACGCCAAAGTTCCAAATCCAAAAGCTACCCTTCAAGAACGCTGGCGTTTTTTATAATTACGCGTCTCTATACACTTGGCTTCCAAATGGGTAAACAGGCATTGAGTGACCAATCACAACAAAGGCCCCTTCAGAGTCGTTGTTGGCCGCAGCCAATGATTCAGCTTGCGGAAATCCTCGAGAATTGCCTCCATCCGCCGTACACGACGTAGTCCGTGTTCGGATTTCCGAAAGTCCCTTACGGATGAAGGGCCAAGTGCTAGACATCAAATAGTCTAGTCACTAGTAAATATCGCAATAATGACAATGTGACCAGTCATTAAGTGTAAGGGAGGGGAGTCTGTCTTGCCACAAAAAGAAAATCTCATGACAAACAAATAGTTCCGAGTCACCGACTGCCGCTCGGATCCAAAATTTCCAATGTTTTCCACAACAAAAGCCTTACTAAAGACAACGGTTGCAAGAACCAATGCTTCGAAGTAAGTTATCAATTCTTGAGATAACGATGCTTGTATTAAATGTATTTCATGCGTTTTTCTAACCCATGAAGTAGATTAAACACAATAGTAACTGATTTTCGCGAACTGTCAAACTCCGAAGTTGAAAATGCGAGGTCCTCTTATTACCGATTAAAGACAATGTAAAACTATAAATTAACGAATGCAAACGCTAAAACTAATAACAGGATCATGTATACGATTATCACAAAATCCCTATACATGATTCAAAATTTGCAACTTTGGTTATAGGTGTACCTCACATTACAATATTTAATCCAAGTTTTGACTAGATTTTTCAATATTTGTGGTTCTTACAGCAAAAACAAAGTAAAAAGCAACAATAATGTGGTTAAAGCAAAAAGAAAGTTAATGATTGACTAATGTTATTGGGATCTCAGAGCGATAATAGAACTGAAAACTGATTTTGCCAAATCCAAGGACACATAATTGAGTACGTGAGTTTATAATCGAGCCGAAAATTAAAGTCATGCTAGATCATATATTCACCATCAGTCTGTGTGAATTTTGCCTATATTAGTCAATATTCATGGCAAGAGTGAAACAAGAGGGCCATGATGGCCCTAGATCGCTCACCTGAAATTTTTTGCCTTGTTGAAATAAACATTTTGACATGTATAGCAGCAAATTAAGAATTTTGCAATAAAGCCCCTTTTTCTTAGTTTTTCAAAAGAATGAAACAAAATTTAGCCTATTCAAAAGTGTTTGCTCTTTTGCCCTTTTTCTGATGCTGCTGCACTATATAAGCTTTGATATTAATCAAATTCTTATAACAACTTTGAAAGCCCTTCACCCAAAGATTATTCATGTGAAGTTTTAAGAATATTAGCCAACTACATGTAGTAAGCCAGAAGATTTTTAGAAGATTTGGCAATTTTCCCCTTTTCTCATGCCGCTGCAGTCAAAGGCTTTGATGGAATCAAAGTCTCTCAAAAACTTTGAAAGCCCTTCACCCAAGGATCATTCATGGGAAGTTTCAAGAAGATTGGCCAACTAGTTGAAGGCAGAAGATTTTTACAAGATTTGGCTATTTTCCCTTTTTCTTATGCCACGGCAGCCAAAGCCTTTGATGGAATCAAATTCTTTTAACAACTTTGAAAGCCCTTCACCCAAGGATCATTCATGTGAAGTTTCAAGAATATTGGCCTACTGGTTAGGCAGAAGAAGACTTTTAAAAGATTTGGCTATTTTCCCCTTTTCTTATGCCGCGGCAGCCAGAGTCTGTGATGGAATTAAATTCTTTTACAACTTTGAAAGCCCTTCACCCAAGGATCATTCATGTGAAGTTTCAAGAATATTGGCTTTCTAATTAGGCAGAAGAAGATTTTTAAAATATTTGGCTATTTTCCGCTTTTCTCATGCCGCGGCAGCCAGAGTCTTTGATGGAATCAAATTCTTTTAACAACTTTGAAAGCCCTTCACTCAAGGATCATTCATGTGAAGTTTCAAGAATATTGGACAACTGGTTAGGCAGAAGAAGATTTTTAAATGATTTGGCTATTTTCCCCTTTTCTCATGCCGCGGCAGCCAGAGTCTTTGATGGAATCAAATTCTTTTAACAACTTTGAAAGCCCTTCACTAAAGGATCATTCATGTGAAGTTTCCAGAATATTGGCTTTCTAATTAGGCAGAAGAAGATTTTTAAAATATTTGGCTATTTTCCGCTTTTCTCATGCCGCGGCAGCCAGAGTCTTTGATGGAATCAAATTCTTTTAACAACTTTGAAAGCCCTTCACTCAAGGATCATTCATGTGAAGTTTCAAGAATATTGGACGACTGGTTAGGCAGAAGAAGATTTTTAAATGATTTGGCTATTTTCCCATTTTCTCATGCCACGGCAGCCAGAGTCTTTGATGGAATCAAATTCTTTTAACAACTTTGAAAGCCCTTTACTCAAGGATCATTCATGTGAAGTTTCCAGAATATTGGCCTACTGGTTAGGATGAAGAAGATTTTTAAAATATTTGGCTATTTTCCGCTTTTCTCATGCCGCGGCAGCCAGAGTCTTTGATGGAATCAAATTCTTTTAACAACTTTGAAAGCCCTTCACCCAAGGATCATTCCTGCCAAGTTTCAAGAAGATTGGTCCACTGGTTTAGGAGGAGAAGATCTTTAAAGAAATTGTGGACGGACGGACGGACGGACGGCCGGCCGGACGGACGGACGGACGGACGGACGACGGACAACGACCGATCACAATACCTCACCTTGAGCACTTTGTGCTCAGGTGAGCTAAAAAGTGTCGAGGTACCATCTTTATTGGTTAACTTTTGTGGTTCTTAGTGTGAAAACAAAGTAGAAAATGGCAACTTTGTCAAATTCATGTCACATGACTCATGATGTAAGATTCAAATCAACCTGAAAATTACACCAAGGCAGGATATAATGCTTAAATATATTCTGTCAAAGTTGTTTTTTTTTTTTTTTTTTTTTTTTTTTTTTTTTTTTTTTTTGATTGGTCAATATTTGTAGATTTTAGAGTGAAAACAAAGTCAAAACCAGCTATTTTTGAGGGCAGATAACTCGGGTTAATCTGGAACAATCCAAATTCTTTGAAGGAATCTTGAGTTATTCAATCAATCGTCTGCTAGAAAATCCAAAACCGGAAGTAGTTGCAACTGTATCAAGCAGTCGTTCTTTTTATGATTACATTGAGTTTGATTCTCGACCGACCAAGTGACTCTTTTTACAGGATAGCCATCATTATCACGGTAGGCAGATCATTCTACACCCTTCTTGTTGTTCAGAATGTCTAGAGTGTCTAGCTACTGTTTTTTGGACTCTTCTAACAAAACCTGAGAGAAAAAAAAAAACATTTATCGTTATTCAATCAGTCGTATGCTAGAAATTCCAAAACCGGACGTAGTTGCCAATGTATCAAGTAGTCGTTCTTTCTACAATTACATTAAGTTGGATTCTCGGCCGACCTAGTTCCTCTTTGTACAGGATAGCCAATTTTATTAAAGTATCCAGCCCACACTCATCATGTGGGTCTGGATTAACATAAAAAATGAACGTACACAAAAACTCTATGCGCGATTTTAACTGTCGTCATATGAATTGAATATTGAAAAAGGTAGACACATACAACAAAACATAAAGGAAAGGCTATGTACATTATGTAACAGTTCCAGCATTGAAAGTGAATACTATTTATTAATATGCTATCCAAAATATCAAAAAAATGAGACAAACATATATGATAATATGCTTGCATTAAAGGTTTGAAAATACTTATCCTTTTCAAAAACAACATAAGAAAAAAATGATAACGATTATCAATATATATTATATTGATAGATAAATAAGTGACACAATATTTCTATAAATGATTCTCAATTTCTCACCTAACTTGGAAGTTACTGCTGCATCATGGTCAACACTCTGAATAATAAAAAGAAATGTTACATACTGATCGTTATTCAATCAATCGTCTGCTAGAAAATCCAAAACTGGAAGTACTTGTCACTGTATCAGGTAGTCGTTCTTTGTCTAATTACCTCGAGTTTAATTCTCGGACGGCCAAGCTACTCTTGTTACAGGATAGCCATCTTTATTACAGTTTCCCGCCCACATTACGCATCCATCGGGTATGTATTAACAATTTACCAGCCCACAATTCTTTGGGGTACCGCTAAGCTCATATTTTCCATCTTTTTTGGTATTATCCTACTGTTCCTTACTTATAAACGTCTGCATTAATATGATTCTGGACAGACATTTTTTCGTGTTTTTCAACTTCATTGATGTAAATATGTTCCAATGTTTCTTCGTCTTTTGACAAAAGTGCCTGCTAATACTATTCTCCGAGAAGTACACGCATCTGCTTAAGAGTTATATTTGCAAATTGGATACAGAGGTGCTGCCCAAGGCAGGTTGCTCGATTCGGACCGTCCACAATTGTAATAATGAGGGTCGAGAACTAGGTTAGAAGCTCTTATACATAGTTTGTTATGACAAAGATGGTTTACATCAAGACAATGGTCATTACTTTCTGTCTAAGGAAAGGTTTGTCTAGCTCTAAAGGTTGCTCGACCCAGACGTTGAGACGGCCCACAGTTGTAGTAATTTACGGGTAAAGAACAATGTGAGAGGCCCTTATACACAATTTGTTATGGCGATTATGGTTCACATCACAGCAATGGTCATTACTGTCTGTCTTGGGAAGGGGTTGTCTAGCCCTTTTAAAGCTTTAACAAGCCGCTAGAGCTTAGCTTCAGTTTGATTCCCGGTCGGCCAAGTCACTCTTTTCGTAGGATAGCCATCATTATTACAGTAGGCAGTTCTTTCTACACTCAACACGTTGTTCAGAATGTCTCGAGTGCCTTGCGTATGATCTTCAGACTCTTTCAAGACATTCTAAAAGGATCGGCCAAGTCACTCTTTTCACAGGAAAGCCATCATTATTACAGTAGTCAGTTTATTCTAAACTCTACACGATGTTCACAAATGTCCATTCCTGGAGTCCCTGACTACTGTTTTTTTGTTTTTTTTTTACTCTTCCAACAAATTTTAGGGGGAAAACCTATTTTACGTTATTCAATCAATCGTCTGCTAGAAATCCAAAACCGGAAGTAGTTTCCACTGTATCAGGTAGTCCTTCTTTCTAATATTACCTTTAGTTTGATTCTCTACTGACCAAGTGACTCTTTCCACAGAATATCAATTCAACTCATGTGGGTATTGACTTACACCCCACAAATCTTTGAGACACCACTAAACTCATTTTTGCCATGCTGATGATATAATCATACTATCCCTGACTTATAAATTGTAAACCTCCGCATTTGTATGAATGTCAACAGAATTTTTTTCGTGTCTTCTACTTCATTAATGTAAATATCTTGCAATGTTTCTTCTTTTTTGACAAAAAAGCGCACTGATACTATTCTGACTCCCCTAGAAGTACTTTCATCCACCAAGTACTATATTTGCATATTATATTGCAGTAAAGGCCCAAGGCAGGTTGTTCGACCAAGATATTCGTACCGCCCTCAGTTATAATAAAGCGGTTTCAGAACAAGGAAGATACTCTTTACATAGTTTATTGTGGCAAGGGTATCTCAATTTATCAAGATAATTGCCATTACTGTCTGGGTTTGTCCAGCTCTAAGGCTTTAACAAGTCGCTGGACGCGAGCCTGAGTTTGATTACCAGTCGACCAAGTTACTCTTTATACATGTGCCCAGGGCAGGTTGCTCGACCCAGATATTCAGACCGTACACAGTTATAATAATGCGGCTTCAGAACAAAGGAGAGCCGGAGAGGCTCTTATACACAGTTTATTGTGGCAAGGATAGCTTACATCAAGATAATTACTGTCTATCTCAGGAAAGGTTTGTGTAGCTCTAAAGGTTGCTCGTCCAGGACGTTGAGACCACACATAGTTGTAGTAATACGGGTAAAGAACAATGTGAGAGGCTCGTATACACAGTTTATTGTGGCAAGGATAGCTTACATCAAGATCATTACTGGTCTGCCTTGAGAAGTGTTTGTCTAGCTCTAAAGGTTGTTCCCACCAGACATCGAGACCGCACACAGTTGTAGTAATGCGGGTAAATAACAATGTGAGAGGCTCTTATACACAATTTGTTATGGCAATGATGACTCAAATTAAGACATTGACCATTACTGTCCGTCTTGGGATGGGGTTTGTCTAGCTCTAAAGCTTTAAAAAGCCACTAGACCTTCGCTTCAGTTTTATTCCCGGTCGGCCAAGTCACTCTTTTCACAGTATATCCCTCAAAATTACAGTTGCAGGTTCTTTCTATACTATAAACGTTGTTCAGAATCTCTAGAGTGCCTGGCTACCATTTTTCACTCTTTCAACAAATTTGAGGGGGGAAACCCTATTTATCGTTATTCAATCAATCGTCTGCTAGAAATCCAAAACCGGAAGTAGTTGCCATTGTATCTGGTAGTCGTTCTTTCTAATATTACATTGAGTTTAATTCTCCGCCGACCAAGTGCCTCTTTTTACGGGATAGCCATATTTATTACATTATCAGTACACTATGCCCTTCATGTGGGTATGGATTAATATCCACCAAATCTCTAAGCTCATTTAGCCATCCTCGTAGTATAGTCCTACTGTTGCTGACTTATAAACCTCTGCATATCTATGATTCTCAACAGACAATTTTTCGAGTTTTTCAACTTCATTTGTGTAAATTATGTTCAATTTTTCTTCGTCTTCGAGCGTGCTGATACTAGCTTCCTAGAAGTACGTTCATCCCCCAAATGTTGTATATGCAAATTATATTACAGTAAAGGATACAGAGGGGCTGCCAAAGGCAGTTTGCTCCGTTCAGACGGCCCAAAATTATAATTATACGGGTCAAGAACAAGGTTAGAAGCTCTTATACATAGTTTGTTATGGCAAAGGTGGTTTACATCAAGACAATGTCCATTACTGTCTGTCTTGGGAAGGGGTTTGTCTCCCTCTAAAGCTTTAAGAACCCGCCTGACGCGAGTTCGTGTTTGATTCCCGGTCGGCCACGTTACTCTTATTACAGGATATCCATACTTATTACATTACTGAGTGGTCAGTACATAGTTATAATAATGCAGCTAAAGATCTAGGCGAGAGGTTTTTATACACAGTTTATTGTGACAAAGATAATTCATAACAAAGTCTTGGAAAGGGGATTGTCTTCCACTAAAGCTTTAAAAAGCCGCTGGATGCAGGCTTGGTTTGCATTCGGCCAAGTTACTCTTCGTACAGGATAACAATCATTATTACAGTTAGAGCAGTTTCCTAACAGTCACGAACGACTTCTGGATAAATACAAACATACTTTGTCACTTTCATTAAGAAATACTCATAAGTCAACTACTTGACCTGGGCATAATGATGTCGCCCACAGCTCTCATTTTGCTCACGGTCACGTTTCTTTATATTTTTGTGAATTCTGCATTCACCAGTATGCATTGAATTTCCACAGCATTTAAACTCCCCCGTAAACACTTTAAAACATGTAAAACACGACAATTCCTTCAAATCAATATTGCCTGAATTATCCACTACAACAGGTTCACTGTGAACATTTCGATTATCTGAAACAAGTTTTAAGCCTAATTTTCTTTCCTCGACATATTTCTTTAACATATCGAAATATACGTGACTTCTCTCCGATTTTCCATCTTTCTAAATGGTTATTGGTGTAGTCGTATAGCTGTCGAGCATTATGTAACAAACTAATCCCCTCAATACTGATAGATCTGCTTGTTTCTTTAAAAGTCCCCATGCAGCATCTTGTGGTCATGTGATTAAAAATCATTTACAAAATTGATTGTGCACATTGACATATTTTGACGCACTAGAAGAGAAAGGTTTAAATCATTTTGGAAAAAGAAGAAACTACTGTATGGAGGATGTCGGAACCAAAATATGTATGGGGAAAGGCCTTATAATAGATGTAACATTTTTTTCATTACAACCCTTAATTAACAAACTAAATGTACATAATTGAAAATCACAACACTGGCGTAGAATATACATGAGGTTTGTATTTAAAGTAGAATATCCGCAATTTGGCCATTTTGAGATTCATAAAACATCGGATTTTTTAGCGTCTAAGTTATGTATCCACCGCTGAATGTTTTCGACTTCGCCCGAATGATTCCGACGTCGCGCGAATCTTATTAGTGGTCGACTACCTTAAAGCACGACCCTTATTGATAAATGTTGTCGTTGTATGAACACGGTGGTCTAACGATTCGGAGTTACCATAGTACAAATTCTTATGGATACTGCTTTATTAGCGCGTTCGCATTGTTGTGAGGATCCCATGTCGACCTACTGGTCTGAATATTGAAAAAGTGGTCGAAAAAATGTTTTTTTACCCGTTCCCTAATTGAACCTGTGACGTCTTCGAGAATTGTTTTTGTAAGGCAAAATGCGATATACATCTGTTTCTTCACAACGTTCTTGTGACCGACGTTCACAAAATATAGCTTTGCAAAGGGAATAATATCCAAACTGATGCGGTAGGCTGCCAAGTTCTCTTTCATTCCTGTACAGTCTCCTGCATTTTTTATAAAGGCGCACTTTAAGCATTCTTGATACGAAGAATAGTATTCTTGGTTAATTTTCTATCTCGTATGTGACTGAAAAGCAAACAACTTTTTTCAGTATTTTTCACTATGAGTTTTTTGTCGAAGTGCTTCTTTTTCGATATACTACGACTGGATCTTAGTCTGGTTATTAAAGCGTTATCTCCTTCAATAATATCCACTGGAGTACCTTCTTTATTCAATTCGATAACGCCCTTTTTAACACAGTCTTGCACTTCCACTATGATCTCGTACACATCTGTGGGGTCGAACAGTTTGTCCTGTGGCAAAAAAATCTTTAAACATCCTTGTTGATGTACTTCGACTTAAACACGACGAATGTATGAGCTGAAAATATGTCAAGAAATGGAAACGCATATGCATGGGGATAGGTTTATATGTACTTAAAAATTCTTTTCCACCAAACCAAAAGACGTACAGCTGTGATACCTGGTATGTAGTATCATCTAGTAGGCTTCTAAGCCTACCAAGATTAAGAATAAACACTGTAGGTTAAATATTGACAATTTTCCGGATCCCACACGTTTTATCTGGGCTTGACGTCGCGCAAGGTGTTGAGGGAATTTAACGTAGCGTCCTGAAGATTTTTCCGTGTGCATAATTTTTGTTCTTTTGTCGTGCACCTGTCTTCATCGATGATGGCTTAATCTCGAGTCTTTTCGCCAAATGTGTTACTGTTCTTCTATGCCTTCCGAAGAAATTTCGAGGGAACATTTACTCGCCACGCTTTCCGTCCGTCCACAGCCAGATCTCAGCTACCCTTGGACCAAATTTAATGAAACTTCACATGTGAACTTCCTCGGACAATCCCCTATATAGACCTTTTCCTCTGTTATTTGATTTGAGGCTGCGTCACGGAAAAGGGGGCCTTAATGTAGAAATTAGTTTTTCTCTTATTTCTCGTCATCTAAAGGGCAGAATTCAATGACATTGTGTACTTGTGGGATAAAATGAGATGTTCTAGACCATGTTGTATAAATAATGTCTGTACAAAAAAGCTGTCATGGGAAAAAGGGCTTAATATATGATAGTTTTCTTTTTTGTGTTACAAACACTTATTAAGGGGAGCATAACCCGTCTATGACGGCTCTTGTTTCCGAGATGTTTTGAACGCAAAATGCCGGCCTAAGAATTTTCATGGTTGTCCTTGCACTGTTGGTACACCGGTGTTTCACATGTTGTATTATCTCACAAGGGTTTTCTACAGCATCTTCGTTAACACTCTTGCTTTCTGACAGCCCGAATCCTTCGTGAAATTTCATCGCTGCGGCTTGTAGAACTAATAACCGGCATATGTCAAAATATACTGACACGTTTGCAGTTCGTTTCTGTGGAATAAAATGCAATATCATGTTTGAGAAATTATTCAACTGGCTAGCGGGGAAGACATTTCTTCATTATTTTTCGCATATAATTTGTTTGTATTAGTCACTAGAACACTAGGTTGCTTTTTACTTATTTATATTGATTTTTGCATATTACTTTGATACATTCACTAATATGCTAATTTTTTAATACATTTGAAATAGTATAATTGTCATTATGTTATTGTTGTTTGAATTTGCACACGCTGTTTTCTACCACTTCAGTCAAAAATACAGTGGGGATTATGAAAAAGGTAGATTGCTCGGCCCTGACATTGACACCGCCCACAGTTGTAGTAATGCAGGTCAAGAACAAGGTGAGGGGCTCTTATACACAGTTTGATATGACAAAGATGGCTCACAGCAAGACAATGTCCATTACTGTCTGTCTTAGGAAGGTGGTTGTCTATCTCTTAAGCTTGAACAAGCCGCTGAACGCGAGCTTGAGTTTTAGGTAGTCTTCCCCTTATGGGATTTGCGCGACGACGAAATTAGTCGAGCGACGTCGAAAACATTCGGCGGTGGAACTCTCCACCGCCGAATATTTCCGACCGCGCCCGAATAAGATCGGATTCGTAACGACGACGCTCGAAAAAAATCCGATGTTTTATGAATCTCCAAATGGGCACATTACGGGTATTCTTCCTTAATTACCGGTCGGCCCAGTCTGTTTTTATACAGGATAGCCATTATTATTACAGTAGCCAGTCCACTCTACAGGCTGTTCAAAATGTCTAGAGTGAGATCGCCAACATTAATAATAATGCGGGTCAAGACTAAGGTTAGAGGCTCTTATTCACAGTTTGTTATGACAAGAATCGTCCAAGCCTCGTTTGAGAAGGCATTTGCTTAGCTCTAACGCTTTGTCAAACCACTGGACGCCAGCTTGAGTTTTATTCCCGACCGGCAAAGATACTCATTTTTTTTTTTTTTTTTTTTTTTTTTTGAAAAATTAAATAATTTTCTGTTGTCTTGAACATTCATCTAAATGTTTACATATTGGATCTTTTCGTTGTTGGTATCTCTCTTATGTGTTGATTGCAAAATGCAAAGTAAATGTTTCGCGATGTAATCCTTTGATAACTTTCCTCCTAACCTTAAACATTTAGCGATTCTTAAAATCTTTTCAATTCGAGTATGTGTATGTAGTATAGGGTTATCATACGGTTACCGGTTAGTATTTATCTAAGTTGGGTTAATGAGGGATGTCAACAGTATCCAGTCCACTTTACTCATCATGTGGGAATAGATTAACTTCCCATTGAGATAGTGTCTGAAATCGATGCTTGTAAAACTCAGGTGTTTGTCCCTCTGCCATATTGGATGTGCGTAACTGCAGATACGAACATCAGGTTATACCCCGTGATTTATTTACATATATCGGTCATGATTGTTAGTCTGTTGCAAACAAGACATGATGTGTGAGTTCATATCAAAGAAAGATTTGGTTGGAATTTTTTGCTGGATATATCTTTAGATCTATATTTCTCATGTACAATGCAGATTAGATCATGAATTTAGAGTTGAAATCAATCACCTTTTAATTGACGGACAACCCATTTTGTCTGGTAATTTGTTGATTGTTCACTATTTTGTTCTTTTATTTTCTCCAAGTCAACGTTTTAAACCTTTTGTTTTGGCTCGGTTTTTGCTCTGTTGTCTCCATATCATCCATGGTGAACTCCTCATTTAGAAAGTCGTAATCTTCTACCATTCCAAAACCTGTGGCTTGCATGAGGAATGCATTCAGTTTTTGGTAGGTGGAAGTGGTTTTCTTTTTTTTTTTATACCCCCCACCTACGAAGTAGAGGGGGGTATATTGGTTTCACCATGTCTGTCTGTCTGTCCGTCCGTCCGTCCGTCCGTCCATCCGTCCGTCCGTCCGTCCGTCCGTCCGTCCGTAGACTTTTTCGTTTCCGTGCTCTAACTCATGAACCGGTTGACTTAGGATCATGAAACTTTACACAGTTGTTGCCCATGACCCAAGGAGGTGCCCTATTGTTTTTGGGTCACGAAGGTCAAAGGTCAAGGTCACAATCGGACTTTGTTTAAAATCCGTTTCCGTGCTCTAAGTCATGAACCGGTTGACCTAGGATCATGAAACTTTACACAGTTGTTGCCCATGACCCAAGGAGGTGCCCTATTGTTTTTGGGTCACGAAGGTCAAAGGTCAAGGTCACAATCGGACTTTGTTTAAAATCCGTTTCCGTGCTCTAAGTCATGAACCGGTTGACCTAGGATCATGAAACTTTACACAGTTGTTGCCCATGACCCAAGGAGGTGCCCTATAGTTTTTGGGTCATGAAGGTCAAAGGTCAAGGTCACAACCGGACTTTGTTTAAAATCCGTTTCCGTGCTCTAAGTCATGAACCGGTTCACCTAGGATCATGAAACTTTACACAGTTGTTGCCCATGACCCAAGGAGTTGCCCTATTGTTTTTGGGTCACGAAGGTCAAAGGTCAAGGTCAGAATTGGACTTTGTTTAAAATCCGTTTCCGTGCTCTAAGTCATGAACCGGTTGACCTAGGATCATGAAACTTTACACAGTTGCAGCCTATGATCCAAGGAGGTGCCCTATTGTTTTTGGGTCACGAAGGTCAAAGGTCAAGGTCACAATCAGACTTTGTTTAAAATCCGTTTCCGTGCTCTAAGTCATGAACCGGTTGACCTAGGATCATGAAACTTTACACAGTTGTTGCCCATGACCCAAGGAGGTGCCCTATTGTTTTTGGGTCACAAAGGTCAAAGGTCAAGGTCAGAATTGGACTTTGTTTAAAATCCGTTTCCATGCTCCAACTAAAGAACCTTTTGACCCATAGCACTTTTTTCAGTGACAAGGAGCTAGTGGGGGGTATTTGTCCGCTTTGCGACAGTTCTAGTTTCTTTTTTTTTTTTTTTCTTTTTTTTTTTCAAATACTTCGTAGCTGAACACTTTTTGTCGAGCCCGCTTGCGGTGAGCTCGACATAGTTGTCACAATGGCGGTTCGGTGTATGTGCGTTAGTGCGTTAGTGCGTGCGTGCGTCCGTCCGGATGGAGCTTGTCCGGGCCATAACTTCACCATGGATGGAGGGATTCAGAAATAACTTGGCACAAATGTCAAGCTCAGTAAGGCGGAGTGTCGCGTGCAAGAACCAGATTCCAAGCTCAAAGGTCAAGGTCAAACTTGGAGGTCAAATGTCAAAAATGAGAAGATTTTTGCTTGTCCGGGCCATAACTTCACCATGGATGGAGGGATTCAGAAATAACTTGGCACAAATGTCAAGCTCAGTAAGGCAGAGTGTCGCGTGCAAGAACCAGATTCCAAGCTCAAATGTCAAGGTCAAACTTGGAGGTCAAATGTCAAAAATGAGATGATTTTTGCTTGTCCGGGCCATAACTTCACCATGGATGGAGGGATTCAGAAATAACTTGGCACAAATGTCAAGCTCAGTAAGGCAGAGTGTCGCGTGCAAGAACCAGATTCCAAGCTCAAAGGTCAAGGTCAAACTTGGAGGTCAAATGTCAAAAATGAGATGATTTTTGCTTGTCCGGGCCATAACTTCACCATGGATGGAGGGATTCAGAAATAACTTGGCACAAATGTCAAGCTCAGTAAAGCGGAGTGTCGCGTGCAAAAACCAGATTCCAAGCTCAAAGGTCAAGGTCAAACTTGGAGGTCAAATGTCAAAAATGAGATGATTTTTGCTTGTCCGGGCCATAACTTCACCATGGATGGAGGGATTCAGAAATAACTTGGCACAAATGTCAAGCTCAGTAAGATGGAGTGTCGCGTGCAAGAACCAGATTCCAAGATGAAAGGTCAAGGTCAAACTTTGAGGTCAAATGTAAAAAATGAGTTGATTTTTGCTTGTCCGGGCCATTCCTTAACTTGGCACAAATGTCAAGCTCAGTAAAGCGGAGTGTCGCGTGCAAGAACCAGATTCCAAGCTCAAAGGTCAAGGTCAAACTTTGAGGTCAAATGTAAAAAATGAGTTGATTTTTGTAGAACCAGATTGCTAGCTCAAAAGTAAAGGTCAGAATTTTAGGTCAAATATCAAAAATGAGTTGATTTTTGTTGAGCCCGCTTGCGATGAGCTTGACAAAGTTGTCACAGTGGCAGTTTGGTGTATGTGCGTGTGTGCGTCTGTCCGGATTATGCTTGTCTGGACCAAAATTTGGTCATTACTTGGGGGGAATTAAAATAATTTGGCATGAATATTAACCATCATGAGGTGGAGTATCTCGTTATAAATACATAGACATGTAATATTTTGTGAACAATAAACTGTCTCACCATGATCCCCATCATTCCAACTTATTTTGTCCCCACTTTTACAACGCCATTGTAATGACAGCTGTAGACATAGGTATGGTCTTCTTTCTTCAAAATGAGCGGGCTCGACATGTTGCCCTTCGGCATCTAGTTTTCAGTTCCCCTGTACTATGGCTCTGAATAACGACTTTCCACTTTTACCCATCATGGTTTACAACCGTCCAATTGTCTTTGGATCTTTTTAAAGTACACACGGTCCCTACCAGTATTGTGGATATCTTGGTTTTTTGACAGATGCATGTACAGCTTATGAATATTCATAAATAGAGGCTTGCTTCTGTATGACAAAAAGTCGCCGTCTTGCCTGTATTTCTAACAAATTTTCCTTGCATTTTTTTTCTGTTTTTTTTTTCAATTATATTCAGTGTAATTTAAAACGTGATGAAGCTCAAAAACACAGGCGATATTGAAATTTTTATTGATGTATTGGATTGTTAATGTTTTATGGGAAACTTTCATCGTGTGTGTGTGTGGGTTTTTTTTTTTTTTTTTTTTTTTTTTTTTTGTTTTTTTTTTTGTTTTTCCGCTTCGGCGACGGACGCTTCAGCGTAATTATGCCCCCTTTCGAAGAAAATGGGGGTATATTGTTTTGCAAGTGTCGGTCGGTCCGTAGGTCGGTCGGTCTGTCCGTAGACCAAACCTTGTCCGGAGCATAACTCAAAAAGTATTAAAGGTAGAATCATGAAACTTCATAGGTGGATAGATCTCATTATGGAGAGGTGCACTGCACAAGAACCATAACTCTGCCGATCAAATTTTTAGGGTTATTGCCCTTCGTTGATTTTATAACGTGATTCTTGTCCGGAGCATAACTCAAAAACTATATGTTAGGTAGAATCATGAAACTTTACAGGTGAATAGATCTCATTATGGAGAGGTGCAGTGCACAAGAACCGTAACTCTGCCGATCATATTTTTAGAGTTATTGCCCTTTGTTGATTTTCAAACTTAATTATTGTCCGGAGCATAACTCAAAAAGTATGTAAGGTAGAATCATGAAACTTTACAGGTGAATAGATTTCATTATTGAGAGGTGCAGTGCACAAGAACCGTAACTCTGCCAATCAAATTTTTGGAGTTATTGCCCTTTGTTGATTTTTACACTTAATTCTTAACCTTGCCTATATCTCATGTCCTTTTACACATACGCCTTGATATCTCACACATAGATACCTCCTATCAACATTGTTTACATTTAACTATGACCTTGTGACCTTGACCCTGGAGTTTGACCTACTTTAAAGAAAATTAAACCCGGCATATATCTCATGACCTTTTACAAATACAGCCTTGATATTTCACACATGGACACATCTTACCAAGACCTTTCACAATTGGCCTTGGACTTTGTGACCTTGACCTAGGAGTTTGACCTACTTTTAAAAAACTTTAACTTGGCCGATATTTCATGTCCTTTTACACATACAGCCTTGATATTTGACACATGGAAACTTCCGACCAAGACATATCACATACGACTATGACCTTGGAACATGTGGCCTTGACCTTGGAGTTTGACCTACTTTTAAAAAACTTGAACTGGGCCTATATCTTATGTGCTATTACACATACAGCCTTGGTATTTCACACGTGGACACATCTTACCAAGACCTTTCGCATTTGACCATGACCTTGTGACCTTGGACTTTGACCTACTTTCAAAAACTTTAACCTAGCGGATATATCATGTCCTTTTACACGTACAGCCTTGATATTTGACACATGGACACCTACGACCTAGACCTTTCACATTTGACCATGACCTTGTGACCTTGACCTTGGTGTTTGACCTACTTTAATAATACATTAACCTGGCCTATATTTCATGTCATTTTACATATACAGCCTTGATATTTCACACGTGGTCACTTCCAACCAAGATATTTCACTTTTGACCATGACCTTGGAGCTTGACCTTGGAGTTTGACCTACTTTTAAAAAACTTAAACTAGGCCTATATCTCATGTCCTGTTACCTATACAGTCCCAATATTTTACACATGGACACCTCCTACCAAGACCTTTCACATTTGACCATGACCTTGGCCTGTGTGACCTTGACCTTTGATTTTTACATACTTTTAGAAATCTTTAACCTAGCCTTTATCTTATGTCCTATTACACCTACAGCCTTGATATTTCACACATAGACACCTCATACCAAGACCTTTCACGTTTGACCATGACCTTGAATATTGCAACCGTGATTTTGGAGTTTGACCTACTTTTAAAAAGACAGAAACCAGGCATATATATCATGTCCTTTTACACCTACAGCCTTGATATTTCACACATGGACACCCCCAACCAAGACCTTTTGTATTTGACATTGACCTTGGCATTTGGCCTACTTTTAAAAATTTTAACCTGGCCTATGTTTCATTTTACTTTTACATATACAGCTTTGATATTTCACACATAGACACCTCCTACCAAGACCTTTCATATTTGACCATGACCTTGGACCTTGTTAACTTGACCTTGGACTTTGACCTACATCAAATGTAGGCCCTTGAGGGGGCATATATGTTTTACAAACATCTCTTGTTTAAAAGGAGGGAGTCAGGGATATTATTATTGCTAGGCTTACCATACACAAAGCATAATTACATAGGGACTTTGTTGTAAATAAATACCAGCACGATTTTTTCTTTCGATATATATGCATTTTACGGAAACATATAGGTTATTGCATTAATATGGGAATATATTGTGTCGAACGAGTTCTTTTGGCAGAGTGACCCGCGCATGCGAGGGTTACTGCGCCAAAAGAACGAGTTCGACACAATATATTCCTATAATCAAGGGCAGATCTAGGGGAGGGGTCAAGGGGTTATGACCCCCCCCCCCCTCTGGGATTGGCCGATAATTGATTTTTGACTATATAACTTTTTATCAAAAGCTGTCATTATGGGCTTTGATCCCCCTGGAAAAAAATCCTATATCCGCCCTTGCTATAATAATGCAATGACCTTTTTATACGCCCGAAGGGTCGTATTATGTTATGGCCCCGGTCGTCCGTCTGTCCGTCCGTTAGCAATTTCTTGTGTGCACAACTCCTACAGTTTTGATCGGAAATTGATCAAACTTGCCACAATGATTTTTCACCGTGTCAAGTTGTGCTCACTCTCTTTTCGTTCTTGAATTATCTGCCCTTTAATTGAAAAAATGGCCAATATTACTGACAAGCCCCTCTCGGGCATGATATTATATGCGCCGCTCTGCGAAGCTATTGTTATTATATACTTTGGCATTGTCTTAGAAAACACGTCATAAACCAAATTCATAAAAAAGTTTTTACCCTCTCGGGTAGAAATTACTATATAAATTTAAAACGGCGGTTGAACGTATTTTACGCGGGAAAAGTAACGGCAGCGTATGATTACGTCGACGTTACTAGGAAAGTACGAGAAAACAACTTTGAATGGCGGCGGCCATTATTTTCGACTCGGACTGGAATCGTTGTAAGAGGAAATGAATGTCATACATTTGTTACATATTTTTGGTATTAATCTTCCTAAAAATATGTACATTTGACGTTATGTATATTTTCATTTGTTGAAATTTGTTAATTCGGCGTATTTGCAATTAGAGTTGACTTGCTTCACAACGTCAATATCCGTGATATTTTGAAAGAAAATTTATTTTTGTTTTCTCCAATTGACTTTTATGGAGCTCTCTTAGCGTTTGTAATGCACAATATGGATTTATAAGTGAATTATCAGGCTTGAAAGTTGTGAAGCGGGAGAAATGCCTGGAATTACAGTTCCGTCCTTGGCGACTGCGCGTGTTAAGTTCCCGTGCAATATCAAAGTATGCAATATCAAAAAATACTGCATACTTTCCTCCCATTCAAATACATAGGGACAATATCAAAGTGTATATATAGGATAATCGTTTGTTTCAGTGTAAGATCGATTTATATTTCATTGAGTGAACAACAAAAGCTTTATTTTCACGAGTGGCGAAGCAAAATGCAAAAAAATTACGACAATTTTTCTTACTAAAAAAAATGTATAGGAATTATAGTATCAATATGATCCTATAATATGCACATGGTTGTTACTCTTAGGGCTGTCATGTTTTAGTATGCATTTCTATGGTTCGTGGTCTGGTTTGCTGACCGTTGATGCGTTTGAGACCAACGTGGACCTGGATCAGATTGTACATATGTGCAGTCTGATCGAGATCCACGACGATCTTTGTATTTGCTCTATATATCTACTATCCCTTCTGTAATAAAATCTACTGTTGGAATAATGAAATTACTTAAGCGACAAAATGAATGTGGATATTAACATAATTTATGCATTGCATTTATATACAATTTTAATATTGGAAGGAAAGGAGAAAATACTGATTTTCTTTTTGTTATACTAAGTTTTTTTTTTAATTTTTACCTATGTTTTGTTTTTGGTAAGATTTAATCTACATGTTTATGATGTAGCATAGATCTTGATCATACTGTGTATGTGCACAGTCTGATCCAGATCTATGACGTATTGTCCTGAGTGGCTTTTACAGCCTTTTTTTCAGACCATGATCTTACATGCCAAAATATGTCCCTGTTACTGTATGTATTTTCCGCTAATTTGTTTTAACGTATATGACGTTGTGCGCTACTTAACGTTACGTTTTCCGGTGCGTGACGTCATATCCGTTTTTAAATCATTCTCCCTGAAGAAGCCCATATGGGCGAAACGTCGGAAATGAATTAAAGTAAAAAACTGTGAATATAATCGTGTTTGTGGCGTTTTTTTTCTTATCGACAATTTTTCTTAAAGCGCGTCATTTTGCACGTGACTGCTATGCAACGCCTATGATGACGTCACTTATTTGACCCGGCTTGTATAACGTCAAATATGATGAAATGAACGACAGCGGGGCACAAGTTTTTGATACTTTCACTGGATAGGCGATGCGTTTATCAAAATGATAATCTACCGTTATTTCCTGATAATCCACCGAAAAGCATTAAAGTGACATTTCAGAATTTCTTGTCATAAATTTTACTTTTATTTTTATCTGAAAGAGCATATTTCCTTATGAAAATTCTGAAAATTTCAAGCCAAAATATTGCGCCGTTTACGAGAAATTTATATTTTTGTGTTAAAATTGAACAAATTGTTGTGGACAACAGTTCGGATTTATATGCAATTTATCGATTATGTCTCAACTTTAAATGTGTGTTTCTCGCTTACTGGCAACAACTTAAAAAAACTAATAGTATTTATACTCATTAGAATAACCAATCTTGGCATCAAGACATACTTTAAAAAATTGAAATTGGAATGAAATGTCGCTTTAAAGAAAATAAAATAATGATATAATTAATAAATCTTCTTTTACTCTCAGATTCTGTGAGACCACTTCTTTGACACAAAAAGTAGAGCTAAACACAAAAAAGCCGATCAAAATTGCAGGCGCAATAGGTGACTCGTCTAGGGGAGAGCAACCGATAAGGAAGCAATACTGATATAAAAATTATTACGGCAAAAATGCTAACTACTAAACGACTTGCCATTGATCTTACTGAAGAGAAAACAGACATATGTGATTGACGGAAAACCTGAGATTATAATTTGTTGAGCCCGTTTGCAGTGAGCGACGCGTAGTCGTCTAAAGTTATAGTTTTGTGTATACAAACGAGGGGAGGTCAGAAAATACCCGGACTTTAGTCTTGTTCTCTAAATCTATTCAAATTTTTAACAAAGATTTGACAAATATCACTAAAAAATAACTGAACATTGCAAGTAAAGAGAGGCTAACAATTAATGTTTTGTTTGGCTTGACGGGCGTATGGGCGTACAACAGGGATCACCTAAAACCCGTGACACAAGAATTTCGGGGACGGTCTAAGACGCCACCAAACCCTAATATCCATGACGGAAATATTCCCGTGACAAAGTCATCACGGGATTTAGTTCCATCACGGATTTTATCTATACCACAGAAGTATGATTGGGTATTAGACATACAAGACAAAGCACTGACGGAGACAAATAAACAACAATTCAAAATTTGATTTCAATAAATATTTATTCATCTACGTTTCCTTTTAACGCTTAGACATTTCTAAAAAAATATGGTGTATCACTGTCTGGGATTTCTTCGGAGGACAGTCCTTCACATTCTGGATGATACCAAATTTTACATTTGTCGCAATTAACATAGTTACCAGCGTCCGGCATCTGGTACGAACAGTTTACTTTTAGAAATGCTGAATACTAGTATCGAATACCATTCGGGTTTTGAGTAGATCGTGAGTGTGCCGGAAATGGAGACATTTTGCCGTTTCCTAAACAATGATTTAAATGTCCTCTCATTAGTTCATTGTTATATTCTTGGGATGTTGGGTCGATTCTATATGCTTCAGCAACCGCATTGGCGATGACATAAAGCCCACAATCGTCGCTGTTATTTTGAAATACACAGTCCATGAATTTTAATTCAATTTTGTCATTTTTCTTTGGATCGCCGCCCCTCATAAGTTGGCATACGACCTGTTGAATGGGGAAACTCATAGAAGTAAAGGCCGGATCATAGATCTTTATCTCTGATTTTGACTTGAGTCGCAAAGTAGACAGTGTCAGCCAGTGGGTTCCCTTCCCATTTGGGTCCCTGTTTACATACAACCTGATGAAGTTACCTCTTGGTTTGACGAATGTCAAACTAGAGGCATTAAGGTTTACGAACTGAGAATGAAAACACCACTTTCCAGCCATACGAAATGCATCAAATTACACAAACTTGTAAATACACTTCACATAAGTTGATTAACCAGGCCGGATTTCAAGATTTTGCTTTAAGAAGAAAATAATTTACAAATATTATTTTACTCTATTTTCATATGCAAGGGAGGTAATTTTGAATATTTTTGTCAAATATTTCCGTAAGTATGCATTAATTCAAAATTCTAAACCATACAAAATGCTTATACTTGTATTTGGAATGGAAATGTAACATAAATTAGGAATTACTGGCACTTTTCAAATTTTGCCTCTGGCTCTGCATTTCATTCTCAGTTCGTAAACCTTAAGGCAAGTATCCAACCCGTATATGTGTGGGAACTGTCGACCAAGTAACTCCTGAGCACCGTCAATTATTCTGTCTTTGAGCCATTCTTTCGGACTATACAAAATACTCCTGTCCGAATCCAGAAGACTGGCTTGCCCAGTGGAAACCCAAACTGGTCCATCAACGGATCTATTATTATCATCAATGGGTGCTTCTTCTATGATAATGGTAATTCCATCCGTCTCGGGTTTTCCAATATTGTCTGTCACGGATGACATTTCCGTGACGACACTCTCACCTACTTTTCCCGTGACGTCTATGTTGCGGTCACAGGTGGATTTTTCGTGGCGTTTTCGTCTTTTTCCGTGACATCTTTTTCAAGTAAGTAATCAAAATCGCCTGGACGAGGACGTTTTCTTCCTGCCTAAGTCTTTTTATGCTCCCCGAAAAAATTTCGGGGGAGCATATAGTCGCCACGCTGTCCGTCCGTACGTCCGTCCGTCCGTCCGTCCGTGTGTCCGTGTGTCCGTCCGTCCGTCCGTCCACAGCCATATCTCAGCAACCCTTGGACCAAATTCAATGAAACTTCACATGTGAACTCCCTGGGTCAATACCTAGGGACCTTTTTCTCCGTTTGTAAATTTAAGGCTGCGTCATGGAAAAAGGGGCCTTAGTGTAAAAATTTGTTTTTCTCTTATTTCTCTTCATCTAATGGGCAGAATTTAATGAAATTTTGTGCTCATGTAATAAATAGGATGTTCTAGACCATATTCTATAAATAATGTGTGTACAAAAAAGTTGTCATGGGAAAAGGGGGCTTAATGTATGATACTTTTTATTTTGTGACAAACACTTATTCGGGGAGCATAATCCGTCTGTGACGGCTCTTGTTGTCGTTTGCTTGTAAGAGTGACAGTTAAGGGGAGCCTTTTTCTTTGATCTCCATTCGTGATTCCAAGGGAGTTTTTGACAGCCATCAAATGGTAACACATTTTCACAGTTCATGAACAATTTTCGGGGAAAAGTGTTACTACTCTTGGTACACCATCCATTCACTTTTAAATTGTAAAAGTACCCAACTTTGGAGAAAAAACTATTCTTTCATTTTGAATAAGTTCATCTGCTCGTGACATGTGTATGTTAACCACCGGTTTTTCAACATCCTTTATATTAGCCTGTGTTTGAATTGAGTCAGGGACAAATTGGTTTGACCTGATAGAGTTGACAATATCTTCTGGTTTACAAACAGCATATTGAATGATTTCAGACAAGCCTGTTTTAGCTGGTATATACCGACTAAGAAGGGTATAATTACCAAGTCCAGCTCTCCCGCTTGAGATCTCTTTAATGTAATACTGATGCAGACGAAGGAACGAGAGGATAACAACGTCGACAGGAGCTTCCTTCCATTTATTTAAACTTTTGACAAGTTTGTTCATGCTCTCACTCTGATTCTGTGTAAGTCCACTGTACGGATCGAAAAATGTTAGTTTTTCAATGGCCCATTTACACAATTTGTTCAAATTCGACGATACTCTTTCATCGAAATACTTCTTGAAATCTCTTTAATGGCTTCCTCTGTTTTTTCTTTTGTTTTTTTTACCAAATATGCATCTCATATGATCTTTGTAACAGTTCACTTCATTTTTAGGACACCCTTTAACATACAGCCAGCGACCAATATCTTCCAAAATGTGATTCCAGCATCTATGGTCAACCAAGTTCGGAAGACATGATATATTCCATTTATTATACCAGCTTCTCCATCTGTAACGCAGCCAATTGGTCGTCTTGGAAATCTTATACTTTCTTTTAGCTAGGCTATGTAAAAACGATTCATGGTGTTTTTTTTTTTTTTTTTTTTTTTTTTTTTGGAATTTTCGCTTCGCTCGTGGATTAGAAATAGCGCTGGCATGACAGGCTTTTCTTTGAATATTATGTGTTTGAAACAAAGGAGTGAGACAAAAAAAATCTCCCGTCTGGAATGTTGTGTCATAGCTCAAACATTGGTCTGATGTTTCAAATTGTAGGACTTTTTTGTACACCTAATTCGTCCAACGTGAGCTGGTGTCCACAAATTACAACTAGATCTGGAAAGGTGTGGATCAAATGTATGAATTGTTTTGAGGTGTCTCTTGCGATGGCGTGGACGTTAAACAGAGCATCTCGAGAGATTCTCATCTCATTGTTTCCTTTGTATCGAAGGTTTTGTATTTGTTTCAAATTTCTGGGCATTTCATCTTCGTGTATCTCCTGCTTATAATATAGATCTACCTCATTAGTCCGGCAGATATTCCCCAATTTTTAGCTGAACCTTGCAGTGGAGTATAAAGTTTTTTTCTTTGCTGATTCTTCGAGTAGACATCCTTCTGTTAAAGATTCCGACGGGTGCCATCGTGTCACCCTTTAGCATTTTGAGAAATTCAAGATGGCGGGAATCATTTTTAAATAGTCAATGTAAGGGTTTTAAATTCAAATGAAAACTGATAAATTTTAGGTAAAATATCTTTAATACACTTACTGTTGCTCTAGGAATGAAAAACAATAAAGATAAGACATATCTGTACCATTTCAGTTGATATTTTGTGTAATTTACGTTACATTATGGGAAAATTGCTTCATTTATACATTTATTCACTATTATATGGACATAACTCAGTCAAACACAACAGCACGTGGTCTTGTTATCAATTCATTCACTTAATATTTTGTTGAGAGCCAAATATGTGTTGTATAAATGTATTTCAGTTGATAATTTTGTGTAACTTACGTTACATTATGACATAATTGGCTTCATGTATTCACTAGAATACTACCATTTGATCATAAGTCTCTTAAACACAGCGGCAAAGGGTTTGTCTATCAATTTCTTTACTAGACACTTTTTCAACAGCAAATCCAAGGTTTTATACATGTATTATGTAATTTACGTTACCTTAAAGGGGGAATAACACTTAACATCTTGCAAATTTTCCGAGAACTTCGTACAAAAAAATAAATATATATTATTAAAATATGGTCTTTATTTTGCATATATGCCAAATCTTAGCTTTCTACCTTGTGTATTGGCTTAGATGTCGACGGATTTAAAACCCCATGATTTTTTGTCGGGGGGATAAAAATTATAATAATAAAACATATGGGGTTTTAAATCCGTCAACATCCTAGCCAATACACAAGATAGAAAGCTAAGATTTGGAATAGATGCAATTTAAAGGCCATATTTTCATAATATATATTTATTTTTTGCACGAAGTTCTCTGAAAATTTGTAAGATGTTAAGTGTTATTCCCCCTTTAATATTAGAACATTACCTTCTTTTATTTACTTGTCTACTATTATGTGGCCACAAATCTACCATAAATCATTTAAACACAGCAGTGAATAGTTTGCTTATCATTTTTTACTAGACGATTATGTCAAGAGCAAAACAGCAGGTTGTATAAATGTATCATGCTGCTTCCGTTACCTTAATTTCATGTACTGTTATATTTTATGTACTTGTTGTAGCCACTGATGTACACACATTATGTTTTATACAGAGCAAAGTAGTGAACTAAGTGCACACAATCGTAAAAAGTAGGTCACAGCGATCTGGTTTTGGTACAATGATACACGACAAAGCTTTGGGTCACGGCGCATCTACACAACAAATTTGGCGTCCCTTACATTAAACAGTACATGAGCTATTGAGCGGAAGAAAATTTCTAACTAAGAGCAACCAAAGTTAAAAGTATATGATAAAAACCTACTTTTGGTATGAGACACACGTCAAAATTGGTCTCTGTAGGTCAAATTGTGTACGAGATATGGAGTGGAACAGAAGCGGACGAACCCGGCAACCTTACGCCCATCGATAAACCCAAGGACGATTAGAAAAATGCCACACACCCATTGTTTGTCTTAAATTCTTCATTGGGCGGAGCGATCTATCCATTGGCGTTTTGTCAATTAAGCCTTATACGTCTAACCCACCGTACATTTCTTGGAGTTAAAACGTTTGCTTCCCATATAGTGTATTTCAGGTTTCCTACAGTATTCAGTGTTACACAGCACTTCTCCTCGGTATGTGCTTTGTAACATCCCATTCTAGCCTTAGCACAATTGCATTTAGTAGAAGAACTAGGTACATCTCTTCCACACGTACACTTTATCATTTTGAAGAGCTAGACCTCCAACTTCGAGGTCAATCAGTGATACTAGTATGCTACTTAAGCTGTATTGTCACGTTGCATGCAGTACTTTGTTGGTAGCATGTGAAAAGTTAATATCATTCTCTCCAGATACAAGCATTTTAATACAATGATAAAAGAATCAATCACAAAATTGGAAACACACTCTTTCACAAGATCAACTAGACGTGGGATCAAGGGATCAAGTGCTAGTACAACTGATTGTCCTCAAGCCGAGTGTGTAGCTCTAGCTCCTGGAAATACCGATATCTCGAAAATGATAAAATGGCAGTGGAGGAAGTGACGGACCATATTTTTCAACCAGATGTAGTTGTGCTATGCTAGAAAGGGATGTGCATTGCTTAGTAAATGCCAAGGAGGAGTGCTATGTAACAATGAAAGCATAAAAACCTAGAAATACAAATACACAATGAAATCTATTGTTTAATATAGAACATGCATTGCAAGTTTTGGCCCCTTAGCAATGTACCACGGGTATTATACAAAACTTTGACGGAGAAAAATATATATCATCTTTTAATTGACTTGGTTTTGTTCATTGCGGTTTAACGCAATTTTCAACTGCTATAGTCATATCCCGACGATTGGTGCACATTACCATGGACTCCTATCGTTTCTCATACCAGTACTATCATAACATCCTAACCAAGCCTCCAGATGCTTGCCCATATAGGTTAACGATTGGGAGACATTTTGTTCTGAAAGGATACTGGTATTTGCCGTGACCTGTGATCAAACCCTGGACTATTGGAACAATGTAGAGAAGCACCTAACATATTATACACATCATTTACAATAAATGTTAATTTTGATCAGCTGTTAGGAATTGATATCTAATCTTGCGCAATTATTTAGTTTCTTCAAGTCGCCAAGAAAAAATTCTGGGGTATTATCGTATATTCTTTGTCAGGCGATGGGACAATCTGCGAACGTTTCTGTTCCGCTCCATATCTCCTGCACTATTTTACCTAGAGAAACCAAATCTAATATAAGACGCGCCATGACCAACAGAAGCATTATGTTCCAAAACGATGTCACTGTGACCTACTTTTCACTTTGAGTCTAATTTACTTAGTTCGAAGTTCCCTTCTGTTTCATTTCTCATGTACTGTTTGATCTTCAGATGTCAAATTCAACGTGCAAATGTGCAATGACTAAAAGCTATGTCATGTACCAAAATCAGGATAGAGGGACCTACTTTTTTGCTTAACTTTGAAAACCCCTTTCATTCCATTTCTCGTGCCGTTTGACCTAGAGATATAGAATGTAGTATATGGATGATTCATGACTCAGGCAAGGTTTGTCATGCACCAAAAGTAGGTCACTATGCACTTCTTTTTATACTAGTCAAGGGATTTTCATTTGCCAATACTTGTCATTGTGTCCCTTTTTGGATATGCTTATTTCATTATTCTTTTGTATCTAGAACATGATGGGTTTGTGAATCAGAGACTACAGGTGTGTCTTGTTTAAATTACTGTTAACTTTATTTCAGCCCACTATATAACCAGCTGTTGGGGGTATTCTGTTCCATTTATGATAATTATTTTTTTAAAAATATGTAACAGTACACGAAATAAAGGTGACGTAAATTACATGATTCGTATATACAACTGTTGTTTTGCTCTTACCAAAAGCCTCAAGTAAAAAGTTGGTAGTCAAAATATTTACTATTATTTTTCACAACTTATGGCTAAATATTAGCAGAAAAATAACCAAATGAAGCTAATATGCTAATATCAAGGTAACGTAAACTACATAATACATTTATACAACCTGCTTTTGCTATTACAAAAAGCTTTAAAGGGAATGAATTGATAACCAGACCATACACTGTCGTGTCTAAACGATGTACATGTATGGTCAAATAATAGAAGATAAGTGAATGAATGAAGCTAATATGCTAATATCAAGGTAACGTAAACTACATTATACATTTATACAGCTCTTATTTGGCTCTCACCAAAAGATTCAAGTGAATGAATTGATAACAAAACCACTCATTGTCCTGTTTAAATGACTTATGTCCAAATAATAGGGGATAAGTGAATAAATGAAGCAATTTTCCCATAATGTAACGTAAATTACACAAAAATATCAACTGAAATGGTAGAAATATGTCTTATCTTTATTGCCTTTCATTCCTAGAGCAACAATAATTGTATTAAAGATATTTTACTTAAGATTTATCAGTTTTCATATGAATTTAAAACCCTTACATTGACTATTGAAATGATTTCCGCCATCTTGGCGGCCATCTTGAATTTCTCAAAATGCTAAAGGGTGACACGATGGCACCCGTCGGAATCTTTAACAGTAGGATGTCTACTCTAGGAATCAGCAAAGAAAAAAACTTTATACTCCACTGCAAGGTATAAGTGGATATCTGCCGGACTACATGTGGATCCTCGGCCTTTGTCTTCTTAAGCCATTTATCTAGGGCACTTGGTTTGGTACGTACAAATGGTTTATTGATATCTTTCGAGTTCCCATGTGCGTGTGGTTGAGATATCTGCTCATTTCCGACATATTGAATTAAGAACGGCCCACTGTCTTTTCCTGGTTCATGGCAAACGAATTTGACAAATTCTTTGGATGCACCATTTTCAGTTGCTATATAGAAAAAAATCTTTTTCATAATTGGACATTTTCTAGGTAACCCTACTGTTCCCTGATTGACAGAGGGGCATAGGGACAAATGAAGAGAGACAGCTCTAGTAGGCTGGAAAAATAGTTCAGAAAAATGAAAAAGTGACTGAAGAGGGAGCGATGGCTGAGTCCACCCCCTCAGAGTAAAAATTTTAAACAGAAGCATGTAAATAGTGTTTTTAAAAATGGTCTTAAAGTTTTATATTCAAATGTTGACTCTTTTAAACAAAAGGACAGAACTGATCATCATCAGTACTATAAACTATTTGAAAGCTGACTTGATTCTTCTTACTGAGGTCTTACCGAAAAACTGTGCCAATGTGAATAAATGTGAATTTAACATTGAAGGGTTTGACTTACTGCTACCAAACACCGAAGAAGGAGGAGGGTGGCGATCTACGTCAAAACTACTCTTGGAGCCAACATAGACGAAACTTTAACAAACAGTGAGTACAAAGAATCGGTATGGTGCAGAATTAAACTAAAAGGTGCAGATAAACTATTAATAGGTGTGATTTACAGGAGCCCTAATTCCTCAGTGGAGAACAATATGCTGCTAAATGATCTGCTTAGGTCCACAAACATGACAGATTCTCACATACTAATAGCTGGTGACTTTAACTATAGAAATATTGACTGGTCCTTAAATGAAAGCAAAATCACAAACTCTTCAGCCACAGCTTTCCTTGAATGTTTAAATGACTGCTACTTAGTACAAAATGTGAAAGAAAACACTCGGTACAGGGAAGGGAATTTGCCAAGCTTGATTGACTTAATATTATCTAATATAATGAAGAAGACATGATTTCACATATTGATTATTTACAGCCGCTTGGTAAAAGTGACCATGTTATGTTAAGTTTTGTGCTTAATTGCTATGCGCAGGAAGAGGAACAAAAACCACCGATGCCCCTGTACAACAAAGGAGACTATAAGGAAATGAGTGATTATTTACAGAACTGTGAGTGGAAAATCGGATCGGTAGAAGAAATGTGGGAGTGTTTTACAAACAATATAAGCTCAGCAGTAGAGAAATTTGTTCCAATTTCTAAACCTGGAAGGAAGACAAAGAAACAGCTATGGATCACAGGTGAGGCATACAGAGCTATACAAGACAAGGCTAAAGCTTGGAAAAAGTACAAATTTTGTAAAAATGAAAGTAACTATGAAAAGTATGTGGAGAAAAGGAATCTTGTTACAAGATTATGTAGAGCAGCAAAAAAGCAGTTTGAAAAACAGTTATGTGATAACATTAAAACTGATCAAAAGTCCTTTTGGAAATATATACGTTCGCAAAGTAAAACTAGATCCAGTATAGGAGAATTGGAATGCGAAGATGGTTCCTTGACAAACAATAATAAAGTTAAGGCAGAACTGTTTAACCAGTTTTTCTGTAGTGTTTTTACACAAGAGGATGTTAACAATGTACCAAGTCTGGAGGAACGTTCGTTCAAAAATGAGCTTACGGACATGATTGTGACACGTGAACAAGTTTTGAAACTCTTGCTCAGCTTGAATGTAACAAAATCTCCAGGGGAGGACCAAATTCATCCACATGTGTTAAAAGAGACAGTACCAGTAATAAGTGACTTTCTTGTCGAACTTTTCAATCAGTCAATTAAGCAAGGTAAACTACCAAGCATTTGGAAATCAGCTGTTGTTGTGCCATTACACAAGAAAGGAAGTAAGAAAAAAGCCCAAAACTACAGACCTGTCAGCTTAACAAGTATAGTGTGCAAATTGTTTGAAAAACTCGTCAGGAATGACATAGTTTCACACATGGAAAAGAACAACCTATTTGTCGAACATCAACATGGTTTTAGAGCTAAAAGATCTTGTGTTACTCAGCTGGTAGAAGTTACTGAAGATTGGTATGACATAATTGACAAGGGAGGATGCACAGACTCGATATATTTTGACTTTCAGAAGGCATTTGACACTGTACCGCACAAAAGACTAATGAAGAAACTTCACGCATACGGAATCAGGGGAAACGTAAATAAATGGGTTAGTGAATTTCTAAAAGACAGGGTACAGTCAGTAAGAGTGGGGAGTGTGACATCAGAGAAATCCGAAGTTGATAGCGGAATACCACAAGGATCAGTATTATGACCTATTCTGTTCTTGATATTCATTAATGACTTACCAGATGTAGTGCATTCTTCAGTGAAATTGTTCGCGGACGATACAAAGTTATACAAACAAATAGAAGACGAAAATGACTGTGAACTTTTACAAAAAGACATTGATAGCCTATCAGATTGGTCCAACAAATGGCAACTAAAATTTAATGCTGCAAAATGTAAGTCTATGCACATGGGAAGAAAAAACAGCAAACATGAATATCACATGAAGGATGATGGGAAATTCGAAAAAAATGAACAAATAGATAGCGAGAAAGATATTGGAGTAACATTTGACAAGGATCTGAAATTTGAAGAACATATTTCAAACATAGTAAAGAAGGCTAACCAACGCCTTGGACTTATAAAGAGATCTTTTGAACACATGGACAAGCAAATGTTTCTACACTTGTATAAAACACTGATTAGACCCACACTGGAATATGCTACTGTTATATGGTCACCGTGGTTAAAAAAAGGACATAACAGCCATTGAACATGTCCAAAGAAGAGCTACTCGCCTTGTTAAGGATATTAGAGATCTCAGGCTTAGATCCCTCGGTTTACCAACTCTTGTATATCGGAGGCAGCGAGCAGATATGGTACAACTATTTAAGATAATGAACAGATTCGATCAAGTTCACTTGAAACATATGCAGATAAATTCAGAGTGTGTCACAAGAGGGCATAACAAGAAGATTGAAAAAAGGCAAATCAAGTACAGAATTACTGCGAACAGCTTCTTACCAAGAGCGACAGATGAATGGAACAATTTACCAGGGCAATGCGTAAACAGTGCAACTGTAAATATTTTTAAAAGTGAACTCGATTGTGCCTGGAAACATAAAGACAGCAATTTTGTATATAATTTTTAAAACGCTACGCATAGACGCTACTGTGAATAACGGATGTGGAGTGATCGTTTACGGGAATCAACCCATTCTCGATCTGAAGTCACAGGTAAATCAGTAGGCATCTCGATCCAGCGGTACGTTCTTGCATATAGAGCCGCATGTTTAACGCACTTGTTTGGGTACTCTCCACTATCGGAAATTCCATTTAGTCGTATGTTGAATGACGTCACGCGTAGTTACCCGAAGCTGTCAGAAATCATGGTAATTTTTCAAATATTTTCATTATTTATGGCTAAAGAAAGGAAAATTTATCTGAAAGAAACGGAATTGTAATTATCCTTTTCAAAACGTTAAAGTTTTGAACGTTATTTACACGTTTTTTTTTATCTGTGACAAATTTACAGAGCACAGACCGGAATCCCACATTCCATCAATAAATTCAAAGAAAGGATTAAAAACTCGGACATATTCATTGTTTGTTATTTGTGTCTCGTCACAGGCTGTTTGATAACTTCTTCTTCTTCCTAATAAGTGCAGGGCTCCTCTGAAGCATCAACGCACTGTGACTTAACTTTTTTTTCTTCTGGCGTTCCTTTGAAAGCATTTATTTTTACATTGATTTATCTATCTATCGATATAGTATCGTCAAACCCCCTACCTCCGCCCGCCACCTACCTTCGCCATGATTTTAGTTTTGGTTCTAAAAAGGCGATAATTACGTCTGGGCATGAGAATAGTTTCAAGTAGTTGACATTCCACTACGCAGAATAAAAACGAGACAGAAAATGTGTCAAAAAGAAGTAAATAATGAGAAAAACAAGTGAAGTTAGCTGATTTCGCGGTAATTTCCTATCCCTGATATAGTGCTCACTTAAAATAGCATTTTTTCGTCCCAAAAAATCAATGACGAAGTTGTTTGACAGTTTGTGTGCATTGTTTACTATCCTATGAATGAAAACCATGTGATGGTCATAAAAATTTGTTAGGCAGGGCAAGTCTTATTGTTTGTTTACGATAAAGTGGGCGAAGGTACATACAAAGCAAAATGGCCGACATTAAATGGCTGATCTCTTTAGGACTCGATTTGTCATCCTGTGATTCATCTTATAGGAAGATTTTTGAGTTATATGCTGCAAAATAATTATTTTTTAAGGTAGGGACATTATCTTTGCGATGGCCTTAGATAATTTTATGAAATTTCGAAATAAGGCTTAGCATGGCGGAGGTAGGTTATTCGAGGATATATATACTGCCTAACTCCCCTTTCGGGTATTACTGGCAGATTTGGAAGCAAGTTTCTTCAACTTATTTTAATCCCTCTCGATTGAGCTTCCTGGAAATCCACCAGTACTCGCGCCCATTGTGTGGGCCAATGAGAAGCCAAGATCAACCTCCTACCAGGATCGAACTCAGAACCTATTCAGTGAATAATCTAGCCGTGCGTACCGCGTCCCTGACGCACTAAAATCGCCACAGGCGCATAAAATTCAAACATGTGCGTCCACAGGGACACATTGTCTAGTTAGGTAGCGAAAATTACATGGTGCGAAAAAATTCGAACATGTACGGCTGCCGGGACTCATTGCCTAATTAGGTAGCGAAGTTGCAAATAGAATAGTTCTATTTTTAGTAATACGAAAGCCTCTGACAAAATTTTCGTCATCCCTCTCGATCAATACCAGTTAATCGGTAAACCTCTGCATTTTCCATAACCTTGAAAATATTCCTTTACGACAATGGCCGAGAAGTTGCGATTGGATCAATACTGACAATATGACAAATAAATACAATGTTCAAGTGATTTCATTGGCTGTGTGATATTTTATAAACCAATGAAAATCGATCTCTTTTAACGCGTACATTACTAATGCCGCATGCGATTTAGGCCGGTAGAGCTCTTCTAGAAGTGGAAGCGCTAGTCTGGTTCCCGCCTCTGATACACTACCAGGGATAAAGGTTAGCTGGGGCCCAGTCGCCCATGGCCCCTAGCATTTGGGCTGGGCCCCTGAATATTTAGAGAAAATGCCCATACCCTTAATGTTAAGAATCAAATTTTGCTATTCTGGGCCCCTGAGTTAAAATTGTCAGTCTTTATCCCTGACTACGTTGTATTTTTTCTACAACGTAGTGTATCAGAGGCGGGAACCAGACTCTTCTAGAAGAGCTCTACCGACCTAAATCGCACACGGCTATATTTCTCACGAGAAAGCGAAAAATAAAACAAACTGAAATGGGCGACGAAGATGACAAGGGCTACAGATGGGAGACTGAATATGAAAAGACATGGTAATAAAAGAAATACCTGGCCAAACAATAATTTCTAACCCAATATGCAGCATCAGACATAATCGATATTGTTCGCCCCTTGTCGTATCGACCTATTTCAGATTTAGTTGGGTTTAACTACTTTCCCTGTTCATGTGTTTGATTGTTCATGTTACTGTTAATAAAGACCAGTGTTTTGTTAAAACTTATCAATGTGGGACTCATTGTTTTCTAAGCTGGACTCATTGATTTTGCTCTAGGACTCATTGTTTTCAGAAATGCGGGACCCATAGGTAGCAAAATCTAGATTATTCACTGCCTATTAGTCGCAAGGCCGACGATCTACCTCTCGACTACGGACACCACACTTTGCAACCAACCATGACCAAATTTTATATTTTATCCTAGTTTTTTTTTATTTATCAATTTTTAAGTCGCCATTTGTCAAAATGGCAGACTTATTGCGATTAGCTGGAAGGGTGTATATGGTGATCTAGTGTACAGGGTGTCTGTATACTGGTTTAGGCAAAGAACTACTTTTTTCTGGGATTTACTCTATCTCTTTGCACCGGACCCAATGACACCAAAAAGTAGTGCAGACAGTTTTAAAAAAGCAGCTTTATTGTTTGTTTAATGTAATACTTTGACTTATATTTTTCCTTTTGAAGATAAACACAATCTTATGAAAACTTCATAATGGATATCTTGATGTCAAAAGTAAATTTGAGTTGCAAAATTAGTACGCCGAGGATTCTATCAATTTTAAAGGTCAATTACGACCAAATGAAAGGATTTTCTGGTTTTCTCATAAATCGTTTGAAAATGGGTTTCACTATAATGCATTGACGGTCATTTCACAATCGAAAGCGTTTACGCGTTGAACATTGCAGTCAAGATATCGGATTTTTTTGACCGCGGTAAAATGTCATGATCGTACGTGCAATTTGTTTATTCATGTACATGGTGACGTATTACGAGTTTTCCTAAATAAGGTAATATGTTTTCATAGATCCTCGTGGATGCCTAATGTCCCACGAGATACATGTTTTAGTGGGCGGGCGTTGAATGTCACATGCCTCTCTGTGCTGTATATAGCGGACGAGAATTGACCTGGCAGAGCAATCCATTCGATTAGCATGGGCTGCTCTGCCAGGTCATTTATCGTGAGGTATACCGTTGCATAATTATGACCAAATTTGTATATCAACATAGGTCAAGAACGTGCACTTTCCATGCAGTCTTTGTTTACCCTTTCATTATTGCTTGTATTCAAATGATTTTTTCCTTTCTCAATAACTTCTAAATTGAATTCTATCATTTTGAACAGATCTTGAATAGCATATTTAACATTTTTCGAGTTTAAATGGGTAATATATGTGCAACTGGCATAAATGACGACGATAATCAACAAATGCTGTTATTGTTTTTGAAGTCCAATCATTGCCAATGTCGTCTCATGTTGACATCTATCAAGAACAATCACTCTAGTCGGGTTTTTAGATATGTCAGTTGTCTAAATGTTCTATCTTATAAATCGGAGGGGTAAATTTTAAACAGGAATCGTGAAAAATGCTGTTTTTAACTACTTTTCACGCTATAAAAAATAAAATATAGGTAGTAGTTGACCTTTAACTAAATACCCAGCACCCTTAGCAAACTTGTGCTCTTTAATGAATATTAATGAGTTAGAAATTATGAAAATTAATGGCCTTTTCATATATTGAAAAAAGTAGTCCATTTCGTTTGGGTTCTTTTTCGACAAAACTCCGAGTTCTAATATAATTATCATCATTAACATATGGTTTTTTTTTCGTAGTAATAAAAATATACTGAAGAATTCGGTCGTTGTTCTTACTTTGAACTCGAAAATGCGCATGAATATGTGTTGAAAATGCTTTGATGACCTTGACCCCTGGATGACATTGACCTTGTGACAATCAAAGTCCAAAAACTTTAACATTGGCAAAAAAACTTTAACATTAGCCATAACTTCCTTTTTACTTAACATATTCACTTCATATTCTAGTACAACATTCCTTGACACATTACCTTTTTGAAGGCACATGCTTTGATGACCTTGATCCCAGGATGACCTTGACCTTATGACTATCAAAGCTGTGTCGGGGGCATTTTCATCTTACAGTGACAGCTCTTGTATCTCAATATTTTCTGAGCTATATTATACATCCATTACACCTGCATTAACTCTTGTTTTGCTTTCTGCAGCATATTTTGAAGTGGACCACCCTTAACTGTTGTTGTTTGGGAAAGGGTTAATATATATTTTGTCGTCTGCAACTCTTTTCAAATTGTATATTCCGTTTTTATTCACCTGTCAGGGTGTGGCTAAGTAAAGAGGTTATTCGACGAGTTTACTTCTCGATACCTTGGTTGATAGAAGAGAAAAAACGGGGTCTTACCTTTATAGAATCTTTAGTGGTTAAGCACACATCACAAAACATCATCAAACTCTTCCTAAGCAAAAACCAATGTCCAAACACGGTATTTACAATTCAATTCATCTGATTTTTATTTGAAATGTTGTAAACCTTTTGCGAACATGCAATGAATTGACTGTGACCCAAAGTTTAATTAGTGATTCAGCCAATTTTGATATAAAATATCGAGAACCGGTTTTAGAATTGTTATTGAAATAAATTGACAGACTCAAAAGCAAGTTAGCAGACAACATGCAATCGACAAACAGGTGTTAAAACACAATAGCCTGTCCTGTTTGCCAATGTAGACAGCAAAATGAATCAATCATCTTTCTCACAGACGAATAAAACACAAGAACCAAAATTCCAGATGAATCGGTTTGTAAAATGTCTGGTTGCGTGAGACTGATCTCAACATGCAATGCAAGACTTATTTAGAATCATTACTAAAATAGCAGGGATAATTTTGGGGCGAGATTTGTTCAATTTCTCTCATTTTTATGCCAGAAATCTCACTCAAATTTGCTAATTGGGAGAAAAATGTAAAATAGTTAGAAATTTGGTAAAATCTCTCACTGAAAATTCATTTTCTCTCATAAGTTTTGGCTAAATGAGACATTTTCTCTCAAGTAATTTTAGAGCCAGAATTATCCCTGAAATAGTTGATATTTTAGCATGTCCCCCATAATTTCCCAATATCCCGTTGAAATTTAGGTAGGGGCATACCTGTGTCCCCCAAAAATTCTGACCTAGGCACAACCCTGCATATCTATTCTTTGAATCAAAGTACAAAACATTATAATCAAACTTTTTTTCATTCACCAGGGTTTGTTGTCATTGCTACGAAAGCTAAAGTCTTCGCCGGACAAAGAATTGCGGATATTGTTACTAGGACTTGATAATGCGGGTAAAACAACATTACTAAAGGCACTAGCTTCAGAAGATATCAATCATATAACACCGACACAGGTAGGAATGTTTCTCTTAAAGTTCAGGCTTTCTTCAATTTAATAGTCTTTCTTCAATTTAACCCTTCTCTAAACTAGACCTTTGTGTCTAATAGGAAGGGTTTCAAGCCTTGGAACAGATTGAGACAGACCAGTCACCTATTTACCTATATTATTTTGTTATATCTAAGATTGATTCTATATTTTGTTTGCAATTACAGTTTGTTAGGTTATTCTTCTTTTCACATAATGAGCCGCGGCCTTAGTGCAGTTGGTAGCGCATCTGCTTCTCATTCGAGAGGTCCCAGGTTCGATACCCAGGCAAATACCCTTTCTGACAAAATTGTCACCCACCAATGTGTTTGAAATAATTATACTAAGTGGGCAAGCAGCTGGCGGCTTGGTAAGGGTGTTGTGGTAGTGCTGGTTTGAGGAACAACAGGAATCCATGGGTAGGTGCTCCAGCCGCCGCGATATGACCGTGGCAGTTGAAAACGGCGTAAAACCCCAATAAACTCAAACTTTTCCCATAATGAATTAAAATTAATTAGAATGCTCTTTTTCACATAATGAATCACAGTAATTAGAATTCTCTTTTGTTTACAGGGTTTCAACATCAAGTCAGTACAAGCCACAGGCTACAAATTAAATGTATGGGATATAGGAGGCCAAAGAAAAATTAGACCATACTGGAAAAATTATTATGAAAATACAGATATTTTGGTAAGTCGATGATATTGAATTAATTATTCTCTTTCAAAATATGACATGGTTTTGACATGTCCAATAACAAAGCCATGGGAAAACATTGAGACAAAAGAAGAAAGATGCTGTACAGTCAAAAATTGATAAAATCATAGATTTTTTGTTTGTAAGCAATGTTTGAGCAATTGGAGATTCATGACAAAGGTTTAACCATTTTCACTCACTCACTACCGGGTTTCGTATTTAACGTGCAGGGGTAGAAGCTTCGGCCACATCAGTGGGCTCCCTTCCAGATAGCTGGCTTGCTACACGTATGGCTGTCCTTACTCCTGTTCTCCATTTGTTCTTCTCTTGAGGGTCGATGTTGGTCAGGTTCCAGTCCCTACGGTCCCTCTCAGTTAGTTGTTTCCAGGACAACTTAGGTCTTCCCACTCTGCGACTACCTGTGACCTGCAATTTGGATGCTGTCTTAATTGCACCATTCGATCTCTCTACATGACCAAACCATCTGAGCCTCCTTTCCCGTAATATAAGTTCCAGGTCTAGGAGACCAAGCTGTTCAAGGAGTTTGCTGGATCTGGTGTTAGTGATGTCTTGAGGTCGTATGTGGCATATCTGTCTTATCATCGCCTGATCATTCCGCCGCAGACGTTGTAGGTTTGGCTTGGATAAAGGCCATGTCTCACTTGCATACAGGGTTTCCATTAGGACAAGAATCCCAAGAGTCATTGACCCTTGAAGCCCAAATCCCAAGAGTCAAAATGAAGCGCGAGAAAAATCAAACCGTAATCGATTGATAAAGGGTGGGGAGGGGGACAATGTTAAGATATGTTCTTAACTCTTTAGAGTTCATTGTAACATTCTCCTTAACTTAACAAGGTTAAACTGCTTTTGAAAATATTGGGGAAAAGGAAAAAATGCTGATTTATATTGACTTTTCAAAAAGCATTGTTGTTATCAAACCCTATGTTGAAGGTACTCATTGGAATTGACTCATTGATACTATTCAAATGAGTACCCACAAGATGGGGTTTGGCTTTGGAATTAAAGGTTGGGAATGCATTTGCCCCCATTTTACACCCCCCCCCCCCCCCACACACACACACGTGACACCCCATTATTAAAAAATTTAGTACAAGATTGAAATCTTGTGTAAAATGGTAGAAATCAAATTCTTGATATTGAAAAGCTGATATTTTTCATTTATGTCAGGAAATTTCGTAGAAAAATATTTATCTTTGATAAAATGCACCTTTAAATTTTCCTTTGATTTGGAATGCCATGTCTTAACCACGAAAACCCATGACAATTACGATATCTGATCATTTCACCTTTTCTGTAAGAACTTAAACCAGCTAGAGCAATTATATTTCGAATAAGCAAGAAAACTTAACATCAATTGCTACAGGTACGATGGATTTTGTTTTATATTCAATGATAATGTAATCAGAATTTCATGGCTGCCGCCGAGAGCTACCTGTTGATTGATGACAAACTTTTTCAAAGTTCTTGGTATTTTTACAAGCAGATTGTGTATTTTATTGCCACACAGCTACTTCAAATCAAATTAAGGACTGTGACAAATTAATGAATGGATTTACGACTGATAATCTGCATGCATCACTGATGTCAAATTAACAAATACACACGACTTGCAAATCAGCGAAATATTGCGTAACACAGATTATCGATTTTTTACTGCTCTTAATTAAAGGTGTGACCTGGATAATGAGTCAATTAGTAGATATCCCTTGATCTTGAATGGTGGGTGACGCATGGGTCATAAAAATCAAGAGTCAGAATGATGCATCACTTGAAATTTCTGAGAGTCAAATTGGGGTCATTTTCATTTTTCATGCGTCAAAACCCGAGCTCCCGGGTCAAACGGAAACCCTGGCATAGATCATAACGCTCCTTACACAGGTTGCATATACTTTGCCTCGCGTGTGGTAACTGAGGTGGCACGATGTTAGGATAGACATCAGCTCTTTAAACTTCTTCCATGCAGCTTTAACTCTTGTAACGGAAGCGGAGTCACATCCTCAGGACAATAATGCCTATTGACACATCAATGTAAGAAAGCTTAGGAAAATATTGAAGAAAAGGAAGAAAATGCATTATGCTGATTACCACCTTAACCCATTAACACATTACCAAACGACAAAATTTTGGGTAGTCCAATTTGAAAGAAGTTGCAGACGACATTTTCAATTTGATGAAATTCTGAATTTGTATAACTTTTTGGAAAGAAAATGTTGTTGGAAATGAAGAAATTGCTTGTCACAAGCAATTTCTTCATTTTCCACAATGTTTTCCAAAGCCAATATCTTTTGGGGAGTCAAAAAGAGTCACTGTGTGGTAATGGGTTAATTTACCAGACAACAAAAATTTAGTCTTGTCCAAATTTAACGGTGACAATTTGAAATGTAATTTTATTTGTCTTTTGGCATAGAAACATTTTGGAAAATCTAGAAATTGCTCGTCACATTTTTTTTATTTTCCACAATGTTTTCAAAACCCTTCATCACATGGGGCATCAAAAAGTGAGAATGGATTAATCTTTTCTCAAACAAGACTGGGTTTTTATGTCCCAATGATAAATGGCTCGAGAAAACATTCTGGCAAGAGAAGAGAATGCTGATAACTAGCATTTTCTCCTTTTGCCTCAATATTTTCTGTGCTATATTATTTATAAACAAATTCATATGTCTATTGACATTCATTTTCCCATTTTCCACAATTTATGCCTTTCCCAAAAGACAATTTTTGACACGTCCAATTTGAAAGCCGCTTCAAACCACAAAATAGATGTTGATAAAGTTAAGATTTGCATAAAATATTGCACAGAAAATATTGAGACAAAAGGAGAAACTGCTGGTTTTCAGCAGTTTCTTCTTTTGTCACAATGTTTTCTTGAATCTTACCAATTAGGGAAGTCAAAACCAGGTTTTTTGGGGGTCAGGGTTATTGTACCCCTACAGACCAAGTAACATGGATTAAAGAAAAAACAACTGATTTTTAAGCACCCATTATGGCATATCGAAAGATTGGGGGCATATTGTTTTACTCATGTCTGTTTGTCTGTCTTTCCAAAAACTTAACATTGGCCAATTTGGGGTGCATAAGTATTTCATAGAAGCATCTTTTTGTTTTAATTACAGATATACGTTATAGACAGTTCAGATAGAAAGAGATTTGACGAAACCGGTGAGGTAGGTGAACCCTTTCCAAAACTGTGAAAGTTTAGGGTGCTTCGATTAAAAAGCTGCTGCAGACGACAGATTGATGTTGATAATGGTGGATTTTTGTACAATATAGCATGGAAAATATTGAGACAAAAGGAGAAAATGCTGGTTATCAGCATTTTCTTCTTTTGTCTTAATGTTTTCTCAAGTTTGTTCTATCAGGGACGTCAAAACCATGTCTTGTTTGGGATAGGGTTAACATTTAACCTTTTCCCAAGCAAGACCTGGATTTCATTGACCCAATAAGAATAGATAAGGCTTTTGAAAACAAAAAGGCAAAAGATGAAAATGGTGAGAATCATGTTACCTTTCTGTGCTTGGATAAATTGTAGTTATGGAGCTTGATAAAAGGACAAGCCAGGTTAACCTATTTTGGCATTTTATAAGCATTTATATGTATGTGTCAGGCCCATAGTAACAGGGAGGGCTAGGGGGGATGATGGTCTCAAGTGCCACAGATGACCTTTAAGTTTTTGGCTGATACACCTTGTTTGTATGATTACCGGTACTCGACAATGTGTCCAGAGATGAGCTAGCTTGACCAGTTTTGGCATATACATCATGGCTTCAGAGCAACAGATGAGAGGAGTTAAGGCATTCTAACTTTGGTATATCAAATTCAATCCCTTTGTTGTTGGTGTTCAATGTAATTGGCTTGAAGATACAATTCCAATAAGTACCCACAGCATGGGGTTTTATGAACTGCAAATGAAGTATTGCAGATTCTGTTAAAGGTTAGAAAGAATGACAAGGCAACATTGAATTTTGTGACTTATAGATCAAGCCTTAAAGTGACGTTTCACATTTATTTTTTCATAAATTTTACTTTATTAGCTCACCTGAGCACGAAGTGCTCAAGGTGAGCTATTGTGGTCATTCAATGTCCGCCGTGTGTCCGTCTGTCAACAATTTGGTGTTTACACTCTAGCATCCACAAAAGTTGGCCAATCTTGATCAAACTTGGTCAAAGTAAGTATGGGCATAAGTTCTCGGATGAGTTTGATTATGGACCTGATCGGACCAGAATGTGCTGAGTTATCCGCCCTTGAATGTCAAAAAATGCTGTTTTTGACCTTGTTTACACTCTAGCATCTACAATTATTGATCAATCAAGACAAAACTTGGATATAATGTTGGAGACCATAAGATCTCGGATGAGTTCAATTTTCAGTCTGATCTGACCAGAAAGACGAGAGTTATGTGCCCTTTAATTTGACAAAATTGCTGTTTTCGACCTTGTTTACACTCTAGAATCTACAATTATTGATCAATCGAGACAAAACTTAGACACAATGTTGGAGACCATAAGATCTCAAATTAGTTTGATTTTTGATTTGATTGAACCAGAAAGTCGAGAGTTAAGTGCCCTTGAATTTGACAAAATTGCCGTTTTTGACTGTTTTCAACCCTGTTTACACTCTAGAATCTACAATTAGTGATCAACTAAGACAAAACTTGGACACATTGTTTGGGACTATATGATTTCGGATGAGTTCAATTTTCAGTCAGATCTGTTCAGAACGCCGAGAGGTATGTGCCCTTGAATTTGACAAAGTTGCTGTTTTCGACTGTTTTCGACCTTGTTTACACTCTAGAATCTACAAATATTGACCAATCAAGACAATACTTTGGCACTATGCTGCTGATTGTAAGACCTTGCATGAGCTGAATTTTCTGCGATCGAATGAGAAAGTGGTCAGTCATGCATGTGCCATTAAATATGAAAAAATTGCTCTTTCGAATGATCTATCAAGACAAAATTTGGATTATGATGTTAATTACGATAAGATTTTGGATAAATGAATTATAGAATAATCAGAATAGTTATCTGCCGTTCAAATTTTTACTCTAAAAACCTCAAATAGTGACTAATCAAGACAAAACTTGACACAATGTTATTGACCATAAGTTTGTTTTCAGTCTTAAATACCAATTGAATTGAACAAAACTGTGGCTCATATCATTTTGGTTCAGGTGAGCGATATAGGACCATCATGGTCCTCTTGTTTTATCTGAAAGAGCAAATTTTTTATGAAAATTCTGAAAATTTCAAGCCAAAATATTGAACCACTTACAAAAATATATATTTTTGTGCTAAAATTAAATAAATTGTTGTGGTCAACAGTTCAGATTTATATGGATTTGTCATTTCTGTCTCAACTTTAAAGGCATATTTTTCACTTATAAATAACAACTTCAAAAAACTGATAGCATTTCTACGCATTATGATAACCAATATTTGCATCAAGTATGATCAAGACATACTATAGAAAAATGAAATTGAAATGTTATGTCCCTTTAAGAGAGTTCACTATCCCTAATGAGATTCTTGGGACATTGTAATTAATCTGGCAATGTTATAACCATTCGGTGATGGAAGGTTTCGTTTCCACCGCTGAATGTTAACAACGCCAGCCCAAAAGGTTTGGATTTGTAGCAAATGTCTAACATAACATGAAAAATTCCAACAGTGGCTGAATCTCATTAGGGATTGACTACCTTAACCCATTCAAGTGACTCTTTTTGACTCCCTTAATTAAAAAAGAAAGGGTTTAGAAAACATTGTGGACAATGGAGAAATTGCTTGTGACAAGCAATTTCTTCATTTCCCACAATGTTACAAAATGACCAAAAATGTAAAAAAATATCAACTCATTTTAAATTGTCGTCCGCAACATCTAAGAATTTTGACCAATCCAAAAATTTGTTGTTTGGTAATGGGTTAATTGTCATTCTTAGGATCGTGGCCATAGCGCAGTTGGTATCGCATCTGCCTCTCATTCGAGAGGTCCCGGGTTTGATACCTGGCCGCTGCAAATACCCTTTCTGACAATATTGTCTCCCACCAATGGGTTTGAAATCATTAACCTAAGTGGGCGAGCAGCTGGAGGCTCAGTAGGGGTGTTGTGGTAGTACTGGTTTGAGAAACAACAGGAATCCATGGTTAGGTGCTCCAGCCGCCTCGATATGACCCTGGCACTTGAAAACGGCGTAAAACCCTAATTAGGTTATTTCATCTAAGACCCCCCCCCCAACCCCGCCCCCGCCCCGCACACAACAGCCTCCGAAAGTCGTCCTTGGAGTCTTAAAACGCTGCTCAAACGTTTAGTATTTGTTATTTTTAGTAACATACTCTCAATCCCAAAGCGTTTTGGTAACAATACTCTCTAACCCAAAGCGTTTTAATGTTGAATGCACATGCTCTTTATCGCGTTATTTTGAATGCATGTGCGTCGGCATTGTTTTCTCCACATATTTAGGGAGCCTCGTGTTGATAATATCGATTTATGACTATTTTTAGTAATAATTTTCATGTATATGTTAGCGGCAATAAGTAAAATCAGGCAATAAGCTTAATGCCTAGACTACTTTACAACCCCTCTTAATGGTCATGTTTAGGCTCTAGATAATGGTGAATATTTGTGAAATATGATCAGTTTCAAATAAGATTTCAAAAAGATATTGTCATATTTCGTCGTTAGGCAATAAGCTTAAAGCCTGGCTATTTTTACCAGGCAATAGGCTTAAAACATAAGCATTAAGCTTAATGCCTAGAGTGATTTAGGCAATAAGCTTACTGCCTAGGCAATAGCTTATTGCCTAGGCATTAAGCTTATTGCCTAATTTTACTTATCGCCACTAACATATACAATGTTGATTTCCCATCAACCCATCGTCTGTGCCTCCGGAAGTGTGTTCTTTGGGTACAGACTAAAACATAAGTGAAAGGACCTTATTGTCATTCATTCTTCTTCAGGAACTTCAAGAATTGTTAGAGGAGGACAAACTAATGGGTGTACCGGTCCTCATTTTTGCAAACAAACAAGATTTAATGAACGCAGCGACAGCTTCGGAAATTGCTGAACTGATGACCCTACACTCAATCAAAGATCGATCATGGCAGATTGCTGCTTGCAGTGCATCGAAAAATGAGGGAGTACAAGTATGTTTTTTATGCTCCCCGAAGGGAGAGCATATAGTCGCTGCTTTGTCTGTCCGTCCGTCCTGTCCGTCCGTCATTCTGTCTGTCCGTCCGTGCGTCCGTCCGAAGCGATTTCTCCGTAACCTTGGGCCAAATCAAATGAAACTTACCATGTGAACTCCCTAAGACATAATGCTGATGTACTTTTCCCGGTTTTTTTATTTGAGGCCTCGTCATGGGAAAAGGGGACTTAAGGTAATACGTTTTTTTAAGCTCACCTGAGCACGAAGTGCTCGAGGTGAGCTATTGTGATCGCTTTTTGTCCGTCTGTCCGTCTGTCCGTCTGTCCGTCTGTCCGTCTGTCCGTCTGTCCACAATTTGGTGTTTACACTCTAGCATCCACAAATATTAGTCAATCTTGACCAAACTTTGTCAAAACAAGTATGGTCATAAGTTCTCGGATGAGTTCGATTATGGGCCAGATCGGACCAGAAAGTGTGGAGTTATCTGCCCCTGAATGACGAAAAATGCTGTTTTTAACTTTGTTTACACTCTAGCATCTACAATTATTGCCCAATCAATACAAAACTTGGATATAATGTTGGAGACTATAGGATCTTGGATGAGTTCGATTTTCAGTCAGATCAGGCGAAAAAGTCAAAAGTTATGTGCCCTTGAATTTGTCAAAATTGCCGTTTTCGACCGTTTTTGACCTTGTTTACACTCTAGAATCTACAATTATTGACCAATCAAGACAAATCTTGAACACAATGTTGGAGACCATAAGATCTCGGGTGAGTTTAATTTTCAGTCTGATTAGACGAGAAAGTCGAGAGTTATGTGCCCTTGAATTTGACAAAATTATCGTTTTTGACTGTTTTCGACCTTGTTTACACTCTAGAATCTACAATTATTGACCAATCAAGACAAATCTTGGACACAATATTTTAGACCATAAGATCTTGAATGAGTTCGATTTTCAGTGTGATCTGACAAAAAAGACTAGAGTTATGTGCCCTTGAATTTGATAAAATTGTCATTTTCGGCTGTTTTCGACATTGTTTATACTCTAGAATCTACATTTATTAATCAATCAAGACAAAACTTGGACACAATGTTGGAGATCATAAGATCTCGGATGAGTTGAATTTTCAATCTGATAAGACAAGAAAGTCGAGACTTATGTGCCCTTGAATTTGACAAAATTGTCGTTTTTGACTGTTTTCGACCTTGTTTACACTCTAGAATTTTCAATTATTGACCAATCAAGACAAATCTTGGACAAAATCTTTGAGACCATAAGATCTTGGATGAGTTTGATTTTCAGTGTGATCTGACCAGAAAGAAGAGAGTTACGTGCCCTTGAATTTGACAAAATTGTCGTTTTTGACTGTTTTCGACCTTTTTTACACTCTAGAATCTACAATTATTGACCAATCAAGACAAATCTTGGACACAATATTTGAGACCATAAGATTTCGGATGAGTTCGATTTTCAGTGTGATCTGACAGTAAAGACAAGAGTTACATGCCCTTGAATTTGATAAAATTGTCATTTTCGGCTGTTTTCGACATTGTTTACACTCTAGAATCTACATTTATCAATCAATCAAGACAAAACTTGGACACAATGTTAGAGATCATAAGATCTCAGATGACTAGAATTTTCAATCTGATAAGACAAGAAAGTCAAGATTTATGTGCCCTTGAATTTGACAAAATTGTCGTTTTTTACTGTTTTCGACCTTGTTTACACTCTAGAATTTTCAATTATTGTCCAATCAAGACAAATCTTGGACACAATGTTTGAGAGGATAAGATTTCGGATGAGTTTGATTTTTAGTGTGATCTGACCAGAAAGACGAGAGTTATGTGCCCTTGAATTTGATAAAATTATCATTTTCGGCTGTTTTCGACCTTGTTTACACTCTAGAATCTACAATTATCAATTAATCAAGACAAAACTTGGACACAATGTTTGGGACCATAATATGTCGGATGAGTTTGATTTTCAGTCTGATCCGATCAGAAAGTTGAGAGTTATGTGCCCTTGAGTTTAACAAAATACCCGTTTCTGGCTGTTTTTCGATCTTGAATCTTCAATTATTGACCAATCAAGACAAATCTTGGACACTATGTTGGAGACCATAATATCTTGGATGAGGTAGATTTTCAGTCTGATGTGATCAGAAAGTCGAGAATTGTGTGCCCTTGAATTTGAAAAAAATACCGTCTTTGGCTGTTTTCGACCTTGTTTATACTCTAGAATCTGTGATTATTTATCAATCAAGAAAAACCTGGACACAATGTTTGGCACCATAAGATCTCAGATGAGTTTGATTTTCACAAAGTTATTGACTATAAGTTAGTTTTCAGTCTTATAGTCATAAATGTTTATTGAATTGAACAAAAGTGTTGCTCATATCATTTTGGTTCAGGTGAGCGATATAGGACCATCATGGTCCTCTTGTCTCTAATTTCGCCTAGTCTAATGGTCAGAATTTGATGAAATTTCATATTTGAGTAGCAAATCAGATGCCCTTGACAATGAAATGCTCTCCATGGCATACATTTATTGTGACAATGCCTTATTCGGGGAGCATTGTCCGTCTCAGACGGCCCTTGTTGTTTATTCCATTCCCAAATGGCCAAAATTTGGACTGGTCCTATTGGAAAGCTGTTGCGGACGACAGAATGGATGTTAATAAAAATTGGATTTGTGTAAAATGTAGCATAGAAAATATTGAGGCAAAAGGAGAAAATGCTGATTATCAGCATTTTTTTTTTCTTTGCCTCAATGTTTTCGTTAGCTTAGCACTAATGAATATACACACAAAATGAATATACATGTACACACAATCAAAGATCAATCCTGGCAGATTGCTGCTTGCAGTGCACAGAAAAATGCGGGAGTGCAAGTATGTATTTTGTTTCAACCCTTTCCCAAACCACAAAATGAATCCAAAGAGTAATCGAATTGGAAAGCTGCTTAACACAAAAAAGATGCATGTTCTTAATTGGTTCACACCAAAGCACATTAAAATAAAATATTGAGGCAAAAGGAGAAAATGCCAATCATTGGAATTTTCCTTTTTTGCCTCGATGTTTTCCCAAGCCTTTTATATGAAGTATGACAAAAGCAGATCTTGTATGAGAAAGGGTTAATTAAATGAAGAACAAGGTTGAATGATCGATAATGCTATTATATGAATTTGTAAATGAGTATACACACAATCAATGATTGATCATGGCAGATTGCTGCCTGCAGTGCACAGAAAAATGAAGGCGTGCAAGTATGTCAGGCATTTAGCCCTTTCCCAAACAGCAAAATTTCAGGGTGATCCACTTAAAAAACTGTCACAAATGATAAAATGGATGTTATTAACGATCGAACTTGTGTAAAACGTGGCATAGAAAAATAATGAGGGAATGAGGCAAAAGGAGAAACTGCTGGTTACCAGCAGTTTCTTCCTTTGCCTCAATGTTTTCCTTAGCATAGCACTAATGAGTATACACTCGATCAAAGATCAATCACGGCAGATTGCTGCTTGCAGTGCACAGAAAAATGAGGGCGTGCAAGTATGTCAGGCATTTAGCCCTTTCCCAATCGGCAAAATTTCAGGGTGATCCACTTCGAAAACTGTCACAAATGACAAAATGGATGTTACTAAAGATAGGATTTGTTTAAAATATGGCACAGAAAATATTGAGGCAAAAGGAGAAACTGCTGGTTACCAGCATTTTCTTCTTTTGCCTCAATGTTTTCCTTAGCATAGCACTAATGAGTATACACTCAATCAAAGATAGATCATGGCAGATTGCTGCTTGCAGCGCACAGAAAAATGAGGGAGTGCAAGTATGTCAGGCATTTAAGCCTATTACCACAAACTAGGGGTTCTTTTTATGGATAGTTTAACCCTCTCCTAAACAAGACCTGGTTTTGACATTCCTAAGAAAATAGGTTTGGGAAAACATTGAGACAAAAGAAGAAACTGCTGATAACCAGCAGTTTCTCCTTTTGTCTCAAAATTTTCTGTGCTATAATAAAGGCATTTACCATCTTTAACAGCACCCTTTTTAGTAAGCCGGGTCTTTATGTCCGGGGAGCTAATGTCACAGCCCTAGTGTCGGCGTCGCGTACCGTCCCGTCGCGTCTTCACTTGAAAAACTTTAACCTGGCCTATATCTCATGCACTATTATAGATAGAGCCTTGATATTTCACATGTGGATACCTCCTGCCAAGACCTTTCATTTGTGACCATGACCCTTGACCTTGTGACCTTGACCTTGGAGTTTGACCTACTTTTGAAAAATTAGCTGTTTTTGTGACAAGCTCCATATAGGCGAGCTACGTTTTCCGCGGACAACTCTTGCTGTGGTTTTCAGCATCTTTCAAATTGGAACAGCCCAAGTTTTTGCCATTTTGGAAAGGGTTAAGGGGCCCGGGGACCTTTATTTTGGCAAGAAATTGTTGAACGAGTTGTAACAGGAAAATCATCAATAGTGTATTTTAGAGTAGGATGGTTCCTCCATGACACTCTTGAAATGATATATGGTGACTTACCCAGAGTATCTGACATAGTCTGTAAAAGACGTGTCCAGTTTGCAGGACATTCAGGGTTTCCACTGACTTTCAAATCTGGGGGTACAAACCATACTTTAACTGCATGCTTGTACCCCCTCTATTAGAGACAAAGAAGGCTGCTCGCAAAAACTGGGGGTACAAAATTCATGTAGGGGGTAAAAAAACCCCATTTGGAGGTTTTTGGACACCCTGACATTGTGATCATACTTAGCAGACATCAACCAGGTGTTGCATAAACCCATTACCAAACGGCAAAATTTTAGGCTGGTCCAAATTCAAAGATGAGGCAGACGACAATTTCAAATCATTGAAGTTTTAAAATTTTTTGTCTTTTTATTAGGTCACCTGACCGAAGGTCATGGTGACCTATTGCGACTGTGTTTCGTCCGTCGTCGTGCGCCGTGCGTTAACTTTTAACATTTTCGACTTCTTCTTGAGAACCATTGGACGGATTTCAACTAAACTTGGCAGAAAGCATCCCCATGGGAAGCTTCTTCAGATTTGTACAAATCATGGAGTTACCACCCTTTGGGGCCTCATAAGGGGCCAAAAAGGGGTAAAATAGGGTACATCTTAAAAAATCTGCTTCTCATGAACCAGCTGTTGGATTGGATTCACATTTGGTATTAAGAGTCTTTAGGGCAAGGACAACAAAGTTTGTACAAGAGAAAAAAATCCGTCTAGAAATGGCTGTGCTGGGGATGGGAGGGGGGGTCGCGTTATTAGTTAACTTAACATTTTCGACTTCTTCTTGAGAACCATTGGACAGATTAAAACCAAACTTGGCAGGGAGCATCCCGATGGGAAGCCGCTTCAGATTTATACGAATCATGGAGTTATCTCCCTTTGGGGCCCCTTAAGGGGCCAAAAGGGGTTAAATAGGGTACATCTTAAAAAATCTGCTTCTCATGAACCAGCTGTTGGATTGGATTCACATTTGGTATTAAGAGTCTTTAGGGCAAGGACAACAAAGTTTGTACAAGAGAAAAAAATCCGTCTAGAAATGGCTGTGCTGGGGATGGGAGGGGGGGTCGCGTTATTAGTTAACTTAACATTTTCGACTTCTTCTTGAGAACCATTGGACAGATTAAAACCAAACTTGGCAGGGAGCATCCCGATGGGAAGCCGCTTCAGATTTATACGAATCATGGAGTTATCTCCCTTTGGGGCCCCTTAAGGGGCCAAAAGGGGTTAAATAGGGTACATCTTAAAAAATCTTCTTCTCATGAACCAGCTGTTGGATTGGATTCACATTTGGTATTTAGAGTCTTTAGGGCAAGGACAACAAAGTTTGTACAAGAGAAAAGAATCCGTCCAGAAATGGCCGTGCTGGGGATGGGGGATGGGAGGGGGGTCGTATTATTAGTTAACTTAACATTTTCGACTTCTTATTAAGAACCATTTGACGGATTTCAACCAAACTTAGCAGGAAGCATCCTAATAGGAAGCCGCTTCAGATTTTGTACAAATCATGGAGTTATCTCCCTTTGGAGTCCCATAAAGGGCCAAAAAGGGGGTAAATTGGATACATCTTAAAAAAATCTTCTACTCATGAACCGGCTGTTGCATTAGATGCACATTTGGAAGTTAAAGTCTTTAGGGCAAGGACTATAAATTTTGTACAAGAGAAAAAAATCTGTCCATAAATGGCTGTGCTGGGGATGGGAGAGGTTCGCGTTATTACTTAACTTTGAACATTTTCTACTTCTTTTGGACAGATTTCTACCAAACTTGGCAGGAAGTATCCCAATGAGAAGCCTTTTCAGATTTTTACAAATCATGCAGTTATCTCCCTTTGGGGCCCCAAAAGGGGCCAAAAGGGGGTAAATACGGTACATATTAAGAAATGTTCTATTGTTAGATTGAATTCACATTTGGTATTTAAGTCTTTAAATAAGTTTGTACAAGAGAAAAAAAGACTGTCAAGAAATGGTGGTGCTGGGGGGTTGTGCTATTAAATGACTTTCAACATTTTCCATAACTGTTTCTGCTCATTTGATTCAGGTGACCAATAAGGCCCTCTGGGCCTCTTGTGTTGAAAATATAGTGGGAAATGAAGAAATTGCTTGTCACAAGTAATTTCTTCATTTTCCACTATGTTTTCCAAGGCCTTTGTTTTGTGGGGCGCCCAATATAGCATCAATGTGTGGGAATGGATTAAGAAAATAAACATCAACTATGGGAAGATATGAAAAAACAATCTAGATGCGAAAATGTACTGTGGAATGAAAATTCCGATCCTAGTCAGTCTGCGCATTCAGCGCAGACTGACTAGGATTGATACTTTTCACACTTTGGAGAACGTCCCTTTTACACAGTGGATAATCACTTGATACAATATTTTCAGAAAATCTTTAATAATTTTGTAAGGACTGATTTGAATTCCGTTTGAAGCAGAGAATGTGGACAGACGTCACATATAAGATGGACGTGGTTGATGTTTGAAAAACCAACTGATAAAAAAGTTATTGAAGATAAACCAAAATTTTGGTTTATCTTCAATAACTTTTTTATCAGTTGATTTTTCAAAAATCCAACATGTCAAGCTTATTCCTGGCATTTTTCCACCTTCTCTGCTTCAAACCGAATTCAAATTGGTCATGTATTAAAAAAGATATTGAAGATTATCGGTAATTCTGAGTCATGTGATTATACACCGGGTTTTAGTAAGTTGGATCTGGCACATATTGTTGTATAGAAAATGCGAAAGGTTTAATGTTTCCTTTTTCTTTCTATCTTTGCAGCAAGGCATGGAGTGGGCAATGAAAGAGATTAGTAAAAACAAAGGCAGGAAGAAATGATGACCTTGACCTGATGAAACTTTGACCTTGACCTCTTAAAAGATAATCTTACATCACACATTTGTCTCTTGGCAGGGTCAGTGCAAAATTAAGCCTGTCCCAAACAAGACCTGGAATTGATATCTATATTATGCATGTTTTGGAAGTGGTTAAATTGTTTGCCTACAATGTAGGCTCTTAACCTTTTACCACAAAATGAGTCTTTTTGACTCCTCACAAAATTGGAAAACAATGGTGAAAATGAAGAAATTGCTTGTGACAAACAAATTCTTCATTTCCAACAATGTTTTCAACAGAGAAAGAACAAATAATATAAAATTTCATTCACTTAAATTTGTTGTCTGCAGCATCTTAGAATTTGAATCAGTCTAAAATTTTGCCGTTGGTTAATGGGTTAAAGGATGTTGCATTCAATTAAAACATGTAATATAGAAAAGAAATATTGAAAACAAAACTAATGCAAGTGTAAGTGATTCTTCATAAACACATGCACTTATTTAGCATTGATACATTCTTAACCCTTTCCCAAACAAGACCTGCTTTTGACATGTCTACTAGGCAAAGCTTCGAAAAACATTGAGGCAAAAGAAGAAAATGCTGATGATCAGCATTTTCTCCTTTTGCCTCAATATTTTCTGAGCTATATTATACAAGAATGTGATCTCCATCAACATCCATTTTGTCTTCAGCAGGAGCTATCAATTTGGAGCACCCTAAAATTTTGTCATTTGGGATAGGGTTAAGGTAGTCCACCCCAATGAGATTCAGGTGATGTTGGAATTATTCTTACAAGGTAAACATGCAGTGGTTGAGCAATCCTCCGCCAAATGTTTATGATGTTGCCCAAATAGGTTCGGATATGTAACGATTGTTAACGACCATGCACGAAAAATTCAGACGTGGCATTAATCTCATTAGGGATGCACTACTTTAAACAGGAAATTGAATGCTGTAATGCATGTGTAAAAGAATTAAAATTAAAAATGGGTATAAATTTTCAGACTTGTTTTTAAAATGGAAATATTTACTCTTGTGATATCAAATATTTTCTTAAGTTCTACATAGTCATTATGATTGTAAGGTTCCATTTTAAAGTACAAATGAAAATTCTTTATTACTAGCATTTGAGTCATTTACTCGAAGTCAATTTTCTTGTTTTCAACTTCAATATTTTGTGAATGGTTTATATCTTAACCCTTTCCCAAACGACCAACTTTTAGGGTGATCCACTTCAGAAACTGCCCAAAATGACAAAATGGGTGTTATTAAAGATAGGATTTGTGTAAAATATGGCATAGAAAATATTGAGACAAAAGGAGTAACAGCTGGTTATGATCAGTTTCTTCTTTTGTCTCAATGTTTTCCCAAGCCTTTTCTATTAGGGACGTCAAAATTAGGTACTTGTTTGGGAAAGGGTTAAATGTTG